>JBCNJP010000023.1:26216751-26314789 GCA_039602395.1 Deinandra increscens subsp. villosa
ATCAGAATCTTAAATTTTTCAACGATGTCGGAATATCAAGCTTTTGCCGCAATGCAGAGTGCAATGCAGACTATGATGAACTTTGACAACGAAATTGGAACAAGTTAGAAGGTTCCCAAGTTGTTGAAATTGGAAGATTATCAGAATTGGAAGCAACGTTTTCGGCTTATATAAGTACGAATGATATCGATTTGTGGATTCCGAACAAGAAACTTTATCAACAACCAACTGATCAAGGAGATTTCAAGGAAGTTCATACCTTTGATATTGCTGAAAGGAAATCGTACGAGCTTGAACAAAAAGCTTTCGGTTATCTTACGATGGCATTACCCATTGAGTTGCTTCATCAATGTAGTACTTGTAAGAAATCTAAGCAATTGTGGGATGCGTTATTAGTAAGATGTGAGGGGAATGATGATTACAAGAAGAGTCGGAAGAAAGTGTTGAGTAAAGAATTTGATAATTGTCAACATTATGACAATGAGAACATTACTGCTCTTGTTTCAAGATTTTCACATTTGATTAGTGAATTGAAGGTTGTTGGAATTGAGAAAACTGATGCTGATTTGAAGGAGAAGATTATGGAAGCTTTACCTGAAAAATGGGAAAACTATGTTTTGCTACTCACTCATGATAAAAAAATTTCTACATTTACATTTCACGAGCTTATTGGAAAACTTCATGCTCGGGAAATGGAAATGTTAAACTCTAAGAAGTTAACTGCTACTTTACAAAATCCTGAGTTGTATCATGGTGAGAATACTGCAAGCATGAATGCTAAAGCTAAGCCAAATCTGAGTTCTGCACCGAGTGTTGCTTTCATGGCTGGAGTTTCTGGAAATTCGGATAACAATTCATCACGGGGTTGTATCTTTACAATTCCAAATTCATCAAGTCAGAATGCTTTTTCTGCCGAATCCACAGATGACTATGCCAAAATGATTGCTGCTTTGATTTCATCATCGATTGGCTTGGTTATCAAGAATGTTGCTGATGCAAAAATAACTCGAGATGATCTTGATGCACTTGATGAAGATCAATTAAATGAATTGGATTTATCTTGGAAATTTGCTATGCTAAGTCAAAGATCGAAAAGGTTTTTCAAGAAAAACGGAAGAAATGTTCTGATTTTAATGAGAAATTAGGATTTGATAAGTCAAAGTTGAAATGCTACAAATGTTCAAAGCTTGGACATTTTGCTAGGGAATGTCAACAAACATATGCTAGCAAGCCTGGTATCTCTCAACCATCTTCAAGTAATACAAACAAGTCTGCCCTAACAGTTCAAGATGATGGTGTTTATGATTGGGGAAAACATTTTGATTCGTCTGCTTTGATAGTTACTCATGATCGACAAGAAGATTATTGTTCAGATACAAGTTCCACACCAAGTTCTTATGAATCTGCTGAAAACTTGGAGAGTTTGTTGAAAGAAAATGCTTCGTTGTTGAATAAAATTAAAAAGATTTCTAAGGAATTCAATTTGGTTAATTCAGATTTGAAGATTTCTAAAGAACATGAGAAGGAATTAGTTTTGAAGAAGATTATTTAACAATCGAGATCAAATTGCTGAATGAAATTTTAGATATTTCTAAACAAGATAAAAAGGATGTTGAAGCTACAAAAGCAAAGATTTGTGAAGAGAAGGATGAGTTGGTAAATGAAGTTAAGTAATGGAAGGATGAAGCAGAGGATACTGCTAATGATTTTCAAAATTTGTTTGAAAAGTCCAAAATTAAGCTTGATCTGCTGACAAAGGATGCTGAAGAATCTGCTGCTAAGATTGCAAGTTATCAAGCTGTAATGGAAAAGTATTTGGATGAAAAGCGGGAATTGGTTAGTGTGAATAAAGTGCAAATAGAAAATCTGGAGATTCAAAAACGAAATGAAGATAAATTGAAGAAAGAGTTGTTTGAGGGAATGGAAAATCTCCGCATGCAGAAATTTGAGACGCATAAGGTTGCCAAGCGTTTGATTGCTACTGATAAGGAGTTGGCTGAAGCTCAAAAACAAATTTCAGAGTTAAAGATTCAAGTAATTGATACAAATCGTTTACTGAATAATGTTTCAAATCTCAAGTATTCACATGTTTTCTTGCTAAAGATGAGAATTTTGAGAAGATGTTTGATAAGACAGCTTCACCTCCTGCTTATATCAAAGAAGCATTCAAAGAAGTGAAAGACAAGGTTGAAGATTTTGATTATTCAAAGGTCTCATCATCTACTTTTGAGGAAGAGAAGGTTGTGCAGAAAAAGAAGACCAAGAATCACAAGAAGAAGAAAGGCAAGAAATCTGAGATTCCTTCGGCTCCAAAGTTTGTTTCTGGTTCGTCGTCTGCTGACTATGAGAAATCTGCTACTTCAAGTGACAAGATTCGTTCTTAACCTGAATTTAATGAGACGATCTTCTTTGAAAAGACAAATCTTAAAGATATCAAAGCTAAATTTTCTAAATTGGCAAAAGACAGACACCAGAATTTACATTCTGAGGAAAAAGTTGTTGGAAAGCATGTTGGTTTGGGCTTTAAAGCAAAGAATGTCAAAGCTGAAGAGGTTCCAGCATCATCATTCCAAGATTTGAAGAAATTGAAGATGAAACAAGTGAAGAAATAAGTTTTTAAATCTAAGAAAGTTCAACCTGAGTGTTTCTACAAACTCAAGGGTTCAGACCAGATTTTCTCCGATAAAGCGTTTCCTCTTCATTGTGTTGATGCTCGGAAGATTTCCAAAGTGTTTGAGAAGAAGGTTGATTCAAGAACCTTGAAGAATCAAACTACCAAATGTTCTTCTGATGGTTCTTATTCTCGAAGCCCCACATCCAAATGGGTTCATGATCACAGGCATCAGGTATATGATTCTAATTTTGATCATGTTCAAGATATTCATATATGTGATTTTGTGCAGGCATCTAAACAGTGGGACAAATATGAACTTATATGTTATGTTTGCCGCCAAAAAGGGCATATGGCAAAAGATTGTCCACTCCCTGCTGAATCAAACCAAAGGTTTCAAAAGAAACCAGTTTTTGGTAAATCTGCCAAACCAATGTTTGTTGATTTCCATGGCAGAGTTTTTGATGAATGTGAACCTACATTCTTTCTAAAACAAAAACGTTTTGTTCCTATGTTTCAAAAGGTTCAAAATGTAAGTTCTTCATCACAGTCACCTGTGATTGATTTATCAAAAACTGAATTACCAAAATCACGACAATGGAAACCAAAGGTGGTTTCTAAGCAAAATCAGGACACTGGTCGACCGGAAGCAGTCGCTTCGGGCCAAGTTAAAAACTGATGAGTTTGAGCAGTGTGCAGGTACTTCTAGAAGACGTATCGACGATTAAAAGGTTGTTGATGGAGGAGTATTCTGCTTAACTTAAATTTCATGATATATCTTTTAACCCTGCAACTTTCCTGATAATTCTAAACTGAAAGGTATCCGTGTTGATTGATCAATTTTTCTTTCTTAAGTTGATAAAAATCAAAAATAGCGTTTTGTTTTTTTTTTTTGTAAAATGAAAACAAAAAAAATAGAGTTTTCATTTTAAGGGGGAGAAATGCATGTAAGGGGGAAAAATTGTGAAAATGCATGTTATGGAAAGAAGGTGAATACATGCCAATATATAAAGAATGTGAATACATGCAAAATATATAAGGAAGGTGAATACATGCACAATATATAAAGTTTTGAGAAATTGATCATTGGGAAATGATGGTACATTGGCTTACATATCTGACTCATGGATAAAGTAGATGAAAGAGCCATAAGATCATTGTTTGATATGTTTGGTAGGCTCGGAAAATCAGAAAGTATTCAGATGTGATATACATTAAATACTAATGATTGACCATGTGGATAACATCTTGATGCGTATTTAATGGCAAAAAGAAAAGTAAGTGTGAAAATAAATGAGAAGTCAGTGTGTATACATGTGTTCATTTTGCAAAGATTTAAACTTGTTTGATTTTCTTTATTTTGTCGAACGATCAGACTTTCTCTGCGTGCTCACAAGGCCGGCCTGATTGTTGTTCGTTTGACGTTCTGCTTTATTTTCTTTGGTGTTTCGTATAACTCATCGGACTTTCTTTACGTGTACGGGAGTACCGACCTGATTGTTGTTGGGTTATACAATTTCAACTTGTTTTATTTTCTTTATTTTGTTAAATCTGAGGCCTTATCTGCAAATCGAAAGATCGACCTTAAGGTAGACGATTTAACGTTCCTATTTCTTTTTACATGGAACACAGTTGATAATATCATGAAAATATTTTACTTTGTGACAATTCACAAGTGTAATCACACAAAAAGAAAAAGCAAAAGAAAAGAAAAAGAATATGTCTGAATATGTCTGATAGTGTGGGATACACTGGTCAAAGCAAATCAAATCAATACCTTAACATATCCAGATGTTATGAGAATGATTTTTCCTGAGTTTAAGATGGACAAATTATACCGGCAATCAGCATGACTTATGTGCTTCAATTAGTTGAAATTGAAGTGTAGTTCAGTGCGTTATGTTCAATATGATCCCATATAGTGATCTTTCTCATACCAAAAATAGAGTTCGATTTTGTATTGCATTTCATTTTAGTTCAAGAAAAGTACAAAACGATTTTAGGTGTGTTTTAGCGTAATTTTTGAAAAGTCAAAAAAAAAATTTGGTTTGTTTTGATATAAACTTTCTAAAAGTCAAAAAGATTTTTTCTACTTTATTTTCGATCTGATCAACACGTGATACAAAATCAAATTTTCAAAATCATATCTTGGAGTCTCAAAGAGACGTTTTGCGCCAAGATTATTTAAATGATTGAGCAGGTTGCTAAAGTGCAAGATATCACAACTTCAAGTCTTCTGAAGCTATTGGTAAAGACCAGAGATACACTAAACATCGTCAAGTATTCAAGATCAAGTTACGATCAAGTTGAGGGAGACTTTGTTCAAAGCTTCATTTCATTGGACCCAAACGAATTCTACACTTGAGGAGGAGCTTGATTGAAGATACAAATTTGAATATGTTAAAGTGATACTGTACATGACGAGGGCGAGTTTGTTGATACATAGTTTGTGCGTCGTGTGAAGTATCCAACAAGACAATGTCGTGTGAAGATCCAAGAGTTCAAGTCCAAGGTTTAAGGCTAGGTTCACTGCCTGCCGAACCTGGTCCGAACCTGGAGTTCGGACCTGCCGAACCTGGAGTTCGGACCTGCCGAACCTGGAGTTCGGACAAGGTTCGGCCAGCAGCTATAAATAGCTAGTTGGTCTTTGTATTCGGTACGTGTGATAGTCTGAGCTAATCTTAAGTGTATGTTTTGTACGGTGTTTCTCTGTGTCAGTTTCTGAGTGTTTACTGGTTGTAATTGTTCATCTTTGATCAATAAAACAATCAGTTAATTACGTTTTGATCTTCGAATAGCTATATTGAGTAGGCAATCCAATGCTCTCGCATTTTCAAATTTTACCTTAGTCGATTTCTCAATCCAAGTTGCCATTTCTTCTTTTATCTCATTCAGGATTCTGGTAGGAATCCTAAAGACACCTTCATGGATTTATCTCAACTTCCTTGGGAATCTTAAGAAAGTTTAATAAGGTTCCTGGCCAAGGGCCAAAGGAAGTTCTTTTGAAAATAAGATAGCAAATTTAGAAATAAGCTGGGGATAAACCCGGGATTCTTGGGACTAAGCCAAATCTGGGGACAAGCACGTTTTTACTTGGTACTAACCCAAAACTGGGGTCAAGCCCTTCCGTAAGTGACATGAATATGTCAAAACCTTAGATAACACGTCAGTGTTATAACCTTTGAGAATCCGCCCAGCAGCCTACAATGACAAGATTGTCAGCCACCCCTAGGATGGACTGGTCCGGCCATCTTGAGCATACTCGTGGACAATGTGCGCACGTTGCGAGGGTCGTGCGCTACTGGCGATTACCCAAACTTAGGAGAGGAGTCAGCCTCTCAAACCTTAGAAGGTATGCAGGATACCTTAAACGTAGGAGAGGTGGCCAACCTCTAACTAAGGATATACCCAAAATACTTAGGATTCTCGAAATCTGCAAAACACTCAACACTCGGTGAGGGGTGGGTACTAGCTTAGCTAACACCACTCCGATGCTTAAGTTAGTATCATGTGATAAAATTAATAAGAATAATATTAAATTTGGATTGGAATACGTACCTTGTAGTATCTGGTAGTGAGAATCCTCGAGATTCTAATAGGATTCCAAAGGGATTCCTACATAAAATAAGCTTTAAGGTGTATGGCATTCCAGGATCTTGGTAGGGGTTCTCCTTCCATGTTTACCAAGCGATATGCCCCTTTTCCTTCTTCAGAATCTATCAAATATGGTCCTTCCCATTTGGGTGCCAATTTCCCATCAGCTGGATTGGCAGTGTTTTGAAATGCCTTTCTCAACACTAAGTCCCCTACTTGAAATCTTCTTAACCTGGTATTCTTGTTATAAAACTTTTCCATCCTTTGTTGATAAGATGCCATCTGGATTCGGGACATATCTCTGAGCTCCTCAATTGTTTCAAGATCCTGAAGCAAGGTCTGGCTGTTGGTTTCAGGATCCTGGCAGTTAATCATGGCTGTAGGTAGCACCATTTCTGTAGGGATCACAGCCTCAGCTCCAAACACTAATGAGAATGGAGTTTGGTCGGTTGCATTCTTGGGTGTTGTCCTATCTGCTCAAAGAACAAAAGGTAGCTCTTGAGCCCACTTGCCTTTTTTGGAACCCAACTTCTTCTTGAGGTTGTTGATGATGATCTTATTCCTGGATTCCGCCTGTCCATTAGCTTGAGGGTGGAAAAGTGTTGAAGTAATCATTTTTATGCCCTAACTAGCACAAAAATTTGTTGTTCTTTTGCCGATAAACTAGGAGCCGTTATCACATATGATTTCTGCTGGAATCCTAAATCTGGTAATGATGTTTCTCATGATGAAGGATATCACCTCTTTCTCTCTCACATGGACATAGGCTTCTGCTTCGATCCATTTGGAAAAATAGTCTGTCATTGCAAGCATAAATACTTTTCCTCAAGGAGCCTTGGGCAGCTTGCCTAAAATATCCATGCCCTACTTCATGAACGGCCATGGGGATACTATAGGGTGCAGATGCTTGGCTGGTTGATGCAGAATATTCATGTGCCTTTGGCAGGCATCACACTTTTGTGAGAAGCTCATGGCATCCTTCTTCATTGTTGGCCAATAGTAGCCAAATCTAAGAATCTTGGAGAAGAGTGCTCTGCCCCTAGTATGATTTCCACAATCTCCATCATGGATGTCTTCAAGCACTTCAAGAGCTTCTGCTTTCTCTAAGCACCTCAAGTAGACACCTGCAAGAGATTTTCTATATAGTATGTTATCTAAGATGAAATAAGGTATTACCTTGGCGCGAAAAGCCCTAGGATTTTCACCCTTAGGAATCTCCCTGTTTTTGAGATACATAATAATTGGATGGGTCCAGGATTCCTGGGTATCCTTGGGATTCCCAACGTCTGCTTCTTCATTGTCATTGATAGCGTGAGCTTCCTGTTGAGCTATTATCGGCGTCAGGACATGCATTATTGGAATCCTGATATCCTCAGGGATCCTGAGCGATGAAGCCAAGTTTGCTAAAGCATCGGCTTCTGAATTGTCTTCTCTTGGAACCTGTGAAATGTTAGCAAAGACAATTTTTTAACAATATCCAGATATTTAATTAGGTTCTCCCCTCTCACTGCATAAGATCCATTGAACTAGTTAGTTAATAGAAGGGAATCAACAAATACTTGAATACTCCGGATGCCCATATCTCTAGCCAATTGCAACCCAGCAATCAAGGCTTCATATTCAGCTTCGTTGTTGGTAGCCTGGAATTCACAAGATATTGATAGTGGTATTATGTCCCCTTGTGGTAATTTTAGAAAGATGCCCAGCCATGTTCCTCTAACATTTGAGGATCCATTAGTGTAAAGGATCCAGTCTTCTTCGAGCTTCTCAAGCTGCCGGACTTCCTTCTCAACTTCTGGTTCTATACCACTGTTGAAACCAGCCACAAAGTCAGCCAAGGCTTAGGATTTAATTGTTGTCCTTGGCTCATATTTTATGTCATAGTCACTTAGTTTGACTGCCCACTTAGCCATCCTACCTGACATTTTCGGATTCCTAAGAACTGCCTTAATAGGATAGTTAGATTTTACAATTATAACATGAGTTTCAAAATAATGTCTAAGTTTAGTGGAAGCCATTATAAGAGCTAGAATTAATTTTTCAAGGTGAGAATACCTGGATTCTGCGTCTAGCAGAGTTTTACTTACGTAATATACCGGATGCTGCTGACCTTGATGGTCTTTTACTAGGACTGCACTGTTTGAGCTTCCGGAAACAGCTAGATATAAATATAGCGGCTCCACATCTTCTTGTATCATTAATAATGGGGCTGCTAACAGGTAGTCTTTCATGCATCTTAGGGCTTCTTCGTACTTCTCAGTCCATTCAAAATTCTTATTTTTCCTCAAGATATCGTAGAAATCCTTACTTTTTTCTGAGGATCTTGAAATGAACCTGTTGAGTGCTGCGATTCTTCCTGTCAACCTTTGTACCTCTTTTACATTCAATGGGGACTTCAAATTTAGGATTGATTTGATCTGCTCTGGACTTGCTTCAATTCCTCTTTCAGTAACCATGTAGCCTAAGAATTTTCCAGCTCGCACCCCAAAGTGGCATTTGGAGGGATTGAGCTTCATGTTATACTGGTCAAGGATGTCAAAGGCAGTTTGGAGATCCTCGACGTGATCTTCTGCCTTTTTGGATTTCACCACCATATCATCTATGTAGACCTCCATCGTGTCCCCCAGTTGCTTTTTAAACATCATATTAACGAGTCTCTGGTAGGTGGTACCTGCATTTCTTAAACCAAAAGGCATAGCAGTATAACAATAGATACCTGTCGGAGTCATAAATGTCGTATGCTCTTGGTCACATGGTTCCATCTTAATTTGTTGGAATCCTGCCGAGGCGTCCATAAAAGTGAGCATCTCATGAACAGCCGTGGCATTCACCATTGCATCAATATGCGGAAGTGGGAAAGGATCCTTAGGACAGGCCTTATTCAAGTCTGTGTAATCAACACATCTCCACTTTCCATTCTTCTTCTGGACCACCACCACATTTGCTAGCCACTTCGGATATTTGACTTCTCTAATCATCTTGGTTTTGAGAAGCTTCTCAACTTCCTCCTGGATGATTACATTCTTCTCTAGAGCGAACTTCCTCCTTTTTTGTTGTATAAGCCTGAAAGAAAGATCTAAACCAAGTTTATGAGTAATAACATGTTTAGGGATACCTGTCATGTCCTCATGCTTCCGGGCGAAAGTTGAGGTTCTGGCTTTCAGAAGCTGAACTAATTTTTGTTCAACATTCGCTGGGATGCCTATTCCTATGAGCACCTTGATTTCAGGATTCTCAGGGTCTAGAAGGACTTCTTTGACATCAAGCTCCCTGTCCTCCTGTACTTCAAGTGCCCTTTTCTGTAATTGCTATCCCTTCGTCACCTTAGTGGTGTTCTTCATTGACGTTGAATAACAGTTCTTAGCTTCCTGCTAGTCGCTTTCAATCCTCACAACTACCCAAGGTATAGGAAGCTTGATGCATTGATGATGAGTTGAAGGGACTGCTTTCATCTCATGTATCCATGGCCTGCCAAGAATTATATTGCAACAAGAAGGAGAAACTATAACACAAAATTTTTGCATAGAGTTTACCCCCTCTATGTATACTGGTAATCAGATATCCCCAACGGTGCTTTTGGTTTCACCGCTGAAGCCAACCAGAACTGAGGATCTTGCAACTATTTCAGTTTCTGGGATCCCCATCTTCTTGAGAACATCAAGACAGATTATGTTTACTGAGCTCCCATTATCAATCAGGATCCTGCGAAAAAAATGGTTAGCAATATATAAATTGACTACAAGACTATCATGATGAGGATCCTGAACATGAGAACGGTCGCTCTCATCAAAGGATACGAGCTTGTCTTGAGTTAAGGTGGATGTCCAGACAAGTCTGTGATCCTGTTCAGGTTTAGATTCCTTAGCATGCTTCTTGGCTGAGGAATACGAAGTGCCGCAGATGTCTGAGCCTCCTAAGATGAAGTTGATTATTTGAGCTTGAAAAGTCGTGAGCATAGGATCATCTACTCAATCTAGCTATTCGGATACGAAACGAGTAATTATAATGATTGTTTTATTGATCTAAAGAAGAATAATTACAATCAGAATCACTAGAACAAATACATAGAATACACCACAGAAACCCACACTTATGGATATCTCTCACGCTCAGAACAACTTAACACAAAGAACAAACATGTATGTATACTGACCCGCCGAACCTCAGTCGAACCTGAGGTTCGCCCTGATCCGAACTCCAGGTTCGGACCAGGTTCGGCCAACCACACTTTGGCTTGAACTTGTTCTTGACTTGATGCAACTCGATACTGCACACGACGCACAGATCAGGTATCAACAAACTCCCCCTCGTCGTGTGCAGTATCTATTCAACATCATCACAAAAGTATCTTTAAGCAAACTCCCCCTCAAGTGCAGAATCCGTTCATTCAATGAAATGAATCTTCGAATAAAATCTTCCTCAACTTGATCGTAGCTTGATATTGAATACTTGACAATGTCTGGTGATTCTCTGGTCTTTATTAACAGCTTCAGAAGACTTGAAATTGTGATTTCTTTCACTTTAGCAACCTATTCAAAATTTAAATAATCTTGGCGCAAAATGTCTCTTCGAGACTCAAGATATGATTTAGAAAATTGAATTTGTATCACGTGTTGATCAGATCGGAAATAAAGCAGAAACAAAATCTTTTTGACTTTTAGAAAGTTTATATCAAAAGAAACCTAAAATCTTTTGATTTTTCAAACTTATGCTAAAACACACCAAAAATCTTTTTGTACTTTTTCCAAAATGAAACAAAATTGCAATACAGAATCAAACTCTATTTTTGGTATGAGAAAGATCACTATATGGGATCATATTGGATATGACGCACTGAACTACACTTCAATTTCAACTAATTAAAGCACATAAGTCATGTTGATTGCCGATATAATTTGTCCATCTTAAACTCAGGCAAAATCATACTCATAACATCTGGATATGTTAATGTATTGATTAAATATGCTTTAACCAGTGTATCCCACACTATAAAAAAATATTCATAGATTTTCCTTTTCTTTTTCTTTTTCTTTTGCTTTTTCTTTTTGTGTGATTACACTTGTGAATTTTCACAAAGTATAATATTTTCATGATATCGTCAACTGTGTTACATGCAAAAAGAAATAAGAACGTTAAATCGTCTACCTTAAGGTCGATCTTCCGATACGCAGATAAGGCCTCGGATTTAACAAAATAAAGAAAATAAAACAAGTTGAAGTTGTATAACCCAACAACAATCAGGTCGGTACTCCCGTACACGCAGAGAAAGTCCGATGAGTAATACGAAACACCAAAGAAAATAACGCAGAATATCAAACGAACAACGATCAGGTCGGTCTTGTCGCATAGAAAGTCCAATCGTTTGACAAAATAAGAAAATCAAACAAGATTAAATCTTTGCAAAATGAGCACATGTATACACAGTGACGTCTCATTTTATTCTTCACACTTATTTTTCTTTTTGTCATGAATTATGAATCAAGATGTTATCCACATGGTCATTCATTAGTATTTAATGAATATTGATTTTCCGAGCCTACCAAATATATCAAACAATGATCTTATGGCTCTTTCATCTACTCTATCCATGAGTCAGATACGTAAGCCAATGTGCCATCATTTTTCAATGATCAATTTCTCATAATTTTATATATTGTGCATGTATTCGCCTTCCTTATATATTTTTATATATTGTGCATGTATTCACCTTCCTTATATATATTCCATGTATTCACCTATTTATATACTTTGCATGTATTCACCTTCTTCCCATAACATGCATTTTCACAATTTCCCCCCCCCCCCCCCTTACATGCATTTCTTCCCCTTAAAATGAAAAGTCTATTTTTGGATTTTCATTCTACAAAAAGAAGACTGTATTTTTGGATTTTATATCAATTGAAAATGCGTAAAGAAAGAAAAAATGATCAATCAACACGAATACCTTGCATTTTTATACTTTCAGAAAATTTGCAGGTTAGAAAAATATATTGAAAGCAATTTAAGTTAAGCAGAATACTCCTCCATCAATAACTTTGCAATCGTCGATAAGTCTTCTAGAAGTACCTACACACTTGTCAAACTCATTAGTTTTTAACTTGACCCGAAGCGACTGCTTCAGGTCGACCAGTGTCCTGATTTTGCTTTTAAACCACCTTTGGTTTCCAGAATTGTGATTGTTTTGGTTACTCAGTTTTTGATGAATCAATCAAAGGTGACTGTGATGAAGAACCTACATTTTGAACCTTTTGAAACATAGGAACAAAACATTTTTGTTTTACAAAGAATGTAGGTTCACATTCATCAAAAACTCTGTCATGTTCATCAAACAACTTTGGTTTGGCAGGTTTACCAAAAACTGGTATCTGTTGAGAACTTTGGTTTGATTTAGCAGGAAGTGGACAATCTTTTGCAATATGCCCTTTTTGGCGGCAAACATAACATAGACGTTCAGTTTTGTCCCACCTTTTAGGTGCCTGCACAGAATTACAAACATGAATATCTCCAACATGATCAGAAAAACAATCATATACCTGTCGGCGGTGATCATGAACCCATTTAGGTGTTGGGCTTCGAGAATGAGAACCATCAAAAGAAAATTGTGCGGTTTGATTCTTCAAGGTTCTTGATGCATCTTTCTTCTCAAAAACTTCAGAAATTTTCCTAGCATCCACGCAATGAAGAGGAAACTCTTTGTCGGAGAATATCTGTTCCGAACCCTTGAGTTTGTAAAACCACTCAGGTTGAACCTTCTTAGCCTTGAAAACTTCCTTCTTCACTTGCTTCATTTTAAGATTCTTTAAATCTTGTGATGTTGATGCTGGAACCTCCTCAACTTTGACATTTTGTGCTCTAAAACCCAAACCAACAGTTTTCCTAAAAACTTTTTCCTTAGAATTGGAATTCTGGTGTCCATCTTTTGCTAATTTTGAAAATTCAGCTTTGATATCTTTGATATTTTTCTGCTCAAAGATAATCGTCTCATCCAATTCAGGTTGAGAACGAATCTTTTCACTTGAAGTAGCTGATTTCTCATTATCTGCAGAAGATGAACTAGAAACAAATTTGGGAGCTGGTGGAATCTCAGATTTTTTTCCTTTCTTCTTCTTAGCCTTCTTGTTATTATTTCTTTTTACAATCTTCTCTTCTTCTGGAATTGATGATGAAAACTTTAAATAATCATACTCTTCCACCATTTCCTTCACTTCTTTGAAGCTTCTTTGATATGAGCAGGGGGTGATGCAGTTTTATCAAACATTTTCTCAAAATTAGCATCATTAGCTAAGAAGCTTATGAACACTTGTGAGATTGAAACATTATTCAGCAATCAATTTGCATCGATGACTTGAATTTTGAGATCATAAATTTGTTGTTGTGCTTCAGCTAAATCCTTCTCAGTAGCAATCAATTACTTTGCAACCTTATGTGCTTCAAATTTTGCATGCGGAGATTTTCCATTCACTCAAACAATTCTTTCTTCAATATCTTCATTCCGCTTTTGAATCTCCAAATTTGTTGTTTGAACTTTATTCACACTTACCAATTCACGATTCTCATCTAAATACTTCTCCATAACAGCTTGATAACTTTCAATTTTAGTAGCAGATTCTTCAGCATTCTTTGTAAGAAAATCAAGCTTGATTTTTGACTTATCAAAAAGATTCTGAAAATCATTTGCAGCGTCTTCTGCTTCATCCTTCCATTTCTTGACTTCATTAACCAACTCATCCCTCTCTTCACAGATCTTTGCATTTGCAGCTTCAACATTCTTTCTATCTTGTTTTGATATTTCTAAAACTTCATTCAGCAATTTGATCTCTATAATCAAACATTCAATATTTCAACATTAATTCCTTCTCATGTTCCTTAGAAATCTCCAAATGTGAACTAACCAACTTGAATTCCTCAGAAAGCTTTTGAATTTTATTCAATAGCGAAGCATTTTCTTTCAACAAACTTTCCATGTTTTCAGCAGACTCGTAGAAACTAGGTGCTGAACTTGTATCTGAACAATAATCTGCTTGTATCTTGTAAGGATCGAATCAACCCTCACGCGATATCAAAGTCTATAATCACTGTGCGGAATCCAGTGATTATAGGTGATTCAAGTCTAATCGAAAGATAATATGAATATGCAATAAAGAACACGATAAGAACACAAACCAGATGAAGAAAACACTTTACTAATCACCTTGATTGCAACACAAGAATCGAAATTCTCTTAGAAGAATTTCGTAAACACCAAAGTTGAAAGAACACCAAAACAGCCACCTCATAATGAGGGGAGGGCTTCCCTTATATAGGGATTCTCCATCTTGGAGAACAAGCAAAGATAAAAACCCTAAATAACACCTAATTCCCGTATTTGACTTTCCAGGCCCACTAAAACCCATCTAAACTATTTTAAACTGAGCCCAAACCCATCTAAAATGGCCCAATGACCCAATACCATAATAAACCAACTATTTTTCACCTATTCTAACACATATGCCTTCAAAATAGTCCGCCAATAGGTGATTTAATACACAAGCCACAAATTATTCCCTTACAATCTTCCCCTTGGCTTGTGCTATTAAATGTCTTCTACTTTCAATCTTCAGACTTGCAGTCTTCTCCTTAGCTTGAGCATGGGTTTGTGAAGATTCTTTTCTATAGCAATCTTCATTGGGCAGCAGCAAATGACTTTGGGGAGTGATTTCTCAAACAATATCAGCTCGAACTTCTGGTGATGAACAAGTAATGAGAGGAGGATTCTCAAATACTTGCTTCTTCTTGAAAACTATTGAGTCATTGCTGAATCATCAGTAACTGTCTTGACTTGCCATTAACTTTAGAGGATAAATTTTGAAACCTCTGTCTTGGCATTCTTGAATTTCTTCTTGTGACTACTTTGCATCTTTTCTTTAATTAGCTTCCCCTAAACTTGAGAACGGTGTCTTTGGAAGCTTTACTTGAATAACCAACAAACTTTCCCTGAGCATAGGGTAAGTCCTTTTCTAGCTGGTTCTTCAACACGAACAGTAGCAACACTCATTGACTTTTCTTCTCCATGACATCTCATTTAACCTGTCATGCACAACATGGAACAAACACTAACCAGACAATGATGACTGGTTATCGAGTTAGCATTATTTAACCAAACAACTTCCCCTGAACCCGAGGGGGAGGTCACACCTTCTTGCACAAAACCCAAAAAATAAACTTATTAAAACCTTTAAATTAACCTGGCCATGGTTGAAAATAAACAATAAAAACTTAAGATAAATAAAAAAAAATAAAAATAAAAACAAACATACCAAATTACTAAACAAGAAGGTTTCTATGGGATCAAACCGTATGAATCTGACTGAGGAACCCTTTTCAGCTCTGTTACTCGAACACGTCCAGGTGATTGCCAATATACTGATCCACTTTAAACTCAAACCCTTTTCTTTATCAGGCTGTTTGTCACTTTATTATCTTTTAAGGTGTATTAATTATGAACAGCAAGTGGGTTTCAACAAATCCTATGTACATGTTATTACACACTATCAAGCATATAAATTCCCTACCACATATTTTCACAACCTGAACCAGAAGTTTGAAAGTAAGCTCGAGACTTGGTTGAGAAGAGAAAGAATAGATCAGATAGATTTTTTTTGGGTATAATATACAAAGTCAACTGAATTTTTGAAACAATTTTAATAATGCTCTCATCAGTGACAACGGCTGAGGGATTTGGACTCTTGAGGGTCTCTTTTGATGTGCTCTTTGGCATCTTTTGGGTGTATATTATTTTTTCTTTAATTTATTTTAGGTGATCTAGAAGCACGTATGTATGGACAACTCCAGGTCATTGCTCACGCAAAGCAGAGGAGAGCCTTACATACACGCGAAGCATCCCCAGGTCATTGCTCACGCAAAGCAGAGGGGACACCGACTTTTTGAGCTCAATTTCACACTCTTGGAGACAAGCGTGTGTATCGGGAACTTGAACATGCAGTCAAATAGAAATGCAATTAACCTAAGTGCTGTTACCCATCAAACAGCCATACGTTATCTTTAAGTGTGTAACTCATACCTTTTCAGATTTAAGAGTTGAGCCTACCAGCATATCACCATGGATCATGTCTTTCACATCTGCCTTACGCGTGTCAGCCATCTCCAAAACGGAAGTTTATTTCACTTCCCTCCTTCTCAAGCACACAAACAAAAGATTAAAATTAAAAAGCACAATATTTTTTGAGGGGTCAACTGTTTCATCTTTTCTATTCTTCCCCTTGCTTTTTGATTTTTAATAACAACACACATTTTTTTTTTTAAACACACTAACACACTATAAGACAAACTTGGCCAAGCTAACCTTCAAAGTTTATCATTTGAGATTTTTTTTCATAAATGAGTTTTGTTTTATGCAGAACCATACTTCTCATCAGATTTGCCAAGAAACAAACAATTAAGAAAGTGTTACCTTTACTGCTGATTTTCTCAGATTTACCTCTCACAAGGAAACATACCCTCCATTGAAATCTTCATGTCATGTGGTAGAGAGATGCCTTCTATCATGTGCCTGGAACAATCACTTTCAAAAACAAATAAGTTAATGGAAGTCCTCCTTGACTGTTCCTGCACAAGGTGAGAGATTAGTTAACCATAAGTACCCAGGCCATTTTTGTTCTTGGTATACCTGCAGAATCATTGAAAGTTATTTCTTTTAAGCACATCCTCTTTGAAAGATTGATACTTGGGGTTGTGGGTGCCCTCGATTTGGGTTTCTTGGTGTTGTTTTTGGTGGACTTTGGTGTGGTCTTTGTGGGTTCATTAGAATTCACACGACCATCATTGGAAATGACATTCGTGGGCTGATTGTTTTCTTTCCCTTTACCTTGTAGCCTTTTAGGTGGAATTTGATAAATGTTTGATTTATCATTTTTAACTTCATCAAATTGTTTGGAGTGCTTCTTATACACCCCTTTAGGTAGGTAACACTGATTTACCACCTTTTTCACATTCCACCTCTCTTGATTATTCTCAGAAAGTCCACCATGTTTGGGAACCCAAATAGGTTTTAGAGCAACAACTGATTTGTTAACAGAATCATTCAATTTATGACTTTTGAAATCAGTTTTGGTTGGTTGTTGAGGTGACTTAGGCTTTTTGTCAACTTTCTGTACCTTTGGTTGTAGGGGTACAGACTTCTGCACCTTGGGGATTGAAGGTGCAGGCTTTTTGGTCACCTTATGCACCTTTGGTTGTGAAGGTACATGTCTCTGCACCTTAGGGTGTGAAGGTGCAGACTCTTTGGTCACTTTAGATACCTTTGAGCCTGTAGGTACCTTTGGCTGAGAATTTACCTTTTTGTGGCCATGTTTGTGGTTTGTGCCACCATATGATTGCCCTTGGTAGTTTTGCAAATGAGTTTTAGGGTAGTAGGGTTCATATGGCCTATATAAACAATTTCTTGCCACATGTCCAGGATTCCCACACATATGGCAGGACTGCTTCTTTGGGTACGCGGGAGCTTGGGAATATTTCTTCCCTGTGGATACCCAAGATGGTTTGGAATTTTTGTGGATCCACACAACTTTGCCATTGGGCCTAGTTGTTAGCACATACTCCCGCTGAACTGGCACAAATTGGTCATACACAGAATTTACCTCAGGATATGGGATAAAGTCATGTGGTCTGGCCTTCTGCACATTCTGCACATTCTGCACGTTCTGCACATTCTGCACATTCTTCACATTCTGCACATTACTAGCATTATCACAAACATTAGCACACACATTCAAACAATCATTCAAACCAACCAAATTGGGATCAGTAGGCTTAGGACCAGCAACCTGTGGTCCCTTATCCTTTCTCAAAATCCTGACTTTCCTCAAAGGTTTGGAAAGTTTAGGATCACAAACACCGAAATTAAAAGTACCACACACAGAAGTTTTGTCAAAAACATCAGACTTAGCAAAGCTCAATTCAGACTCACACTTATTTGACACAAAACTTTTAGTTTTAAAATCAGGAAATTTTATACTCTCAACACCAATACTTTCTCCCTCAGAACCTGCTTCTTTATTTTTTGTATCTGCACAAGAAGTAGTAGAGTTAGAAATAAGAGCAGTAATTTTAATAGGACATTCAGAAAGTCTTTTGTCAATGTCAGCTAAAGAATCTGTTGTCCCCTTTGACGGTATATGTTCAGAAATCATTTCATGCATGTGGGGCATGGGGACAGTGTGAGTTGATGTTTCTTCTTTGACATCATCCCCAAAACCTAAACCTGAATTTTGTTGAACATACTTCATCCTAACATCAGAGTTATAGAAAAGAGATCTTGCTTCCAGCATTTTTGATTGAATCTTATTATTAGAATCTATTTTACTTTGAGATTTAGCAAGTTGATCTCTCAATTCTTCTACCTCTTTTGTTAGTTTTTCAACTTTTGTGTTAGCAACTCTCAACAGAACTCTAGTGTCACTTAATCGATTGTCAAGGTTTGTCACATCAAGCTTAGTTGCTTCATACTTTTCCCTATTTACTTTAGCCATATCTTTGAAATTATTTGATTCTCTAGTGGCACGTTCACAGTTTAGGGATTCATAATAAAATTTGGATTCATATTCTTTGTAAGCATTAAAAACCTCCACACAATGAGAACAAGAACAATTACATACCTCAAGGTTGCTGGTAGATACAGAATTACCTGGTAGAAGGGGTGCCATGATTTTCTTTGATTTGGACCAGAAAGACTCGATCGGATAGAAAAGGATTTTCGATCGGAAAGGTAGGTCGAAAAGGGGTTTTCGGTCGGACAAGGCTGATTGAAAAGTACTTTCCGGTTGCACAAGGTTTGGATCGAAAAGGGGTTTCCGATCAAGCAAGGTTGGATCGAAAAGGGTTTCCGATCGCAAGGGGTTTTCCGATCGCAAAGTGATGGACAGATCGAAAAGTCTCAACAGGGACTTTTCGATCAATAAGCACCGCGGATCGAAAAGTCACAGGGGACTTTTCGATCAAAAGAGGCTGATCGAGAAGTCACAGGGGGACTTCTCGACTGAGATGGTCGGATCGAAAAGTCTCAAAGGGACTTTTCGATTGGAGAAACTGATCGAGAAGTCACAAAAGGGGACTTCTCGATTGGGAAAGCTGGTCGAAAAGTCACTTAGGGGACTTTTCGACTGAGAGCAACGGATCGAAAAGCCACAAAGGGGGCTTTCTCGATCGGACAGAGTCGGCTGAACAGGATTTTTCGATCAGGGGCCTGATCGAAAAGTATAGGCAGGGTCGAAAAGTCTTTAAACACGCACAGAACACCACGAATCTTCTGTCTTGTCTCGTAACCTGCACAAAACACCTCCGAATGCGCTAAAAGCTGAAAATCACCAAAAACTCAAAACGTTAGTACTCAAAAACTTGAATCTGATATCGCGAGAGCCTCGAAACTTGCGTTTCTTGGCTCTGATACCAATTGTAAGGATCGAATCAACCCTCACGCGATATCAAAGTCTATAATCACTGTGCGGAATCCAGTGATTATAGGTGATTCAAGTCTAATCGAAAGATAATATGAATATGCAATAAAGAACACGATAAGAACACAAACCAGATGAAGAAAACACTTTACTAATCACCTTGATTGCAACACAAGAATCGAAATTCTCTTAGAAGAATTTCGTAAACACCAAAGTTGAAAGAACACCAAAACAGCCACCTCATAATGAGGGGAGGGCTTCCCTTATATAGGGATTCTCCATCTTGGAGAACAAGCAAAGATAAAAACCCTAAATAACACCTAATTCCCGTATTTGACTTTCCAGGCCCACTAAAACCCATCTAAACTCTTTTAAACTGAGCCCAAACCCATCTAAAATGGCCCAATGACCCAATACAATAATAAACCAACTATTTTTCACCTATTCTAACACATATGCCTTCAAAATAGTCCGCCAATAGGTGATTTAATACACAAGCCACAAATTATTCCCTTACATATCTGAACAATAATATGCTTGTTGATCATGAGTGACAATCAAAGTAGATGAATCAAAATGTTTACCCTAATCATAAACACCATCATTTTGAACTGTTAACGTTGTTGTCTTGGTTGAATTACTGGATGATGGTTGAGTAAAACCGGGTTTGCTGACATGCGCTTGTTGACATTCTTTAGCAAAATGTCCAAGCTTTGAACATTTGTAACCCTTCAACTTGGATTCATCAAATCCCAATTTTCCATTGAAATCAGATGAACTCCTGCCATGTTTCTTGAAAAATCGTTTTGATCTTTGACCTAGCATAGCATATTGCCAGGCTAAATCTAATTCGTTCAATTGATCATCATCAAGTTCATCAAGATCATCTCTTCTAATCTTTGCATCAGCAACATTCTTGATAACCCGCCCAAAAGATGATGTAATTAAGGCAGAAATCATTTTAACATAATCATCGGTTGTTTCAGCAGACAAGGCATTCTGATTTGTGAAATTTGGAATGGTAAAACTGCAACCTTTTGAAGACTTAGAATTTCCAGAAACTCCAGTCATAAAAGCAACACTTGGTGCAGAACTCAGATTTGGTTTAGCTTTATCATTCATACTAGCAGTATTCTCTCCATGATACAATTCAGGATTTTGTAACGTTGCAGTTGACTTCTTTGAATTTAACATTTCCATTTCCCGAGCATGAAGTTTTCCAGTAAGATAATGTAATGTCAATGTAGAATATTCTTTATCATGAGTGAGTAACAAAACATAGTTTTCCCACTTTTCAGGCAAAGCTTCCATAATCTTTTCTTTCAAATCTGCATCAGTTTTCTCAATTCCAGCTACCTTTAATTCATTAATTAGATGTAAAAATCGTGAAACAAGATCGGTAATGTTCTCATTGTCATAATTTTGAAAGTTATCAAATTCTTTATTCAACACCTTTCTTCGACGCTTCTTATATTCATCATTACCCTCACATCTTGCTGATAAAGCATCCCACAATTGTATTGATTTCTTGCACGTACTAAATTGATGTAACAACTTTGTGGGTAATGCCATTGTAAGATAACTGAAAGCCTTTTGTTCAAGCTCGTATGATTTCCTTTCAACAATGTCGAAGGTATGAACTTCCTTGAAATCTCCTTGATCAGTCGGATGTTGATAAAGTTTCTTGATTGGAATCCACAAATCGATATCATTCGTACGTATATAAGCAGAAAATCGTTGCTTTCAATTCTGATAATCTTCCAACTTCAATAACTTGGGAACTTTCGGACTTGTTCCAATTTTGTTATAAAAATTCATTATGGTCTACATCACACTCTGCATCGCAGCAAAAGCTTGAAATTCCGACATCGTAGAAAATTTCAAAAAAATCTGATTGGCCAAACTCTTCCCGAACTTTAATAATGTTCCGAACTTTAACCGAACCTCGAACGAACCCTTTCCAAATGTAATACCACCGAACCCTCAATGACCTCTCACCGAACTCTTTCTGAACAATACCCGAACCTCTTCTGAAAAGAAAACACGTCGAACTTCGAACGAACCATAAACGAACCAGAAGATAATCCGAACACTCAACGAACCCTAGACGAACTCTAAGTTCGGAGCAGTTATTCTGACGACCTCAAGTTCGGACGACGGTTAGTCCGAACAACAACATAGTTTTCTCAAAAAGTTCGAATTTAGACGAATTTTGACGAAACTCGCAGCAGTTGATCAGAAAAAAGTGATGAAGAACGATTTAGAAACAAATTTGACACATAAAACTTGACAGATTTGATTAAACTTACGTAAGCACACTCGAAAAACACCGAAATGTTTCAAAAATCCGAAAATAGCAAACACAGATCAGTAGAATGAGCCAGAAAGCTCTGATACCACTTGAAAAGTCGTGAGCATCGGATCGTCTACTCAATCTATCTATTCGAATACGAAACAAGTAATTATAATGATGGTTTTATTGATCTAAAGAAGAAGAATTACAATCAGAATCACAGAGAACAGATAAAGAGAATACACCACAGAAACACACACTTATGGATATCTCTCACGCTCAGAACTACTTAACACAAAGAACGAACATGTATTTATACTAACCCGCCAAACCTCAACCAAACCTGAGGTTCACCCTGATCCGAACTCCAGGTTCGGACAAGGTTTGGCCAGCCACACTTTGGCTTGAACTTGTTCTTGACTTGATACAACTCGATACTTCACACGACGCACAGATCAGGTAACAACAGGGCATCCTAAGGTGGATAAGCTGCTCTCTGAGGCACCTTGTCGGCTTCCTGAGTCTTGACCTTCTTTCTGCCTATCAACTCTTTAAGATGCCTCTTACTGAGTAGATAGCTAATTTCCTTCCGAAGTGCTATGCATTCATCTGTTAGGTGGCCAAAGTCTTCATGGAAGGCGCACCACTTGGTTTTGTCTTTCCAGGATCCCTGCTTATCATTTTTTCTAGGCCATCTGGCCTTTTCGCCAAGATCCTGCATTGCACACATTAGGCCACCAATATCAACAGAAAAACTGTAACATCCCAAAATTTGAGAAATACGTGATTAATGTGATTAATACACATGAAATATGTGTTAGAAAGCTAAACGTGTTAAAACGTTTGAAAAATGCATATTTACCCATTACCGGGTAATAAATCGATAAAAGATAGTATTGCATGAATGATATATGTGTTAGTTGATAACATGAGGAAAGAAATTATAATAAAATGTGTTTTATATCAAAGATAATTGATGTTAGCATAAAAACGTAGCTAAACGTTTATATGATGGAAATAAATGATAACCGGGAGAAAATAGGTTTACACGATTACATGATATTGAAATCATGTATAGATGTATGTCTAATTGTATAAAAATGCATGTGAAATATTCATTTAATGGATATATACGTGGAAATACGTGTTTGGATAGTTATACGTGTGGAAAATGCATGCTTAATAATTAACAAGAAAATAGAAGGGTAGAAAGTGTAAATTATGGAAATACACAAATATATATATGTATATACATTATCATATATGACCCGAACCTTCGAGAATGTTAGAAATATGTATTGGAAGGTTGTAAGATGTAAAATGATAGTTACATCAAAAGATTAGGGTTTAATATACATAAGATAAAAGTTAAAGGGCTAAAAGTGTAATTTATGAATACTTACGGATATTATACGTATCTATAACTTTTATAAGTACCCCGAGGCTTATAATATATTATAATAATATCCTAAGGTGATTCGGTACATAAAATAATAAGTATTATAAAGTTTGAGGGGCTAAAGATGTAAATAATGAGAAATATATATAAATATATATAAAAATATATACGTATGTATACGTATATCATCGAGAGTGTCCCGAGCCTTAGAAACTTTATTTAACATGTTTTATAATAGTTCGGAACATAATATAACAGTTTGGTAGAAGTTTAGGGGCTAAAATGTAACTATAAAGTCGAGGGACTAAATCTGCCAATTAGCCAAAGATGGCTCGCGTATCGCGAGCCACCTCCCTGACCTTGGCGCGATACGCGACGAGCAGCAGCAGTGCAGATTCGTTGACAGCTACGTTTTTGAACTTGGAGGCTACGTTTTTTACTGAAATTGACCATCTACGCGTCGAATTGGCATGCTTAGTCACCCATGGACGTGTAAGGAACTTGTTTCGCACCTGTTAGTATAAATAGAAGGCCGAATCCATCCTCCAAACTCGCTAATTTCGTGAATCATAACCCAAAAACCCTAAAAACGCACCAGAACTTCGTCAGAGCAACACGAGCAATCAGAGAGGAGTTAGGATCCGAATTTCTGCAGTCAAGCATCTTTAGGTATGATCTAAAATAACCTATCTCAGTTTTTGCTAAATCAATCTCTAAGTATGCTTTCTAAAACTATGCAAAAATTAGGGTTCTTGAGCTTGTTTTGATAAAATCGGGTGATCGGGTGGGAATTAGGGTCTGAATTTTTGTAGGTAATCCTAATTTAATGTGTTTTAAGAAAGCCCTAAGTTTATTACACAATTGGAAAAGGTTTGGTTAA
Source organism: Deinandra increscens subsp. villosa (assembly GCA_039602395.1). Taxonomy (NCBI): domain Eukaryota; kingdom Viridiplantae; phylum Streptophyta; class Magnoliopsida; order Asterales; family Asteraceae; genus Deinandra; species Deinandra increscens. The sequence goes on from JBCNJP010000023.1 coordinate 26,240,980, forward strand.
GGTTTTGTAAACGGGTCAAAAATTAGGGTTTTCATGTCGTTGTTCTGCCCAAATCGAGTAAACGGTTTTGAATTAAGCTTTGCCATTTTAAAGGATATTATAAAATGTTATAATGGATAATACCCTAAGACGGTTTTGAATAAAAATGAGTTTTGCTATAGAAACGAGAAAAATGGGAAATTAGGGTTTTTGGAATATGGATATTTAATATAAAATAATCCGGAGGGTATGGGGACTTGAGTTTTGGTATGATAACATATTTATATATATAATAAGTATATATAAAGTTAAAATGGATAAATAATAAAGTATTTAAAATACCGAGTTAATCGGTTATTAGAAGTTCGCACGGACCGGAAGGGTAGGCACCTGTACACTAGGGTTTCTGGCAATAGCGGGGATGTCGCCATCCCATCTGGGTAATGGCATCCCAACACTGGGCGATCCCGGAGTGAGTGTCTACTTATAGGAATGTGCGTCTTCATATTATCGTTAAAAGAAAAGGATAACTGCCTAAAGGGCATTTTGGTCATTTTGACTTATAAAAAGGGATAAACTTAATAATTGAATATTATTAAGATAATAAGATGTTAAAATAAACATAGGAAGTGTTTATTGTATAAAACCTTGCGTTAACGCCATACGATACGCAAATTAGGTTAAATCGGGAATCGTTGCGGAAGTTCCGTTCGTGTAACGAGTTAAAGACATAAGGTGAGTTCTATGAGCCCACTCTTAAATATTTTAAATGTTTTAAATGTTTTCGGGCTGATATACATACAAATGTTATAAAATGCATCTAAATGATTTATAACTGAAATGTTGCGTATCTGAACTATTGAATTACTTTTGAGTAAATATATATCAGATTGCTAAGGTGCTAATTGATAAATGGATATATTGAACTATTAAATTATTGTTGGATTGATATATATATGTGAACTGTTATGGAAATGCATATACGTGAAATATCTTGAATTGATAAACTGTTTAAGGCTTTTGGGATAATATATATAGAAATATATATGATATGTTATGAAAATGATATTAAATCATTGTACGTGTTATAACATAATTATAATGACTGTGATATGATATGTGTTATATTTGCTTCGAAATTAAATAGTCAAGTGATAAAGGAATTATTAGTAAACGTTATAGTAAATATGTATGATTATATGAGAACAGGTGATGCATTTGCTTTATTATTATGTGGTGGATACGCCGCTGGTACTTCCTATATATATACATAATAATATTAGTTACCCAGTATATCAGAAGTGTGGAGGATACACCCTGTATACATACACTAATGATAAATTGGGAGATGTCCACTTGTTGCAGTATATGAAGACCTTATCACTGTTTACTAATAATCTTATGTCTCTTGGGTATTTAACTAAGGGGCGGGTAGTAGTACAGAGGGAGTTAGGAGGTAGTGTTGCTCAATGGGATTAGAGACCACTACAAATAAAAAAGGGAAAAAGCTACTGTCCGTTATAGGGAATGCTCTAGAAGGGTAAACTCGGCGGTAAGCAAATAGGGGAAGGCGGTGCAACTGTCCGTTACAGGGAATGCCCTAGAAGGGTAAACTCGGCAGTTAGCAAATAAGGGAAAGCGAGACAACTGACCGTTATAGGGAATACCCTAAAGGGGTAAACTCGGCAGTCCGCAAAGATGGATTCTCTGCTTATGCATTAGCAGGGTTTACACTGGTATTAAATGTTGGGTTTGTAGGAAGGGATAGCGGGATAAATGGTTTTATAAGGGGTGTTTCCTGTTAAGGAATATTACGTATTGTATATTTGTGATATATATTATACTTGATAATTGTCTGTAAAAAGGGATCTTGCAGGTCCAAGGGTTTTAAACCTCACACCGAGGTAAAGCTTTTAAAATATAGGAATTACCAGCGTAAGCTGACCTTTTCCAAAAATGTATGTATGTCAGGTCAGGGTGAGGCTTCGACTAGTTATGAGAAGGCCCTGGTGATAAGGGATTAGACGGGCAAACTATCGGAAGGAAGGAATGTTATGGCAAGCTGGCATAGATATAGTTATAGCAATAAAACGTAATGATAGTTAGTATTTCCTTATGTAAATTATTTCTTACTTTGTAGTACTTGGCAATTAAATAAAGTTTCAAATTTCCGCTGCTTAGTAATCTCTGTTATTACCTTGTGTTCATGAGTAAATCTGATTAGTGACCCTTTCTGGAGCCAAGTCTGGAAGTGGGCGTCACAAAAACAATACTCAGATACCTTAGGATACTCTTCATCATCATCATCCTGCTCCACAACATTGACTTTGTGATTATCTGATTTGGATTATGGACGAGATCTATACAGCTTCCAGGGGGATTCCGCCTTTTATTGTTAGGATCATATTTAGAAACATCCAATCTTTGATGGATCTTTTTGTCATCTTCCAAACGGATAAATCTCAAGGCCCTGCTGCGTACTTCGTCAAGATTCCTGCAAGGAGTCATGACAAGATCATCATAAAAACGTGAATCTTTAGGGAGCCCCATTTTAAAGGCTTTGACGGCTGCTGCCATATCCAGATGAGGAATCTCAAGGGATTCTCGTCTGAATCTAGCAATGTATTCTCTGAGCGGCTCTTCCGGCTTCTGAACTACTCGATATAGGTTGCATGTGAGCTTCTCATAGGTTCTACTGCAAGAAAATTGATTGTTAAATAGGTTAACTAGATGGGAAAATGATGTAATAGTATTAGGAGGGATGCTCAGTAGCCATTTCATGGCTGGTCCTGTTAAGGTTAAAACAAAGCCATTGCACAGACATGCTTCTTTGATTTTTGCCGGAATGGGATTGATCTCCATACGCTCCCTGTAATGTGCCATGTGTTCTTCAGGATCTGTGGTTCCATCGTAAAGCTTCATGTTTGGAGTTTGAAAACGCTTCGGGATTTCCACTTGAGAAATCGGCGAAGTGAATCTAGAGATCTTGTGGCTTTCCAAAGGAACCTCAGGAATAGGTTTTAGGATCCTTGGAACATTCGATATCATCTATTTCAACTTTTGGAGCTCCCTAGCGATACTTGGATGAATACCTGCATCATAAGGAGCAACCTGGTTAGAAACGACAGGAATTGAATTGGACACATTGCCTGGGCCAGGATTCTAGACTGGGATCCTGGGATTATATCCATAGCTTGTTAGGATGCTCGGCTCCGTAGTGGTTGCTGCTTGCATGGGAATGAAGTCACCATCATGCACATATGAGGAGCTGGTCCTGAAGATTCCTGCAGAAACAGAAGGGTTAGAATGCTAATATCCCTGGAAGTTCTGGCTTGGGTTCCCGGCAGAAAAAGGATATCCTTGAGATGGTGTAGCTAAGGATCCCAACGATAGTGGAATCCAAGAATCCTTAGAGCGTGGCTGCGAGGACTCTGGCGGGATGGCTCCTGAGAATCCAGCAGTACTCCCTGCATATCCAGCGGCCTGGGAAGTCATTGTAGGGGCTGTAGTGAAGCCTGCTGTCGATTTGTAATTGTAGCGAGCCGGATCTGAGGATCCTGAAGTGTTGAAGTCAAGATTCCTGGGGTATAGAGGACTTTGATCTTCTACAGGTTTCTTGGACTTCTTAAGCTCCTCGATCTCCTTAATCGCCGTTTGATTGATCTTTTCTTGCTGATCCATCTGATTTTTCACCTGCTTGATCAAAGTAAACAAATCATTGTTAGAAATAACAGGATCAAAAGATTGAACCTGGGATCCTGTGAAGACAGGATAGTCAATCTTTCTCGGCTGCTCATCCACTTTCTTCTGACGGTCATTGGTCTTCTTCTGGCTTCCTGGAGCGGAAGGAAGAGGAGGAATGGAGGTTGATGTAGAGGCCGAGACAGACTTTTGTTGGTTTGACATTTTTGGACTGGAGATCAAATGGAGTGAACGAAAAATGGAATTTTTGTAAGATGAAGCACCAATTGCCCCACGGTGGGCGCCAAACTGTTTTGGTCAAAAATCAACAAGATGATTTCGTATTCCAAACTTAGAATGTGAGGTAGTGTGCTTGTCAATATGCTCGAAATGTAAAGTTGAACACAAGGATGTAACGAGGGAAAAATCCAGGATCCTTTGAGTTGCCTCTAGGAATCCTAGCAAAAAACCGTTTTGGAGGTTTGATCGATCGACACTAAGTGTTACAATGATGGTAAACTATCAGAGCTAAAGTGTATCGGTGTTGTGCGTCCCTAAGTCGATCGTATCCTCGATTATATAAGGATTACAATACTATCCGGGATTCCCGGGATCCTATCGTCCAACTAATATAACCGTTTGAGCCCTCTTCGTCCACTTGGTCCACGATTTCGTTTAGCTGAAACTTGAATCACGGAGGTAGTTGATGACTTCAACGGTACCTGGGTCAAATAAACACGTGGCAATTATAAGGGTTAGTCGAATATAACAAATCAGGATACCTGGACGAGTGGGATTCCCAGATGGTAATAGGATTCCTGAACTATCTGAGCTTCCTGCGAGCATCCTGAAAATATACCCTCAACAATTTTTATCACATCAAATCCAATAAAATCAAGTATCAATATGCCATATAACAAATTTCAATTAAGTAATAAAATTCACATACCAGTTTTCACATAATTCATAATATTCACCGATTGTCAATTAATCACCAATGTTTCGAGACGCGAACTTGTGTGTGATGTTTGTGAAGTGTTTTAAGGCTACTAGACTCTTCTAGTACCTTAATTGACATACTAAGCCTATATACGCGACTCTCGGTTTTGCCGGATTCATCAGTTTTATCCATTTCTGAGGTTCGGGTCCCACCCGAAGGGACAGATTGTCACATCCTCCCCTTGTTAGAGAATTTTCGTCCTGAAAATTAAGATCGCAACCCCGTTGCTAACAGTATGAGTCTTAATAAGTTTCACCGCATAGTTTAATAGTTGCAACCTCGTTGCCGTTCGCGAGAAATCAAGTTTTAGCATTTTACTCCAATGGTAAAATAATCGTTTATACGTTTTACTCAACAGTAAAGGTCAGTTTAATAGTTTACTTACTTAGTAGGAGAAAAAGTTTTGGGTTCTCACAACAGATTCTTATTCTCTCATATCAGTTTCTACCGATTCGCACTTGAATCGCTTTAGGTTTTCGTATCAGTTTTTCTCAATCATCGCATGTTTTTCTCGATTATCACATGTTTTTCTCGATTATCACATGTTTTTCTTGATTATCACTTGTTTTCTCAATTATCACATCATCCTCTCTGTTTTGGTCAAAAATTCACTTAGGAATCCTGTATTCCAAACTTAGATTGTGAGGTAGTGTGCTTAACTATCAAATGAGCAAGTAATCCAAGTTAGGATGATGACACAAGGATTTAGCGAGGAAAACTCCAGAATCCTTCGAGTTGCCTCTAGGAATCCTGGATAAAAACCTCGGGTGCCGGCCGAAAAACCGCCACCAAGTCAATGTTATTAATGATCAAGCAATTCGTTACAACGGGTTGGGGTTGGAGGTTTGATCGATCAAAGCTAAGTGTTACAATGATTTGTAGTCGTAGACGAGCTAATGTAAATGTGTTGTGTGTGTTCCTATTGATCGAGTCCTCGTTTATATAACAAACTAACGACTAACTAACTATCCGGGATTCCCGGGATCCTCTTTCTCCACTTCTTGTGACCGTTGAAGGAGATGTAACCCACTCTCCCACGTGCTAGTCAGTTTTGGACCGAGTCTTCAGGAGATGGTTAGGCTCCATAACGTTCCTGAAAACAAATAAAGCACATGGCAAAAATAAGGGTTAGTCGATAATAAAATTTCAGGAAACCTGACTGGACGGAATTCCCAAACCATAGCGAGATTCCTAGTCTTACGCAGCTTCTCTGTGAGCATCCTGAAATTGACCCCTAACAATTGCCCCCGAATCTCGGCTGCTTGTGGATAAGATTTACAGCTGGCGAGATTCGCTTAGCCTAGAAACTTACGGCGTTATCACGGTAAAAACGGTTGGATGGGACTTTTTTTCGGCGTCCGATTGATGGGATAACCATCATTACTTTTCTTTAAATACAAGATTCCGAAATCACAATTTCATCATCTTCTCCCAAAAAATCCTTTCGAGCTTCTTCGTCGTCTCAGGTCAGTTCCTCCTCTTCTTCTCCGGCATCTTTTCTTTTTAATTTATTCCGGTCATGGCGAAGAAGAACACTCGTTCCGCCGCCCCTTCTTCCTCGTTAAACATCGAGGACTTCGTTGATCAGGGGATTCTCCCCTTTAACGAAGAAGAAACCTGCAACTTTTCGGATAGCGACATTCGCCAGTTGAAGGAATCCGGTCTCTTTCCGTCGTCGGCCATCATTCGGCGTTTCGATTCCAGATTGAAGGCCGATTGCATGTCCAACACCTGGTTCTGTTTTCTCTATTACCCTTTCCTCCTTGGAATGTCCTGCCCCTTTCCGGCCATCGTAAACGAATTCTTCAAAATCACCGGCCTCTCTTACTCCCAGACAATGCCGATGGTATGGAGGATTCTTTTTTCTCTTGATAACCTGAACAATTCCCGGAAGCTCGAGATGGGGATTCCTGAAGTTTGTGCTGCTTACAACCTGAGAACCCACGGGTTCAGTCGCTTCGTTCTTCAAGCCCGCTCTTCCTACTCCCAATTGATTCCTCGTGCGTCACACAATGATCACGATTGGAAGAGAAAGTTCTTTTTTGTCAAACGTGAATCCATTGTTGGGGGTGATTCGTTACCGATGAAGTGGGTTTTAAAGGGTAGGAAACTGAATTAGGCATTGTATTTGAGTTTCTTTGAATTTTGCTAATGATCCTTTGATGTTTCTTGCAGCTCCCAAATTTTCTGATCTTGTTGAAGTGATCGAAGAAGCTGTGGAGAGGACTGCCTCTTTTCTGGATATCCCACCTGCTGATAGAACCTTCGCTATCGAGAGCGCCAATAGTGAACAAAGCTTCTCAGTCGACCATTCGGAAGCCGTCATGTCTAGTACGTAATTGAACTTCTCGTGCATATGTTTTGAATTAGGCTTCCCAATCCTGACTGCTTTCTTTATTTCATACTAACAGCTCCCAAACCTGCAACTGGATTCTCTCTGGATGACCTGACCTCCTACCTGGAGATGAAAGAGGAAAATCCCGAGCCCCTGGCCAGCATCCGACCTCCCACTACCAGAGCCAAAACAGCTTCCTCCAGCAAGAAGAGGAAGGGCTCGAAGGGTACTGTATTCCTGGAAAGCTTTGATGGACTGGTCCCCGCGGAGACTGGTAACAAGCTTCTTAGCTTGCATACAACGACAAAACTGGTAAGTGTAAACATAGGATTCTCATACCTTAGCGGCATCCAGCAAGTGGCTGAGATTCCCATTGTCTTTCTTTCACAGAAGAAGCTTGATGAGGCAAGGAACACCATCCGCATCCAGGGCGAGATAGCTGAGGGCAAGACCCGTAATTATGAGCACAAGCTGAGAGAGCAGGAGCTGAAGTTCCAGGTAGCTGCGCAGGTGGAGGATGCTATCTCCAAGCAGTCAGCTGCCCGCAGTTTGCTCCAGGCAATGCTGAAAATGGCAGCAGAAGCTGAAGCCGAGGGGGTCACTTGCCCGAAATGGACGGTGGATGCCTGGAAGCTATCCTTGGAGAAACTGGAGAAGGCTGGGGTTCCGACTAAGAAGATGCTGGCGGGAAGTCTGTGGAGAAGGCAGACGAAGGGGAAGTCTGTGGAGAAGGCAGACGAAGAAGATGCTGGCGGGAAGCTGGAGGTTCCCGAGAAGGCGATGGGCGATGAGGACGATGCAACGGTCTGAGCCCTCTTTTTTAGTCTGTAGTTTGTTTTGGTGTATGTCTTTAAACAATTTCCTTTCCTTGTCTTTGCTGAAACAATGTTAGAACAAGTAACAACAATGGTTGGGGATCCTGGTGGAGGGATCTTGCAGTTTGCAAGACGAAGCCAGGGTTCCTAATAACTTTTGACCTATGAGCTTCCCAAGGGGAGGGATCCTGAGGTTTTCAGGACGAACTTTGGGAAGCTCAAATCCCGTAACGGTTAATAATATTATCGCATTTTGATCATTTTAAATGTGTTTGGCATCTTACTTTGCATATTCTTAGAAGTTTGAAATATGATTGATGACAAAAATCCATCTTAATTATAAAATCTTTATAGGGCGAAGGTCAATTGAATAAACATACTATTCTAGCCTTTAGAATTTCGCTTAGATAACAATTTCTACAAAATCGAGAATCCTATCAGGAAACCTCACCAGAATCCTGACAGGTTACCTTATAGAGTTTCAGACCGTTGGCTTCAGGATTCCGACGAGAATCTCATTTACGTTAGAACTCGTGACCTTGGGAAGGCCTTTCCTTAGTATTCTGACAGGAACCAGGAATCCTGAATACACCTTTCTCAGCATTCGTCTCAACTTACTCCAGAACCTGAAATAATCATAAGAAGCTTTCTGGCCTTCGGCCGAAGCTTATGTTTCCGAGAACAAGTCAAGTTTAAAAACGAGCCGGGAATAAACCCGTGCATTTCTGGGGACAAGCCCATATAATTCTGGGGACAAGCCCATACGTATGTGACATGATAATGCCAAAACCTTAGATAACACGTCAGTGTTATAAACCTTGAGAATCCTGCCAGCAGCCTTTAGTGACAAGATTGTCAGCCACCCCTGGAGTGGACTGGTCCGGCCACCTCTAGCATACTGGTGGACAACGTGCGCTCCTGGCGAGGGTCGTGCGCTACTGGCGATTACCTAAACATGGAAGAGGTGAATTCCTCTTAAACCTTAGAAGGTATGCAGGATACCTTAAACGGAAGAGAGGTGATCAGCCTCTAACTGGGGATATACCCAAAATTCTCTAGGATTCTTATAAATCTGCAAAACACTCAACACTTGGTGAGGGTGGGTGTTAGCTTAGCTAACACCACTCCGATGCTAAAGTCAGTAATACGTCATATAAATAACAAGAATAAATTGAAATATGATTAATATACGTACCTTGGGATACTTAGACAGTGAGGATCCTTGGAATTCTGCCCGGGATTCTCACATAAAATAAGCTTTGAGGCGTATGGCATTCCAGGCTCTTGGTAGAGGTTCTCCTTCCATATTCACCAAATGGTATGCCCCCTTACCCTCTTCAGAATCTATAAGGTAAGGGCCTTCCCATTTGGGTGCTAACTTCCCGTCAGCAGGATTGGTGGTATTCTGAAAAGCTTTTCTCAAGACCAAGTCACCTACCTGGAATCTTCTCAGCCTGGTATTCTTGTTGTAAGATTTCGCTATCCGCTGTTGATAAGATGCCATTCGGATTTTGGCCATATCTCTGAGCTCCTCAACTGTTTCGAGATCCTGAAGGAGATTCTGGCTGTTGGTTTCAGGATCCTGGCAGTTGACTCTGGCTGTCGGGAGTACCATTTCTGTAGGGATCACAGCTTCTGCCCCAAACACTAACGAGAATGGCGTTTGGCCGGTAGCATTTTTAGGTGTGGTCCTATCTGCCCAAAGGACAAATGGCAGCTCCTCAGCCCACTTCCCTTTCTTGGAGCCCAGCTTCCTTTTGAGGTTGTTGATTATGATCTTATTGCTGGATTCTGCCTGTCCATTAGCCTGAGGGTGGACAGGTGTTGAAGTGATCATCTTGATGCCCCAGCTTTCACAAAAACTTGTAGTTCTCTTGCCTATAAACTGGGATCCATTGTCGCATATGATTTCTGCCGGAATCCCAAATCTGGTGAGGATGTTTCTCTTGATGAAGGATATCACTTCTTTTTCTCTCACTTGAACATAGGCTTCTGCCTCAATCCACTTGGAAAAGTAATCTATCATGGCAAGCATAAACACCTTTCCTCCAGGAGCCTTTGGCAGCTTACCCACAATATCCATGCCCCATTTCATGAATGGCCGTGGGGATACTATAGGATGCAGATGCTCAGCAGGTTGGTGGAGGATATTGCCATGCCTTTGACAAGCATCGGATTTTTGTGAGAAGCTCGCGGCATCCTTCTTCATGGTTGGCCAATAATATCCGAACCTGAGAACTTTAGAGAACAGTGCCCTGCCCCCGGTATGGTTCCCACAATCTCCACTGTGGATGTCTTCAAGCACCTCTAGAGCTTCTGACTTCTCTAAGCACCTTAAGTAGACACCTGCAAGAGATTTTCTAAATAGGATATTATTAATTATAATATAAGGTACTACCTTTGTGCGAAAAGCTCTGGGATTTTCGTCCTTGGGAATCTCCCCATCTTTGAGATACTTCCGGATTGGATATGTCCAGGACTCCTGAGCATCTTCAGGATTCTCAACACCTGCACCTGCCTCATCGTCAACAGCCTTAGCTTCCTGTAGAGCTATCGCTGGCGTCAAGATGTGAGTTATTGGAATTTTGACATCCTCAGGGATCCTGAGCGATGAAGCCAAGTTTGCCAAGGCATCGGCTTCTGCATTATCTTCTCTTGGTACCTGGGAAATGTTAAAATTTTCAAAAAATAGAGACAATTTTTTAACAATTTCAATATATTTGATCAGATTCTCTCCTCTCACTGCATAAGAGCCATTAAATTGGTTAGTTAATAAGAGAGAATCAACAAACACTTGTATAGATAGGATTCCCATATCCTTAGCCAGCTGTAGTCCAGCAATTAAAGCCTCATATTCAGCTTCATTGTTGGTAGCCTGGAATTCACAGGATATGGATAGGGGTATTATGTCCCCCTATGGCGATTTTAGCAGGATTCCCAGCCCTGTTCCTCTGACATTTGAGGAGCCGTCGGTATAGTGGATCCAGTCTTCTTTGAGCTTCTCAAGCTGCTAGACTTCCTTTTCAACTTCTGGTTCAATATCACTGCTGAAATCCGCCACAAAGTCAGCTAATGCTTGAGATTTGATTGTCGTTCTCGGTTCATACTTGATGTCATAGGCACTCAGCTTGACTGCCCACTTAGCCATCCTTCCTGACATTTCCGGCTTCCTGAGAACTGCCTTGATAGGATAGTTAGACATCACAATTATAGCATGGGTTTCAAAATAATGTCTGAGTTTAGTGGAAGCCATTATAAAAGCTAGAATCAACTTTTCAAGGTGAGAATACCTGGATTCTGCGTCTAGCAGAGTTTTACTTACATAATATACCGGATGCTGCTGACCTTGATGGTTTTTTACCAAGACTGCACTGATTGAGCTTCCAGAAATAGCGAGATATAAATACAGCGGCTCCCCATCTTCTGGTTTCATTAGTAATGGGGCTGCTGACAGGTAGTCTTTCAGGCACTTCAAGGCTTCTTCGTGCTTCTCAGTCCATTCGAACTTCTTGTTTTTCCTCAGTATATCGTAGAAATCCTTACTTTTTTCTGAGGATCTTGAAATGAACCTGTTGAGCGCCGCGATTCTTCCTGTCAACCTTTGTACTTCTTTAACATTCGATGGGGACTTCAAATTTAGGATCGCTTTGATCTGCTCTGGACTTGCTTCTATCCCTCTTTCAGTAACCATGTAACCTAGGAATTTTCCAGCTCGCACCCCAAAGTGGCACTTAGAGGGGTTGAGCTTCATGTTATACTGATCAATGATATCGAAGGCCGTTTGGAGATCCCTGACATGATCTTCAGCTTTTTTGGATTTCACTACCATGTCATCTATGTAGACTTCCATCGTGTCCCCCAGTTGCCCTTTAAACATCATATTGACGAGCCTCTAGTAGGTGGCACCTGCATTTCTCAAACCAAAGGGCATAGCAGTATAACAATATATACCTGTTGGAGTCATAAATGCCGTATGCTCCTGATCGCATGGTTCCATCTGAATTTGTTGGAATCCTGCTGAGGCATCCATGAAGGTGAGCATCTCGTGACCAGCCGTGGCATCCACCATAGCATCAATATGGGGAAGTGGAAACGGATCCTTAGGACAGGCTTTGTTCAAGTCTGTGTAATCGACACAAACTCTCCACTTTCCATTCTTCTTTTGGACCACCACCACATTTGCCAGCCATTTAGGATACTTGACTTCTCTGATCATCTTTTGATTTAAGAAGCTTGTCGACTTCCTCCTGGATGATTATATTATTCTCTGGAGCGAACTTCCTCCTTTTTTGCTGTATAGGCCTGAAAGAAGGATCTAAACCAAGTTTATGAGTAATTACATGTTTAGGGATACCTGTCATATCTTCATGCTTCCATGCGAAAGTTGAAGTTCTGGCTTTGAGAAGCTGGAATAATTCCTGCTCAACGTTTGTTGGGACGCTTGTTCCCACGAGCACCTTAATTTCAGGATCCCAGGGTCTAGAGGTACTTCTTTGACTTCCAGCTCCCTGTCCTCCTGCGCTTTAGGTGCTTTTTTCTATAATTGCTATCCCTTCGTCACCTTAGTGGTGTTCTTCTTCGAGGTTGAATAACAGTTCTTGGCTTCCTGCTAGTCGCTTTCGATTCTCATAACTCCCCAGGGCGTAGGAAGCTTGATACATTGGTGATAAGTAGAAGGGACTGCCTTCATCTCGTGAATCCATGGCCTGCCAAGAATAATATTGCAACAAGAGAGAGAATCTATCACACAGAATTTTTGCATAGAGTTTACCCCCTCTATATATACCGGCAGCCTGATATCCCCAACGGTGCTTTTAGTTTCACCGCTGAAGCCAACTAGGACTGAGGATCTCGCAACTATTTCAGTTTCTGGGATCCCCATCTTTTTTAGTACATCGAGACGGATTATGTTTACTGAGCTTCCATTGTCAATCAGGATCCTGCGAACAAAATGGTTAGCGATATACAAAGTAACCACAAGACTATCATGATGAGGATCCTGAACATGAGAACGGTCACTCTCATCAAAAGATATAAGTTTGTCCTGAGTGAGGGTGGACGTCCGGACAGGTCTGTCACCCTGTTCAGATTTGGACTCCTTAGCATGCTTCTTGGCTGAGGAATACGAGGTGCCGCAGATGTCTGAACCTCCTGAGATAAAGTTGATTATCTGGGCATCCTGGGGTGGAGAAGCTGCTCTCTGAGGCGCTTTGTCGGCTTCCTGAGTCTTGACCTTCTTCCTGCCTATCAATTCTTTAAGATGCCCCTTGTTGAGTAGATAGCTGATTTCCTTTCGGAGTGCTATACATTCGTCTGTTAGGTGGCCAAAATCTTCATGGAAGGCACACCACTTGGTCTTGTCTTTCCAGGATCCTTGCTTAGTATCCTTCCTGGGCCATCTTGCTATTTCACCCAGATCCTGCATAGCACACATCAAACCACCAATATCAACGGAAAAACAGTATTCAGATACCTTAGGATACTCCTCATCATCATCGTCATGGTCAACGGCATTGACTTTGGGATTTTCCGGTTTGGAGTATGGACGAGATCTATACGGCTTCCCGGGGGATTCCGCCTTCTTGCTGTTGGGATCATATTTAGGAACCTCCAATCTTTGGTGGATCCTCTTGTCATCTTCCAAACGGATGAATCTCAAAGCTCTACTGCGTACTTCGTCAAGGTTCCTGCAAGGAGCCATGACAAGGTCATCATAAAAGCGTGAATCTTTGGAGAGCCCCATTTTAAATGCTTCCACGGCAGCTGCCATATCCAGATTAGGAATCTCAAGAGATTCTCGTCCAAATCTGGCAATATATTCTCTGAGAGGCTCTTCTGGCTTCTGAATTATTCGGTATAGGTCACCTGTAAGCTTCTCAAAGGTACGGCTGCAAGAAAATTGATTGTTAAACAAGTTAACTAAATGAGAAAATGATGTAACAGTATTGGGAGGAATGCTCAGTAGCCATTTCATGGCTGGTCCTGTTAAGGTTGATCCAAAGCCTTTGCATAGACAGGCTTCTTTAATTCCTGTCGGAATGGGATTGATCTCCATACGCTCCCGGTAATGTGCCACGTGTTCCTCAGGGTCTGTGGTTCCATCATAGAGCTTCATACTTGGAGTCTGGAAACGCTTCGGGATCTCTACCTGGGATATTGGCCAGGCAAACCTAGAGATCTTGTGGCTTTCCAAAGGAACTTCAGGAATAGGTTTCAGGATCCCTGGAACATTTGATATCATTTCTTTCAACTTTTGGAGCTCCCTGGCGATATTCGGATGGATACATGCATCATAAGGAGCACCCTAGTTAGAAACGATAGGAATTGAATTGGACATGTTACCTGGGCCAGGATTCTGGACTGGAATCCCGGAACTGTATCCGTAGCCCGCTGGGAAGCTCGGCTCTGTGGTGGTTGCTGTTTGCATGGGGATGACGTCACCATCATGCACTTCTGAGGAGCTGGTCTTAAAGATCCCTGCAGAAACAGAAGGGTTAGAGTATTGATATCCTTGGGACGGCAAAGCAGAGGATCCCAACAATGGTGGAATCCAAGGATTCTTGTAGCGTGGCTGCGAGGATTCTGGTGGGAGAGCTCCTGATAATCCAGCAACACTTTCCACATATCCAGCGGCCTTAGAAGTCATTGTAGGGGCTGTAGTAAAGCCTGATGCTGATTCGTAATTGTAGCGAGACGGATCTGAGGATCCTGAAGCATTGAAATCAAGATGCATGGGGAACAGAGGACTTTGCTCTTCCATGGGTTTCCTAGATTTCTTTAGTTCTTCAATCTCCTTCATCACCATTTGATTGGTTTTTTCTTGCTGATCCATTTGATTTTTCACCTGCTTAATCAAGGAAAACAAGTCGTTGTTAGTAATAACAGGATCAACAGATTGGACCTGGGATCCTGTGAAGACAGGATAATCAGTTTTTCTCGGCTGCTCGTCCACTTTCTTCTGACGGTCATTAGTCTTCTTCTGACTTCCTGGAAAGGAAGGAAGAGGAGGGATGGAGGACGATGTAGAGGCCGATACAGTTTTCTGTTGGTTTGACATTTTTGGAATCGGAGATCAAATGAAGTGAATGAAATATGGGATTTTGGTAGGATTAAGCACCACTTGTGTGACATCCGAGAACTTCAAGGTTAACTTCCGTTAGACAATCTCCGTAAGTTACGTTATAAGTGTTAACTTAGTAACTAATACTTAACTAGGCCGAATACGTCCACGACCTTTGGTTGATCACCGAACCCGACCACTTGTGATATGTGTTTATGTGTTTATTGTCATTATGTGCAATGTGATTTAAACGCATGATTTAGTACTATTAATAGCATGACAAATTGTGAATCCTTGATTTGTGTGATAAACTGTCCACTTTTGGTTTCCAGCGAAACTACCGGGCGAAACTACAGATTCGCTCGGTAGCCGGCTAAACTATTTGATTTGCATGTGTTCAGAGCCAATTTCGCTTGGCCAGCGAAACTGCCAGCGAAACTAGCCCCTGATATATATATTTTATAAAACCCTAGAAGCCTCATTTCTTGCATCATTTCACACAAAACACACACACACTCTCCTGGAATTTCTGGTCAGCCGAGAAGCACCACGAGCCAACGTGATCTCAGCCTCGAGACATCATCCATTCAGACCCTAGATCGAATCGTGAGTCCCAAAAAAACCATTCTTTATGTATTTTCTATGTGTTTTCTTAAAAAGCATGCTTAGATCTTCATGTAATCACTTAATCTTCTGATATGATGTTTAGGAAGGCTAGATCTATCATAAAGTCTGTAACTTTACATTTGAAATCAAACCATAATAAAGATTCATGCTAGTTAGGTCATTTTAGGTTTAAAATGTGTTTTTGGTGATTTGAATGTGAAAACCCATGTTTAAGGTGTTAAAACTTACTGTTTAATGTTGGTAAATGATTATGCATGCTAAATATTGAACCACATGAAGTATGGAAGCTGTTAGATTGATTTTTAGGCTGATTTATGTGTTTTTCGCGACCAGCGAAACTGAGCTGTTCTCTGGGCGAAACTATACAGCGAAACTGTATAGATATTCATCCAGCGATACTATGTAGCGAAACTATAGTGTCGCCCGCGAAACTAAGTAGACCTACTCGAACGAAACTACCGAGCGAACCAACCTGAACAAAAGTTCAAACCAGTTTCGAGCGAAGCTATGCTAGCGAAACTGTGTCAACAGTTTCGAGCGAAACTAGCAAGCAAAACTAGCAAGCGAAACTGTGTCATCGGGTACTGCCTAGCGAAAGTGCTGCCCGTGCACACAGCGAAACTGTGCAACGAAACTGCATAGCGAAACTATAGCGAAACTGTTAGCGAAACTATGATCTGACCAAAACCCAAACTTGTACAACTTACTTGAATGTTATGCCATGACTTATATGATTGTGCAATAATGAAACATGCCTTGAATTCTGAATTATGTGAACCCTTGTTATGATCAACCATCGGTGTCGTGTTTCGATATGTCGTGCATAGTTCCAACGTGCTATGTTATGGGCCATAGTGACGTGAGTTAAAGATTAGACACAAAACTAATACTTAAGACCTAAACGTGTTCTTAGGTCTTCGTTAAGCAAACAATATTTGGATTTCTTAGCAAGTGTAGCAGTGCAACCAAAGGTGAGTGTCACTAACCCATTTACCGTGAACCCGTTCGGGTCACACAGAATAATTTAATGAAAAACAATGCTGACAACCTTATGAGTGCTATGCACCTCTCTGATGAACTTGAAAACCTAGGAGTGCTTGGCACCCACTTGATGAACTTGAAGTGTTTTATGGGAGACACTTGTGAAACGAGTAAACAACTATTTCTAAAACAAAACTGAAAATGTTTTCGGGATTCATGAGAACCCAAAGTAAACCATTTTAATATGGCTAGTGTAGGTTAAAGTCTAAACCACATGATATCACATGATTTCTAAGGATTGCCTTATAACTGAAAAAGTCCTCAACTTAATTGTACCATTAATTGTAAAGCGAGGGGATGTTGGGTAGATCTACTGGAGTTTGACAAACTCCGCCTCGTGACACTGGAGGTGCACGGAGGTATAATATCAGCCTATCTGACCGTGGTCCCGAGAGGACACGGGGGAGGCAAAGCCGCGATGACGTAGGTCCGCAAAACAAAATAGATGATGGCAATGCCACTACAATAATAGTCAGCTTTGGTACAAACTTCCTTAGTGCATGGAACAACGGATTAGCTACCCGCGATATCGGTTGAGCACTTTAATTATACAAAACTAGTACATACCCGATAACGTATGTTACGGACATTACTTTCACTAAACTACAATACCATATCTATGGACATCACTAAGCATTGCTTTTCACAAATAACTACTTCATAAGTATATGTTGATACGATTATGATTATGAGACCGGGCCACTGCGTGACAAGCCCACTATGAACTCACCAACCGTTAGGTTGACACTTGTATGGTTTTCACTTTTGCAGATCGTTGAGGAGTATTCCGGAACGGGTTGGCATGGCACATGAAGACATTTTACTTTTGGATAAAATTACTTGAGAATTTAAAAACAATGAATTTGTAAAGCACGTGGATAGTGCTAAGATAATATTTTTCCGCTGCGTATTTTGAGACTTTATTTATGACGTGTGTTTGGACTGACTCTGATTCGTTTAGTATTTGTAACTAATGGTTGTGGTCCTGTTTGCTCGCACCCCTTAATGGTATAAATTCCGTTAGTGGTTATTTGGGGGTGTGACAACTTGCCCCACGGTGGGCGCCAAACTGTTTTGGTCAAAAATTCACTTAGGAATCATGTATTCCAAACTTAGATTGTGAGGTAGTGTGCTTAACTATCAAATGAGCAAGTAATCCAAGTTAGGATGATGACACAAGGATTTAGCGAGGAAAACTCCAGAATCCTTCGAGTTGCCTCTAGGAATCCTGGATAAAAACCTCGGGTGCCGGCCGAAAAACCGCCACCAAGTCAATGTTATTAATGATCAAGCAATTCGTTACAACGGGTTGGAGGTTTGATCGATCAAAGCTAAGTGTTACAATGATTTGTAGTCGTAGACGAGCTAATGTAAATGTGTTGTGTGTGTTCCTATTAATCGAGTCCTCGTTTATATAACAAACTAACGACTAACTAACTATCCGGGATTCCCGGGATCCTCTTTCTCCACTTCTTGTGACCGTTGAAGGAGATGCGACCCACTCTCCCACGTGCTAGTCAGTTTTGGACCGAGTCTTCAGGAGATGGTTAGGCTCCATAACGTTCCTGAAAACAAATAAAGCACATGGCAAAAATAAGGGTTAGTCGATAATAAAATTTCAGGATACCTGACTGGACGGAATTCCCAAACCATAGCGAGATTCCTAGTCTTACGCAGCTTCTCTGTGAGCATCCTGAAATTGACCCCTAACACTCTCCTTTTAGGAAATTTCGTCCCGAAATTTAAGAAGTAGACTCAATTCAGAGCGCTAACAGCTTGAATGAGTAAGTTCTCGCACTCCCAGGCGGATTCTAAGTTCTTTCCATCATTGGAATCCCACTTTGCTTAGGATTTCTAATTCCCGTTTCGTTATCCCTACCGGATGCTCTATAAGCTTCATCCTTTGTTAATCCCCAACTTCCCAAGTGGAACTATGAGCAATTCGCTTGATAGACACTTTCTCAAATAGGCTCAGATGCATGAAATACGTTATGAGTTTAACTCATGACTTTCGATAAGCACGTTCTATTGTCGATAAGACCAATACACTCAACGGTTTCGAAGGATTCCTTCGCTTAATGAGTTTAGCTACCCTCGTTCTCCCTAAACGAATGATTCTTTTTTTTAAAGAATAAATTTTCTCGTGCTCAAGCACACAGCTTTTTGCCAATTTCGGACAATTCTTTTTTTTCTTGCTCATTATGAGTTGACCGTTGCCTGCCTCTGTCTCACAGGTCAGTGATTCATAGTTATGCCCATCTCGTGCTTCAAATGAGGCTACCTCCTTTCTGGCGTGATAATAGTCGTTTCAGGAATCTCTTCATCTTAAGTAGGTTAGATCTCGTAACTCTTGCCAAATTAACTTCGCATGTCCAAAGCTTGACTCTTGATGCTTTTTACAAGAACACTCCGAGGTTCTTGGTAAATCTCGGTTTCTTGAACCAAAGGAATCGAATAAAAGCATCACGACAAGATAACCTCTCTCAAGTGTAGATGAACGAACTATTTCGATCCATCCGTTCTCGTATAAGCTAAGAGTATAGATTTTGCAAACCCGGTTGATAATATCCTAGACCATACCACGTTGATACCAAATCTCAGACAATTCTCATCATGATGTATAATTCCCATTACCTCTCTCTTCCAATTCGGAATCACAAGTTGCTTGACCAAACTCGATGGCTTTTAATTTCCGGTTTTCGACCTTCAAATAGGCCAAACATTCATTTACGCGTCCATTTCCTTACGTGGAAATGTGTAGACCACTTGCAAATGACGGTGCTCCTCCTCCTAACTTAGTCGTACGGAGTACTTAAACGTATGGGCTTCGTTCGCGGTTAACTACTCTATGGTTTTTCACATTTAGACATTCTCAGTTCGCCAACGAACATTGGCTCTAATTCGATTGGCTCTTATGCTGACGGTCTAAGTATCACAAGACTTTAAGTTCATGTCCCAAATTTTCTCCTTTCCAGTGCCTTGCCCGAACATTCAGGTTCCGACTTGGCAACTTGAAATGATTCGTCTGTTACCACACACATACTTGCTCTGGTCTTTCTTAATCAGGGCATTGACTATCACGCTAGTCCTCCTTGGATATCGTCTGATGGTACGTTCCCAATCTACCGAACAGTTCCTCTCGTAGATGGTATTTTACGAATAGCTTTTACTAGGTTAAAGATAAGCTGAAGATCCTTGTAATCGGTCTAAATCTCGCATTCGGTACCATTCAAGGAATATCTCCAGGTCTTCAACACAAAGTACTCTATAAAATTTGAGACGTAAGTGACGTCTTTATCGCGCCTTGCAACATCCATCCCCTCCCCGAATGGAGTTATCGCAATCTACCATGGAATCCCGACATTTTCTTAACGAAAATCGGATGAGCATGATGCAAGGCTTTTACTTTCTAAGCTGAAGACTATATCTCCGGTTCCTTGTTCCAGTTCCCGTCATGTGGATATGTCGCTCCCTCGTGAGTTAGGACGATCAAAGTTTGAGCAATTTGGAGAAACGAATTCTCTACGATTAGCCTGTGATTGCATGCTAAATTGATGAATTAACGTACTCTGGTCAGCATTCCGATGTATGCTAATTTCTTAATTTACTTGCTTACTTTGACAGCCCGCTTGATAGCTTGTCTTATAAAAGACACGACTCGAAAATTGCTCACATTACGCAGTTTCTCAGTCTCAGAAGTCGTTCTTTTGTCTACATGACTGCCCAATCGCATTACCGCATGCACTCTCGATTCGTAAAACTCGCGATTACTCACAACACACGGATTGAGTTTCGGAAAAACATCGGCGTTCGTCCCTCTTGGACCCCCAATCCTTGAAGGTTAGTTCTTGAGTCAGTTCCAATAGCAGGTTAATCTTGATGCTGCTATCAAACCATCATTTCGCAACAGAAGGCACTGATCCCTAGTAATCACGTCTCCGAAATTTCTGTCAACTGGTGCGCACTTGAAGAATCTCACTTTGCTTTTCAACGAATGAAGGATGAATCTTCTTCCCGGTAATCCTTTCGATTCAATTTCACTCTTTCTAAGGCTTATTTAATACGAGTCGATAGGGCACTTGAGCATTTGGCGTTGCTCCATGTGCCACATTGGACCAAATCTCTGACTACAAAAATAGAGGAATCCTAACAGACCTCACGGTACACACTCAACGGATTTTAAACGATTAGGGTTCTTCTCGACAAAACTTTTGAGTAGCCATCCCTCACACCGAATCTGACTAGATACGCTTCACTGCCATACAATCCTCTTCTAGTTGCTTCGGCTGACTGCCCCATGACAACCTCGTCAAAGTTCTATAAAGGTAGCAGTAGCAAATTTTAGGCTCGCATAACGACCCAACGGTCTTAACGCCGTACCTCCGATGGCATAGCTTGCACCACTTTCCTACCGCGCATAAATTTTATAGGATACTCGAGTCCTAACGAACTATTCGTAACTCAATTGACAACATGGGTTTAACTCAATTGACGTTGAATGATAATAGCAAAACAAGACACATATTGAGGAAAAGTACTTACCACTGATGCTTCGTCTTTCTTCAGGCTTCTTCCACCTTGACCTCAATTAATCCCTTCAAGCTTGTTCCACCATTTCCATTGCTGGTATGGATGCCTCTCTTTAGTCTTGGGCAATCCCTCTTGAGGTTTCCTATTCGGCCACACTTGAAGCATCCCAATTGACTCCTTTGATTGCTTTTCCTCCCCTTTATGTCATTCCTGCAATCTTCTGCTCTATGCCTGTTTTGGTCAAAAATTCGCAAAGGAATTTCGTATTCCAAACTTAGAATGTGAGGTAGTGTGCTTGTCAATATGCTCGAAATGTAAAACTAAACACAAGGATGTAACGAGGGAAAAATCCAGGATTCTTCGAGTTGCCTCTAGGAATCCTAGCAAAAAAACCTCGGGAGCCGGCCTGAAGGGCCCGCTACCACACAATTTTTATTGATAGGAAACTGAAAATTACAAGTGTTTTGGAGGTTTGATCGATCAGGCTAAGTGTTACAGAGATCGCATGCTATCAGAGCTAAAGCGTGAATGAGTTGTGTGTTCCTATTGATCGAGTCCTCGTTTATATAACAAACTAACAACTAACTAACTAACCGGGATTCTCGAGATCTTCTTTCACCACTTCTCTTGACCGTTGAAGGAGGTGCGACCCACTTTTCCACGTGCCAGTTAGTTAAGACCGAGTCTTCAGGAGGTGGTTAAGCTCTATAACGATCCTGAAAACAAATAAAGCACATGGCAAAAATAAAGGTTAGTCGATAATAAATATTCAGGATACCTGACTGGACAGGATTCCCAAACCGTAGCGAGATTCCTGGTCTTATGTAGCTTTTCTGTGAGCATCCTGAAATCGACCCCTAACAATTGCCCCCGAATCTCGGCTGCCTGTGGATAAGATTTACAGCTGGCGAGATTCGCTTAACCCAGAAGTTCACGCCGTTATTACGGTAAAAGCAGTTGGATGTGACGTTTTTTACGGCGTCCGATTGATGGGATAACCATCATTACTTTTCTTTAAATACCAAGATTCCGAGATCATAACTTCACCATCTTCTCCCAAAAAACCCTTTGGAGCTTCTTCGACGTTTCAGGTCAGTTTCTTCTCTTCTTCTCCGGCTTCTTTTCATTTTACTTTATTCCGGTCATGGCGAAGAAGAACACTCGTTCTGCCACTCCTTCCTCCTCGTTGAACATCGAGGACTTCATTGATCAGGGGATTCTTCCCTACAATGAAGAAGAAACCTGCAATTTCTCCGACGGCAACATCCGCCAGTTGAAGGAGTCTGGTCTTTTTCCGCCGTCGGCCGTCATTCGGAGTTTCGATTCCCGGCTGAAGGCCGATTGCATGTCCAAAACCTGGGTTTGTTTTCTCTACTATCCTTTCCTTCTTGGAATGTCCTATCCCTTTCCGGCCATCGTAAACGAATTCTTCAAAATCACCGGCCTTTCCTACTCCCAAACAATGTCGATGGTATGGATGATTCTTTTCTCTCTTGATAACTTGAACAATTCCCGAAAGCTTGAGATGGGGATTCCCGAAGTTTGTGCCGCTTATAACCTGAGAACCCACGGGTTCAGTTGCTTCGTTCTTCAAGCCCGCTCTTCCTACTCCAATTGATTCCTCGTGCGTCACACAATGATCACGACTGGAAGAGAAAGTTCTTTTTTGTCAAACGTGAATCCATTGTTGGGGGTGATTCATTGCCGATGAAGTGGGTTCTGAAGGGTAGGAAACTAATTTAGGCATTGTATTTGAGTTTCTTTGAATTTTTCTAATGATCTTATAATGTTTCTTGCAGCTCCCAAATTTTTCTGATCTTGTTGAAGTGACTGAAGAAGCTGTAGAGAGGACTGCCTCTTTTCTGGAGATCCCACCTGCTGACAGAACCTTCGCTATCGAGAGCGCCAACATCGAACAAAGCTTCTCAATCAATCATTCAGAAGCCGTCATGTCTAGTACGTAGTTGAACTTCTCGAGCATATGTTTTGAATTAGGCTTCCTAATCCTGACTGCTTTCTTTATTTCATACTAGCAGCTCCCAAGCCTGCAACTGGATTCTCCCTGGATGATCTAACCTCCTACCTGGAGATGAAAGAGGTGAAGCCCGAGCCCCTGGCCAGCATCCGACCTCCTATTACCAGGGCCAAAACAGCTTCCTCCAGCAAGAAGAGGAAGGGCTCGGAGGGTACTGTATTCCTGGAGAGCTTTGATGGACTGAGCCCCGCGGAAACTGGTAACAAGCTTCTTAGCCTGCATACAACGACAAAACTGGTAAGTGTATACATAGGATTCTCATACCTTAGCCGCATCCGGCAAATGGCTGAGATTCCTAATTGACCCCATTGTCTTTCTTTCACAGGGCATCGAGCAGCTTAGCGCTGCGTGCATTGAGGCTGAGACCAAGTTGGCAATGGTCCAAAAGAAGCTTGATGACGCAAGGAACACCATCCGCATCCAGGGTGAGATAGCTGAGGGCAAAACCCGTGATTATGAGCACAAGCTGAGAGAGCAAGAGCTGAGGTTCCAGGTAGCCGCGCAGATGGAGGATCCTATCTCCAAGCAGTCAGCTGCTCGCAGTGTGCTCCAGGCAATGCTGAAAATGGCAGCAGAAGCTCAAGCTGAGGGGGTCACTTGCTCGAAATGGATGGTGGATGCCTGGAAGCTATCCTTGGAGACACTGGAGAAGGCTGGAATCCCGACTAGTGAGGACAAGCTTCCTTTGGTTGATGCTGTCGGTGCTGATGCGGGTGAAAAGGGGAAGTTAGTGGAGAAGGTAGACGAAGAAGATGCTGGCGGGAAGCTGGAGGTTCCCGAGAAGGCGATGGGCGATGAAGACGATGCAACGGTCTGAGCCCTCTTTTTTAGTCTGTAGTTTGTTTTGGTGAAGTGTATGTCTTTAAACAATTTCCTTTCCTTGTCTTTGCTGAAACAATACTAGAACAAGTAACAACAATGGTTGGGGATCCTGGTGGAGGGATCTTGCAGTTTGCAAGACGAAGCCAGGGTTCCCAATAAGCTTTTGACCTATGAGCTTCCCAAGGGGAGGGATCCTGAGGTTTTCAGGACGAACTTTGGGAAGCTCAAATCCCGTTATGTTAATAATATTACCGTATTTTGATCATTTCGAATGTGTTTTGCATTTACTTTGTATATTTTTAGAAATTCGAAACATGGTCGGTAACAAAAATTCATCTAAATCAATTATTAATTTTGTGGTGAAGTTTAAAATCTCTATAGGGTTAAGGTCAATTAAATCAAATAAACATACTATTCTAGCCTTTAGAATTTTGCTTAGGCAATAATCTCTATATAATCGAGAATCCTATCAGGAAACCTCACTGGGATCCTGACAGGTTACCTTATAGAGTTTCAGACCGTTGGCTTCAGGATTCTGACGAGAATCTCATTTATGTTGGAACTTGTGATCTTGGGAAGGCCTTTCCTCAGAATTCTGACAGGAATCCTAACCAAATATAATCTTTCGCAGCTCAAAGCCTCAATCGACTTTTAGATTCAAACGATCATTTCTTTTTTCACCTTGTTTGGGATTCCTACGGGAATCCTGAATACACTTTTCTCGGCATTCGTCTCAACTTACTCCAGAACCTGAAACAATCATAAGAAGCTTCTTGGCCTTCGGCCGAAGCTGATGCTTCCGAGAGCAAGTTAAGTTTAAAAATGAGCTGGGAATAAACCCGTGCATTTCTGGGGACAAGCCCGTGCAATTCTGGGGACAAGCCCGTGCAATTCTGGGGACAGGCCCGTGCAATTCTGGGGACAGGCCCGTGCAATTCTGGGGACAAGCCCGTGCAATTATGGGGACAAGCCCGTGCAATTCTGGGGACAAGCTCGTGCAATTCTGGGGACAAGCCCGTGCAATTCTGGGGACAAGCCCGTGCAATTCTGGGGACAAGCCCGTGCAATTCTGGGGACAAGCCCGTACGTATGTGACATGAAAATGCCAAAACCTTAGATAACACGTTAGTGTTATAAACCTCGTACCTTGGATTATTTATACAGTGAGGTCCTTGGAATTCTGCCTGAGATTCTCAATGGGATTCTCACATAAAATACGCTTTAAGGTGGACATCATTCCAAGCTCTTGGCATAGGTTCTCCTTCCATATTTATCGGACGATATGCCCCCTTTCCTTCTTCAGAATCTATAAGGAAGGGCCTTCCCACTTGGGTGCCAACTTCCCATCAGCAGGATTGGTAGTATTCTGAAAAGCTTTCCTCAAGACCAAGTCACCTACTTGGAATCTTCTCAGCCTGGTGTTCTTGTTATAAGATTTCGCTATCCGCTGTTGATAAGACGCCATTCGGATTCTGGCCATATCTTTGAGCTCCTCAACTGTTTCGAGATCCTGAAGGAGATTCTGGCTGTTGGTTCCAGGATCTTGGCAATTGACTCTGGCTGTTGGGAGTACCATCTCTATAGGAATCACAGCTTCTGCCCCAAATACTAACGAGAAAGGCGTTTGGCCGGTAGCGTTTTTAGGTGTAGTTATGTCTGCCCAGAGGACAAATGGCAGCTCCTCAACCCATTTACCTTTCTTAGAGCCCAACTTCTTCTTGAGATTGGTCATGATGATTTTATTGCTGGATTCTGCCTGCCCATTAGCCTGAGGGTGGACAGGTGTTGAAGTGATCATCTTGATGCCCCAGCTTTCACAAAATCTTGTTGTTCTCTTGCCTATAAACTGGGAGCCATTATCGCATATGATCTCTGCCGGAATCCCAAACTGTTAGAGCATATTCCTATGCTATGAGTGTCTCGTGTATTGTATCTATGTGAGCGTGTCTAAGTGATAGTTGTAGTGACTATTTGGTTATGGGCGTATCACATGGTCCGGCGGACCATGTGGTCCGGCGTACCAGTTGGTACGTTGGGCGTTTAGTCATTTACTATAAATAGGTTCGTGTTAGAATGTGCAAGGAACTAGTTGGAACCAGTTCAGTCATTCTACACCTTTCTGTGTGTGTTTCTAGAGAGAGAAACTAGAGAGAACTTCATTGTATCTTCAAGTGATCAATAAGATTTCTCTTATTTACATCCGTTGTTACTATGATTGATTGATACACGCAGTAGTAAGATCGAATCTCGTTTCTACAAGTGGTATCAGAGCATTTGGTTGCTCTATTGCTGTGTTTTTGATCAATTTTTCGGATTTTTAGAGAGAGAAAGTTTGGGTTTCTTCACGTTTTCATCAAATTCTTTCTATTCTGAGTGTTTCAACGATGGAAAATGATTTCTGAGTGTTTCTGGAGTGTTTTCGCACTATACTGAACCAAATTCCAGCTCCAAACATCAAAATTCGCGAAAATCAGTGAAATCAGTCTCGAAGTCAGCTGATCCGCCGGATGAGTTTTCTGATCCGCCGTTTGATCCGCTAGGCAATCTTCATTAGTTTGATCCGCAGCAGTTACAGCGTATCAGTGTGATCCGCTGAAAATTCTGATCCGCCGTATCAGAATCTGATCCGCCGTACCAAATTTGATCCGCTGAAGATTTCTGGTCCGCTAGTTCATCCGCTGAAGATTTCTGGTCCGCTGAAGATCATCTGGTCCGCTAGTTCAATTCTGATCCGCTAGTTCATTTCTGGTCCGCTGAATATCATCTGGTCCGCTGGGATTTATCTGATCCGCAGTTTCACACTGATCCGGAATCTGGTCCGCTGACTTTGTTTTGGTCCGCTGACAGAAAAGTGACTTTCACTAAAACTGACGTAACTTGCAAACCGTTTGGAGTTACGGAACCCAATACCAGCCAAAACGTTCGTCTTTCCGAGATCTAGGACTTGTACCCGCCTACGGCCAGTACTGAGCAGTTTTGACCCCCAAAATCCGCTTGGAAGACCTTCGTTTTTGAGTTCGAAGTTTTGAAATATCATTTTACGTTGAAAAATGTCCGATTTTCAAGCGTTTGCGGTTATGCAAAGCACGGTACAAGCTATGCTCAATTTTGATAATGAAATAGGAACAAGTCAGAAAGTTCCCAAGTTGTTAAAATTGGAAGATTATCAAAATTGGAAGCAACGTTTCTCTGCATACATCAGCACAAATGATATTGATTTGTGGATTCCGATTCGAACGCTGTATGTGCGTCCAACTGACAATGGAGAATATAAAGAAATTCAAGATTTTGATAAGGATGAACGAAGAAGTTATGAACTTGAACAAAAAGTTTATGGTTATCTTACCATGGCTTTACCTACCGAGTTGTTACATCAATTCAGTACTTGCAAGAAAGCTAAACAGTTATGGGATGCTTTATCTGCTCGATGTGAAGGCAATGATCAGTATAAGAAGAGTCGAAGGAAAGTGTTGAACAAAGAATTTGAAAATTTTCAACAATACGACAAAGAAAATATTTCTGCTCTTGTTTCAAGATTTTCACATCTAATTAGTGAGATGAAAGTGGTCAAGATTGAGAAGACCGAGGAAGAATTGAAAGAGAAATTGATGGAAGCATTACCAGAGAAATGGGAAAATTATGTGTTGTTGCTTACTCATGACAAAGACTATTCCACATTATCATTTCATGATTTGACTGGAAAGCTTCATGCTCGAGAAATGGAAATGATGAATTCAAACAAGTCCACTGCTCAATTACAAAATCCTGAGTTGTATCATGGACAAAATTCTGCAAGTATCAATGCAAAATCTAAATCATCTGGTTATGATACATCAAATCCACCTCAAACAGCATTTGTTGCTGATCATGGATCAGGAAAGTATGAAAGTTCATCAAGGAGGTGCAGTTTCACTACTCCTGATAGATCAACTGCCAGTTCGATTAATGGGAAGTCAGCTGAAGATTTAGTTGCGTTGTTATCTGGATTCATATCATCTTCTTCTGGCGATATATTTAGTCAAATTGGTAACTCTTGTCTATTTAGAGAGGATTTAGATCATATGGATGAAGATCAGTTGAACAAATTAGATTTGGAGTGGCAGTTTGCTATGCTAACTGAAAGAGGTAGAAGGTTTATTAAGAAACATGGAACGACATCTATCTTTCAAGGAGACAAACTTGGTTTAAATAAGTCACAGATCAAATGTTTCAAATGTGCTAAATATGGTCATTTTGCTCGTGAGTGTCCCGAAAAAGAAAAGGTGGTTCCAACAGCGAATAAAACTACTTCACCTCAAATTGCTTTGACTGCTATTTCTTCTGCATCAAAAGAACAAACATCGAATGAAGGTTATGATTGGGATGCTGATTTTCCTGATGAGTCTTGTTTTGTTGCTCAGATTGTTCACAGTGATGACGAAGAAGAGATTACAGATTCTGATTCAGATGTTAGTAGTTATGGAAATAGTGGTTATGAATCTGTCTGTGAATTTTGTTCTCAAAAAGATAAAATGATTCAAGGTTTAGTTAAGGAAAAAGAAGATTTGGTTGCTGATAGAGAAAAGTTGGAAGGTATGATTCAAGAATTAGAATCTCAGAAAGAAAAGTTTTCAGATCTTCAGACATAGTTAATTGAAAAAGAGTTGCAGATTCAAGGTGTTGAGCATGAATTTGAAAAGAAATTTACAAAATTGTCTGAAGAAAAGGCTGACTTAGTCAAGGAAGTTGCGAAATGGAAGGCAGAAGCTGAGGATGCTGCCAATGATTTTAATAGTTTGTTTGAAAAGTCCAAGATTAAACTTGATTTCCTTACCAAGGCTTCTGATGATTCGGTTGCTAAAATTGAAGCATATCAGCTTGATATGGAGAAGTTGTTAGATGAGAAGCGAGAACTGGCAAGAGTAAATAAATTGCAAAATGCAAATTTGGATATTCAGAAAAGAAATGAAGATAAACTTGAGAAGGAGTTGTTGGCCGCTCTAGATGAGTTGAGATTGCAAAAGTATGAAACTAATAAAGTGGCAAAGAAGCTAATTGCATCAGAAAAGGAGTTGGCTGAAGCTAATCAAAGAATTTCTGAATTAAAGATTGAAGTCATTGATTCAAAACGTCTTTTGAACAATGTTACTAACTCACAATCTTTTACAAGTTTTCTGGCTAAAGATGAAAATTTTGAGAAGATGTTTAACAAGACAGTCTCGCCACCAGGAAGTCTCAAGGAAGGCGTTCATGATTTGAAAGACAAGGGTGAGATTGGTGATTATTCTGAGTTTGTTGGTTCCAAATCTGCTGAAGAAAAGAAAAAGGAAAAAGGCAAAAGTATTGAAGCTTCTGAAGCTCAAAAGGTTGTGTCTGGGTCTTCGTCTTCAAAAGCTGACATTGATGAAACAATTATCAATGCTCCAAAAGATATCAAGAAAGTTAAAGCTGAATTTTCTCGTCTTGCAAAGACCGGGCATAAATCATCTGATTCAGAAGAGAAAGTTTCTGGAAAATATACAGGTTTGGGATTTCAAAAGAAACAGGGTAATGTGAATGTTTCAAAGGTTCAACAACAACAGAATTTGAAGAAAGTTAATCTGAAGCAAGTAAAGAAAGAAGTTTTTAAAGCTGACAAAGTTCAACCCGAGAGGTTCTACAAACTCAAAGGTTCGGAACAAATATTTTCTGATAAAGAATTCCCGCTACATTGTGTAGATGCTCGGAAAGTTGCTGAAGTTTTTGTGAAGAATGTTGATTTAAAGACCAAGAAGCAGCAAGGTGCTAAATATTCTTCTGGAGGATCAAATTCTACTCCAAAGAGCCCGACTTCTAAATGGGTTCATGATCATCGATTTCAGGTATTTGATAATTTTTATGATCATTTTGGAGATGAATATGTTTGTGAAGCTATGCAGGATCCAAAGAAAAGAAACATAAACAATCGTTTGTGTTACAATTGCCGACAAAAAGGGCATATGGCACACGACTGTCATGTCACTGCTGCTTCTAGTTCAAGAAGAGAAAAGGTTCCATATGTTGGTAAAACTGCCAAACCGCGATTCATTGATGAATATGGCAGAGTGTTTGATGAATTTCCACAACCTACATTTTTCAAAACTCAAGAAAGATTTATTCCTCGTTTTCAAAATGTTCCATATGTAGGTTGTTCGTCACAATCGACTGTGACCGGTTCATCAGATACTGTTTTACCAAAACGACAACACTGGAAACCTAAAGTGGTTTCAAAAGGAAACCAAGATACTGGTCGACCAGAAGCGATTCGCTTCGGGTCATTTATAAACTGATGTGTTTGACCAGTGTGCAGGTACTTCTAGAAGGCCCGTTGGTGATTGCAAAGTTACTGATGGAGAAGTATTCTGCTGATTCAACTTAAATTACATGTGATATCAAATTTCAAAACTGAAATTTTTCTGAAAGCTAAACTTGAAAGGTATCCATGTCGAAAGGTCAATTTTCTTTCTTTTACATTTTGTATGTAGGATAGGGGGAGAAAATTGAAAAGCCAAAAATAGCGTCTTTTGGTTTGTGTTTGTGTTAAAATGAAAATCCAAAAATAGAGTTTTCATTTTAAGGGGGAGAAATTGAAAAATACAAAAACATCGAAAAACAGAAAAATACAAAAACATTAAAAAATGAGAAATTGTATCCAACATGATTGGGAAATGATGGTACATTGGCTTACGTGTCTGACTCATGGATAAACTAGATGAAAAAGCCATAAGATCATTGCTCGATGTGCTTGGTAGGCTCGGCATTAAATCAGAAAGTATACAGATGTGATAAACACATTAAATACTAATGCTTGACCAAGTGGACAACATCTTGATGCATGTCTCATGATATCAGGGAAAAGATATGTGAAAAAGAAAATGAGAAGTCACTGTGTATACATGTGTTCATTTTGCAAAGATTTAAACTTGTTTGATTTTCTTTATTTTGTCAAACGATCGGACTTTCTTTGCATATCGAAAGATCGACCTGATTGTTGTTCGTTTGACGTTCTGCTTTATTTTCTTTGGTGTTTCGTATAACTCATCGGACTTTCTTTGCGTGTACGGGAGTACCGACCTGATTGTTGTTGAGTTATACAATTTCAACTTGTTTTATTTTCTTATTTTGTTAAATCCGAGGCCTTATCTGCGTATCGAAAGATCGACCTTAAGGTAGACGATTTAACGTTCTTATTTTTTTTTTCATGGAACACAGTTGACTAAATCATGAATACAATCATTATGTGATTAAAATCACAAATGAAATCACAACGTGTGATATAAAAGCAAAATCATATCTGAGTATGTCTGATAGTGTGGGGTACACTGGTCAAAGCAAATTAAATCAATCAATAACATATCCAGATGTTATGAGTATGATTGTGCCTGAGTTTAAGATGGACAAATTATACCAGTAATCAACATGACTTATGTGCTAAAGTAATTGAAATTGAAATGTAGTTCAGCATGTTATGTTCAATATGATCCCAAGTTGTGATCTTTCTTGCAAAAGACAAAAATAGTGTCTGATTCAGTATTGCATTTATGTTTCATTTCTGAAAAGTTCAAAAAGATTTTCGGTGTGTTTTGATATAAAGTTTCAAAAAGCCAAAAAGATTTTGTTTCTTAGTTGTTTTCGACCGATCGACATGTGATACGAAATCAAAATTTGAAAATCTATCTTGGTTTCTCGAAGAGGAGTTTTGCGCCAAGATTAAATTTTTTTTCAAAAGAAAAGGAAACCGCGTTTCTGTCTTCTGAAATTGCAGGTTATATGTGTCAAGACTCAAGCATGGTGAGAGGGAGAGTATGAAGTGTTTTTTCACAAGTGGATCTTGAAGTTCAACGATATTTCAAGAGTGATCCAGCCATGCAAGCTCTATTTCTGACAAGATTTCAAGTCAAAGATCGGATGCAACAATGTTGAAGATTGAAGACTGAAGTTTAGTTAGAGATTAGATACACTACACGTTAAGGGGGAGTTTGTTAGAGCATATTCCTATGCTATGAGTGTCTCGTGTATTGTATCTATGTGAGCGTGTCTAAGTGATAATTGTAGTGACTATTTGGTTATGGGCGTATCACATGGTCCGGCGGACCATGTGGTCCGGCGTACCAGTTGGTACGTTGGGCGTTTAGTCATTTACTATAAATAGGTTCGTGTTAGAATGTGCAAGGAACTAGTTGGAACCAGTTCAGTCATTCTACACCTTTCTGTGTGTGTTTCTAGAGAGAGAAACTAGAGAGAACTTCATTGTATCTTCAAGTGATCAATAAGATTTCTCTTATTTACATCCGTTGTTACTATGATTGATTGATACACGCAGTAGTAAGATCGAATCTCGTTTCTACACAAATCTAGTGAGGATGTTCCTCTTGATGAAGGATATCACTTCTTTTTCTCTTACTTGAACATAGGCTTCTGCTTCAATCCATTTGGAAAAGTAATCCGTCATGGCAAGCATAAACACTTTTCCTCCGGGAGCCTTTGGCAGCTTACCCATAATATCCATGCCCCACATCATGAATGGCCATGGGGATACTATAGGATGCAGATGCTCAGCGGGTTGATGGAGGATATTGCCATGCCTTTGACAAGCATCGCATTTCTGTGAGAAGCTCGCAACATCCTTCTTCATAGTTGGCCAATAATATCCGAACCTGAGAACTTTAGAGAACAGTGCCCTGCCCCCGGTATGGTTCCCATAATCTCCACTGTGGGTGTCGTCAAGCACCTCTAGAGCTTCTGACTTCTCTAAGCACCTTAAGTAGACACCTGCAAGAGATCTTCTATATAGGATATTATCAATTATAGTATAGGGTACTACCTTTGTGCGAAAAGCTCTGGGGTTTTCGCCCTTGGGAATCTCCCCATCTTTGAGATACTTCCGGATCGGGTAGGTCCAGGACTCTTGAGCATCTTCAGGATTCTCAACATCTGCGCCTGCATGGCTGCATTTTTGTCAACAGCCTGAGCTTCCTGTAGAACTATCGCTGGCGTCAAGATCTGAGTTATTGGAATTTTGACATCCTCAGGGATCCTGAGCGATGAAGCTAAGTTTGCCAAGGCATCGGCTTCTGCATTATCTTCTCTTGGTACCTGGGAAATGCTAAAATTTTCGAAAAATAGAGATAATTTTTTAACATTATCAAGATATTTGATCAGATTCTCCCCTCTCACTGCATAGGAGCCATTAAATTGATTAGTTAATAAGAGAGAATCAACAAACACTTGTATAGATAAGATTCCCATATCCCTAGCCAGCTATAATCCAGCAATTAAAGCCTCATATTTAGCTTCATTGTTGGTAGCCTGGAATTCACAGGATATGGATAGAGGTATTATGTCCCCCTGTGGCGATTTTAGCAGGATTCCCAGCCCTGTTCCTCTGACATTTAAGGAGCCGTCAGTATAGAGGATCCAGTCTTCCTTGAGCTTCTCAAGCTGCTGGACTTCCTTTTCAACTTCTGGTTCAATGTCACTGCTGAAATCCGCCACAAAGTCAGCTAATGCTTGGGACTTGATTGCCGTTCTTGGTTCATATTTGATGTCGTAGGCACTCAGTTTGACTGCCCACTTAGCCATCCTTCCTGACATTTCCGGCTTCCTGAGAACTGCCTTGATAGGATAGTTAGACATCACAATTATAGTATGGGTTTCAAAATAATGTCTAAGTTTAGTGGAAGCCATTATAAGAGCTAGAATGAACTTTTCAAGGTGAGAATACCTGGATTCTGCGTCTAGCAGGGTTTTACTTACATAATATACCGGATGCTGCTGATTTTGATAGTTTTTTACCAGGACTGCACTGATCGAGCTTCCGGAAACAGCGAGATATAAATACAGCGGCTCCCCATTATCTAGTTTCATTAACAACGGGGCTACTGACAGGTAGTCTTTTAGGCACTTCAGAGCTTCTTCATGCTTCTCAGTCCATTCGAATTTCTTATTTTTCCTCGTATATCGTAGAAATCCTTGCTTTTTTCTGTGGATCTTGAAATAAACCTGTTGAGTGATGCGATTCTCCTTGTCAACCTTTGTACTTCTTTAACATTCTATGGGGACTTCAAATTTAGGACGCTTTGATCTGCTCTGGACTTGCTTCGATCCCTCTTTCGGTAACCATGTAACCTAGGAATTTTCCAGCTCGTACCCCAAAGTGGCACTTAGAGGGGTTGAGCTTCATGTTATACTGATCAATGATATCGAAGGCCGTTTGGAGATCCCTGACATGATCTTCAGCTTTTTAAGATTTCATACCATGTCATCTATGTAGACTTCCATCGTGTCCCCTAGTTGCTTTTTGAACATCGTATTGACGAGCCTCTGGTAGGTGGCACCTGCATTTCTCAAACCAAAGGGCATAGCAGTGTAACAATATATACATGTTGGAGTCATAAAAGCCGTATGCTCCTGATCGCATGGTTCCATCTGAATTTGTTGGAATCCTGCCGAGGCATCCATGAAGGTGAGCATCTCGTGACCAGCCATAGCATCTACCATAGTATCAATACGGGGAAGTGGAAATGGATCCTTAGGACAGGCTTTGTTCAAGTCTGTGTAATCAACGCAAACTCTCCACTTTCCATTCTTCTTCTGGACCACCACCACATTTGCTAGCCATCTAGGATACTTGACTTCTCTGATCATCTTTGTTTTGAGAAGCTTGTCGACTTCCTCCTGGATGATTATATTCTTCTCTGGAGCGAACTTCCTCCTTTTTTGCTGTATAGGCCTGAAAGGAGGATCTAAACCAAGTTTGTGAGTAATTACATGTTTAGGGATACCTGTCATATCTTCATGCTTCCAGGAGAAAGTTGAAGTTCTGGCTTTGAGAAGATGGAATAATTCCTGCTCAACATTTGTTGGGATTCTTGTTCCCACGAGCACCTTGATTTCAGGGTTCCCAGGGTCTAGAGGCACTTCTTTTACTTCCAGCTCCCTGTCCTCCTGCACTTCAGGTGCCTTTTTCTGTGATTGCTATCCCTTCGTCACCTTAGTGGTGTTCTTCATCGAAGTTGAATAACAGTTCTTAGCTTCCTGCTGTTCGCTTTCAATTCTTACAACTCCCCAAGGTGTAGGAAGCTTGATACATTGGTGATAAGTTGAAGGGACTGCCTTCATCTCGTGAATCCATGGCCTGCCAAGAATAATATTGCAACAAGAGAGAGAATCTATAACACATAATTTTTGCATAGAGTTTACACCCTCTATATATACCGGCAGCCTGATATCCCCAACGGTGCTTTTAGTTTCACCGCTGAAGCCAACTAGGACTGAGGATCTTGCAACTATTTCAGTTTCCGGGATCCCCATCTTTTGAGTACATCAAGACGGATTATGTTGACTGAGCTTCCATTATCAATCGGGATCCTGCGAACAAAATGGTTAGCAATATATAAAGTAACCACAAGACTATCATGATGAGGATCCTGAACATGAGAACGGTCACTCTCATCAAAAGATATAAGTTTGTCCTGAGTTAGGGTGGACGTCCGGACAGGTCTGTCACCCTGTTCAGATTTGGACTCCTTAGCATGCTTCTTGGCTGAGGAATACGAGGTGCCACAGATGTCTGAGCCTCCTGAGATGAAGTTGATTATCTGGGCATCCTGGGGTGGAGAAGCTGCTCTCTGAGGCACCTTGTCGGCTTCCTGAGTCTTGACCTTCTTTCTGCCTATCAATTCTTTAAGATGCCCCTTGCTGAGTAGATAGCTGATTTCCTTTCGGAGGGCTATACATTCGTCTATTAGGTGGCCAAAATCTTCATGGAAGGCACACCACTTGGTCTTGTCTTTCCAGGATCCTTGCTTGGTATCCTTCCTGGGCCATCCTGTTTTTTCACCTAGATCCTGCATAGCACACATCAAACCACCAATATCAACGGAAAAACAGTATTCAGATACCTTAGGATACTCCTCATCATCATCGTCTTGGTCAACGGCATTGACTTTGTGATTTTCTGGTTTGGAGTATGGACGAGATCTATAGGCTTCCCGGGGGATTCCGCCTTCTTGCTGTTGGGATCATATTTAGGAACCTCCAATCTTTGGTGGATCCTCTTGTCATCTTCCAAACGGATAAATCTCAAGGCTCTACTGTGTACTTCGTCAAGGTTCCTGCAAGGAGCCATGACAAGGTCATCATAAAAACGTGAATCTTTGGAGAGCCCCGTTTTAAAGGCTTCCACGGCTGCTGCCATATCCAGATTAGGAATCTCAAGAGATTCTCGTCCAAATCTGGCAATGTATTCCATGAGAGGCTCATCTTGCTTCTGAATTATTCGGTACAGGTCACCTGTGAGCTTCTCAAAGGTCCTGCTGCAAGAAAATTGATTGTTAAACAAGTTAACTAAATAAGAAAATGATGTAATAGTGTTAGGAGGAATGCTCAGTAGCCATTTCATGGCTGGTCCTGTTAAGGTTGATCCAAAGCCTTTGCATAGACAGGCTTCTTTGATTTCCGTCGGAATGGGGAGATCTCCATACGCTCCCGGTAATGTGCCACGTGTTCCTCAGGATCTGTGGTTCCATCATAAAGCTTCATGCTTGGAGTCTGGAAACGCTTCGGGATCTCCACTTGGGATATTGGCCAGGTAAATCTAGAGATCTTGTGGCTTTCCAAAGGAACTTCAGGAATAGGTTTCAGGATTCCTGGAACATTCGATATCATCTCTTTCAACTTCTGGAGCTCCCTAGCAATACTTGGATGAATACCTGCATCATAAGGAGCACCCTGGTTAGAAACGATAGGAATTGAATTGGACATATTACCTGGGCCAGGATTCTGGACTGGAATCCTGGGATTATATCCATAGCCCACTGGGATGCTCAGCTCTGTAGTGGCTGCTGTTTGCATGGGGATGACGTCACCATCATGCACTTCTGAGGAGCTAGTCTTGAAGATTCCTACAGAGACAGAAGGGTTAGAGTATTGATATCCTTGGGGATTCTGGCTTGGGTTTGCAGCGGAAAAAGGATATCCTTGAGACGGCGAAGCTCAGGTTCCCAAGAGTGGTGGAATCCAAGGACCCTTGTAGCGTGACTGTGAGGATTCTGGTGGGACAGCTCCTGAGAATCCAGCAGTACTCTCTACATATCCAGCGGCCTGAGAAGTCATTGTAGGGGCTGTAGTAAAGCCTGATGCTGATTTGTAATTGTAGCGAGACGGATCTGAGGATCCTGAAGCATTGAAATCAAGATGCCTGGGAAACAGAGGACTTTGCTCTTCCATGGGCTTCCTAGATTTCTTTAGCTCTTCAATCTCCTTCATCACCGTTTGATTGGTTTTTTCTTGCTGATCCATTTGATTTTTCACCTGTTAATCAAGGAAAACAAATCATTGTTAGTAATAACAGGATCAACAGATTGGACCTGGGATCCTGTGAAGACAGGATAATCAGTTTTTCTCGGCTGTTCGTCCACTTTCTTCTGACGGTCATTAGTCTTCTTTGGCTTCCTGGAAAGGAAGGAAGAGGAGGAATGGAGGACGATGTAGAGGCCGATACAGTTTTCTGTTGGTTTGACATTTTTGAGATTGGAGATTAAATGAAGTGAATAAGGTATGGGATTTTGACAAGATTAAGCACCACTTTCCCCACGGTGGGCGCCAAACTGTTTTGGTCAAAAATTCGCAAAGGAATTTCGTATTCCAAACTTAGAATGTGAGGTAGTGTGCTTGTCAATATGCTCGAAATGTAAAACTGAACACAAGGATGTAACGAGGGAAAAATCCAGGATACTTCGAGTTGCCTCTAGGAATCCTAGCAAAAAAACCTCGGGAGACGGCCTGAAGGGCCCCCTACCACACAATTTTATTGATAGGAAACTGAAAATTACAAGTGTTTTGGAGGTTTGATCGATCAGGCTAAGTGTTACAGAAATCGTATGATATCAGAGCTAAAGCGTGAATGAGTTGTGTGTTCCTATTGATCGAGTCCTCGTTTATATAACAAACTAACAACTAACTAACTATCCGGGATTCTCGAGATCTTCTTTCCCCACTTTTCTTTTGATCGTTGAAGGAGGTGCGACCCACTTTTCCACGTGCCAGTTAGTTAAGACCGAGTCTTCAGGAGGTGGTTAAGCTCTATAACGTTCCTGAAAACAAATATAGCACATGGCAAAAATAAAGGTTAGTCGATAATAAATATTCAGGATACCTGACTGGACGGGATTCCCAAACCGTAGCGAGATTCCTGGTCTTATGTAGCTTTTCTGTGAACATCCTGAAATCGACCCCTAACAATGCCCACCTTTCCTGCACTTGCGGCACTTCACATCGTCATAGCTTCCCTGGTGATGGAAACCACATTTGCTACATTTGGGTAATGTTCCCTGGTATCCCTTAACTGGAATGTCCGAACCTTGACCCTTTTGACTCTCAACCTTGCAATGCATTGCCATGTGTCCAACGGCTCCACACTTGTTACATGTCACTCGTCCGCATTTACCTCGATGGTTATACTTGCATTTGCGTAATTTCGGGTGTTTTCCTTGGTAACCATCCTTCAAATCTTGACTAAGTCGCCTTTTCTTGGGGTTTTCAATCTCTAAAAGTTGTTTCTGGCTGACTTGTTTCACTTGATCTTGAGCTACAAGAGCTGCTGTCACACTCTGAGCGATAACGGCTCCTAAGTCTTGAACTGTCATTCGGAAAATTGCATCTGGTTCTCGATAAATCCTTTCCATTGTCGTCTTCATTCACAATACATCGTCAATGATTAACACACCCGGTATTTATCATTCAACCACAAGTAAACATCAAATGGCAAAAGAGAACACATAACAAATTCAACTACCAATTCAAAGTAAAACAAAATCGCAACTGTCTCGCAAATTTCATTTAATTCAGATCGTGGTCAATTTTTTTGTTGATACCTGAGAAGTACGTTGTGTGAAGTATTCAACCAAGATTAAAGACCGAAGTTCAAGGCAAGGTTCATTGTCTGCCGAACCTTGTCCGAACCAGGAGTTCGGACTTGCTGCCGAACCTGGAGTTCGGATAGGGTTCGGCCAGCAACTATATATAGTGAACTTGTTCAATGTTTTGGGCACGAGTTTGTATGAGTGTTCAGGAAGTGTGTGTTTACTAAGGGCATGTTTGGGATTCCATTTGAAAATGACTTTTGGCTTTTGGAGGAGGAAAAAAGTCAAAAATGCCCCTCCAAAAGCAGCAAAAAGCCACAATGTTGTGACTTATTAGCTTTTGGAGGGGCATTTTTGACTTTTTGCCTCCTCCAAAAGCCAAAAGTCATTTTCAAATGGAATCCCAAACATGCCCTAAAGTGTTCTCTGTGTCTGTATCTGAGTATTACTGATTGTAATTGTTCTTTGATCAATAAAACAATCGGTTAATTACTTGTTTCGTATTCCGAATAGCTAGATTGAGTAGACAATCCAACGCTCATGACTTTTCAAGTTGTATCAGAGCTTTCTGGTTCATTCTATTGATCTGTGGTTACTATTCTCGGAGTTTTTGATACGGAATGAGTATTTCCAAGTGATTTTCAAGTGTGTTTGCAAATTTTTGATCATTTCGATCGAGTCTTTTGTGAAAATTTTGCTCCTAAATTATTTCTCGTCACTTTTTCTGATCAATTGCTGCAAATCTCGTCAAAATCAGTCCAAAATCGAGCGTTTTGAGAAAAATATGTTGAGGTTCGGAGGATACTGGTGAGGTTCGGACTAACCGCCCCGAAGTCCGAGTTCGGACATAGTTCAGTTAGAGTTTGATCCCTGTTCGGTCGTAGTTCGGACAAGTGTTTACTTTCGGTACAAGTTCGGTCAAGGTTCAGAGTGTCGTGTGTTCGGGCATAGTTTGGAAGGGGTTCGGTACTGATTCGGACAACATTCGGCTATAGTTCGGCTCAGTTAAAGTTCGTTTGAAGTTCGGAACTGTTTGAGGTTCGAGAGTGTTCGGGACAGGTTCGGATCAAAGGGTTAGGTTTGGAAAGGGTTCGGACATACAACATTCAAATTTTCAACGATGTCGGAATTTCAAGCGTTTGCCGCTATGCAAAACGCAATGCAGACTATGATGAACTTTGATAACGAAATTGGAACAAGTCAGAAAGTTCTCAAGTTGTTGAAGTTGGAAGATCATCATAACTGAAAACAACGATTTTCTGCTTAAATAAGCACGAATTATATCGATTTGTGGATTCCAATCAAGAAGCTTTATCAACATCCGATTGATCAAGGAGATTTCAAGGAAGTTCATACCTTCGACATTGCTGAAAGGAAATCGTACGAGCTTGAACAAAAACCTTTGGGTTATCTTACGATGGCATTACCCACTGAGTTGTTACATCAATTTAGTACTTGAAAGAAGTTTAAGCAATTGTGGGATGCTTTATCAACAAGATGTGAGGGGAATGATGATTACAAGAAGAGTCAGAAGAAAATGTTGAATAAAGAATTTGATAATTTTCAACATTATGACAATGAGAACATTACTGCACTTGTTTCAAGGTTTTCACATTTGATTAGTGAATTGAAGGTTGTTGGAATTGAGAAAACTGATGCTGATTTGAAGGAGAAGATTATGGAAGCGTTGCCTGAAAAGTGGAGA
Organism: Deinandra increscens subsp. villosa; assembly: GCA_039602395.1. Lineage (NCBI taxonomy): Eukaryota > Viridiplantae > Streptophyta > Magnoliopsida > Asterales > Asteraceae > Deinandra > Deinandra increscens. The sequence goes on from JBCNJP010000023.1 coordinate 26,281,471, forward strand.
ACTATGTTTTCTGCTCACTCATGATAAAGAATATTCTACATTGACATTTCACGAGCTGACTGGAAAACTTCATGCTCGGGAAATGGAAATGTTAAACTCAAAGAAGTCAACTGCTACTTTACAAAATCCTGAGTTGTATCATGGTGAGAATACTGCTAGCATGAATGCTAAAGCAAAGCCAAAACTGAGTTCTGCACCGAGTGTTGCTTTTATGGCTGGAGCTTCTGGAAATTCTGATTCTTCAAAAGGTTGTACTTTCACAATTCCTGATTCATCACGTCAAAGTGTATGTTCTGTTCAATCAGTGGATGAATGTGCAAAATTGATTGTTGCTCTCATTTCTTCATCTTTTGGAATGATTATAAATGATGTTGGGAAAGCACAATTGATTAAAGAAGATTTAAATGAGCTTGATGATGATCAATTGAATGAGTTAGATATGGCGTGGCAACTTGCTATGTTAACTTATAACAAGACTGGAAAATAAGCATTTAGTGGCAAACTGGGTTTTGATAAATCTAATATCAAGTGTTACAAGTGTTCGAAGATTGGACATTTTGCTAGAGAATGTCAACAAGCACATGGAAGCAAGCCTGGTTTTACTCAACCATCATCTAGTAATTCAGCAAAGAGAACAGCTTTAATAGTTCAAGATGATGATGTTTATGATTGGGGTAAACTTTTTGATTCTTCTGCTTTGATTGTCACCCATGATCATCAAGCAGGTTATAGTTCAGATACAAGTTCCGATACAAACTCAACACCAAGTTCCTATGAATCTGCTGAAAACTTAGAGAGTTTGTTGAAAGAGAATGCTTCATTATTGAATAAAATTCAAAAGCTTTCTGAGGAACTTAAATTGGTTTCTTTGGACTTGGAAGTGTCTAAGGAACATGAGAAGGAATTGGGTGTGAAGAATGAATGTTTGATTAAAGAGATCAAGTTATTGAATGAAGTTATAGAAATTTCAAAACAAGATAGAAAGATTGTTGAAGTTGCAAATGTAAAAGTTTGTGAAGAAAGGGATGAGTTGGTTAAAGAAGTCAAAAAATGAAAGAATGAAGCGGATGATGTTTATGATTTTCAAAATTTGTTTGAAAAGTCCAAAATTAAGCTTGATCTGCTGACAAAGGATGCTGAAGAATCTGCTACTAAGATTGCAAGTTATCAAGCAGTTATGGAAAACTATTTGGATGAGAAGCGAGAATTGGTTAGTGTTAATAAGGTTCAAACAGCAAATCTTCAGATCCAGAAGCGAAATGAAGATAAACTGAAGCAAGAATTGTTTGAAGGCATGGAAAATATTTGCATGCAAAAATTTGAAACTCACAAGGTTGCAAAGCGTTTGATTGCTACTGAGAAGCAATTGGCTGATGCTCAAAAGCAAATTTCAGATTTAAAGATTCAGGTGATTGACGTAAATCGCTTGCTGAACAATGTCTCTAATTCTCAAGTGTTCACAAGATTTTTAGCTAAAGATGAAAATTTTGAAAAGATGTTTGATAAAATAGCTTCACCTCTTGCTCATATCAAAGAAGCATTCAAAGAAGTGAAAGAGAAGATTGAAGAGTTGGATTATTCAAAGGATTCATCATCTAATTCTGAGGAAGAGAAGGTTGTGAAGAAAAAGATAACCAAGAAGCATAAGAATAAGGCAGGCAAGAAATCTGAGGTTCCTCCAGCTCCAATATTTGTTTCTGGTTCATCTTCAGCTACTAATGAGAAATCATCTACTTCAAGTGATAAGATTCGTTCTGAACCTGAATTTAATGAGACGATCTTCTTTGACAAGACAAATATTAATGATATCAAAGCTGCATTTTCTAAGTTGGCAAAGGATAGACACCATAATTCAAATTCTGAGGAAAAGATTTCTGGAAAGCATGTTGGTTTGGGTTTTAAAGCAAAGAATGTGAAAGCTGAAGAGGTTTCTACATCATCATCTCAAGATTTAAAGAAACTTAAGATGAAACAAGTGAAGAAGGAAGTTTTTAAAGCTAAGAAGGTTCAACCTGAGCGTTTCTACAAGCTTAAAGGTTCCGACCAGATTTTCTCCGACAAAGAGTTTCCTCTTCATTGTATCGATGCTTAGAAGATTTCCGATGTTTTTGAGAAAAAAGGTTGATTCAAGAACCTTGAAGAATCAAACTGCCAAATGTTCTTCTGATGGTTCTCATTCTCGAAGCCCAACATCTAAATGGGTTCATGATCACCGGCATCAGGTATATAATACTTCTTTTGATCATGTTCGAGATATTCATGTGTGTGATTCTGTGGAGGCACCTAAACGGTGGGACAAATCTGAACGTGTATGTTATGTTTGCCGCCAAAAGGGGCATATGGCAAAAGATTGTCCACTTCCTGTTGAATCAAATCAAAGGTTTCAACAGAAACCAGTTTTTGGTAAACCTGCCAAACCAATGGTCTTTGATTTACATGGCAGAGCTTTTGATGAATGTGAACCTACATTCTTTCTAAAACAAAAACGTTTTGTTCCTAAGTTTCAAAAGGTTCAAAATGTAAGTTCATCATCACAGTCACCTATGACTATTTCATAAAAAACTGAATTACCAAAACAATCACAATTTTGGAAACCAAAGGTGGTTTCTAAGCAATGTCAGGACACTGGTTGGGCAGAAGCTATTCGCTTTGGGTCATTTATGAACTAATCAGTTTGACCAGTGTGCAGGTACTTCTAGAAGACTTATCAACGATTGAAAAGTTGTTGATGGAAGAGTATTCTGCTTAACTTAAATTGCTTGCAGTATATTTTCTAACCTGCTAATTTTCTGAAATTCTAAAAACTGCAAAATATCTGTGTTGATTGATCAATTTTTCCTTTCTGTATGCATTTTCCTTTGATAACAACCAAAAATAGCGTCTTGTTTTTGTAAAATGAAAATCCAAAAATAGAGTTTTCATTTTAAGGGGGAGAAATTGTGAAAATGCATGTTATGGGAAGAAGGTGAATACATGCCAAATATATAAAGAAGGTGAATACATGCACAATATATAAAATTGTGAGAAATTGATCATTGGGAAATGATTGTACATTGGCTTACGTATCTGACTCATGTATAGAGTAGATGAAAGGGCCATAAGATCATTGTTTGATATGTTTGGTAGGCTCGGCAAATCAGAAAGTATTCAGATGTTATATACACTAAGTACTAATGCTTGACCATGTGGATAACATCTTGAAGCGTATTTCATGACAAAAAGAAAACCAAGTGTGAAAAACAAAATGAGAAGTCACTGTGTATACATGTGTTCATTTTACAAAGATTTAAACTTGTTTGATTTTCTTTATTTTGTCAAATGATCGGACTTTCTCTGCGTGCTCACCAGGCGACCTGATTGTTGTTCGTTGGAAGTTCTGCTTTATTTTCTTTGGTGTTTCGTATAACTCATCGGACTTTCTCTGCGTGTACGGGAATACCGACCTGATTATTGTTGGGTTATACAATTTCAACGTGTTTTATTTTCTTTATTTTGTTAAATCTGAGGCCTTATCTGCGTATCAAAAGATCGACCTTAAGGTAGACGATTTAATGTTCTTATTTCTTTTTGCATGGAACACAGTTGACAATATTATGAAAATCATTATGCGTTGTGAAAATTCACAAGTGTAATCACACAAAAAGAAAAAGAAAAAGAAAAAGAAAATGTCTGGATATGTCTGATAGTGTGGGATACACTGTCAAAGCAAATCTAATCAAAACCTTAACATATCCAGATGTTATGAGTATAATTCCGCCTAAGTTTAAGATGGACAAATTATACCGGAAATCAGCATGACTTATGTGCTTTAATTAGTTGAAATTGAAGTGTCGTTCAGTGCGTCATGTCAAATATGATCCCATATAGTGATCTTTCTCATACCAAAAATAGAGTTTGTTTCTGTATTGCATTTCATTTCATTTCAGAAAAGTACAAAAAGATTTTTAGTGTGGTTTAACATAAATTTGAAAAAATCAAAAAGATTTTAGGTTTGTTTTGATATAAATTTTCTAAAAGCCAAAAAGATTTTGTTTCTGCTACGTGATATTATTTCAATTTTCAAAATCATATCTTGGAGTCTCGAAGAGACTTTTGGCGCCAAGATTATTTAAATTTTGAGCAGGTTGCTAAAGTGGAAGAAATCACAACTTCATGTCTTCTAAAGCTGTTGATAAAGACCAGAGATACATCAGACATCGTCAAGTATCCAAGATCAAGTTACGATCAAGTTGAGGAGGAGTTTGTTCGAAGATTCATGTCATTAGACGAACAGATTCTACACTTGAGGGGGAGCTTGATTGAAGATATAGATTTGAAGATGTTAAAGAGATACTGCACACGACGAGGGGGAGTTTGTTGATACCTAATAAGTACGTCGTGTGAAGTATTCAACCAAGGTTCAAGACCGAAGTTCAAGGCAAGGTTCATTGTCTGCCGAACCTGGTCCGAACCAGGATTTCGGACTTGCTGTCGAACCTGGAGTTCAGACAGGGTTCGGCCAGCAACTATATATAGTGAACTTATTCACTGTTTTGGGCACGAGTTTGTATGAGTGTTCAGGAAGTGTGTGTTTACTAAAGTGTTCTCTGTGTCTGTATCTGAGTGTTACTGATTGTAATTGTTCTTTAATTAATAAAAAAATCGGTTAATTACTTGTTTCGTATTCCGAATAGCTAGATTGAGTAGACGATCCAACGCTCATGACTTTTCATTTTCACATGTCAAATAGATAGAAACCTACTACACTTCTTACATCGCTTCATGGAGCATCTAAACATAGAACTAAAATACCCACTAACTACGCAGAAATACCAATCAAAGTCTCAACCAGAAATAACGGAACCCTCACGCTCCGCGCCATCCTGATCCATGGGTGTCGGGCTCGGGCTCGGGAACTGCAGGCTCCTCCTGAGGCTCCAACTCTGCCTTGCTGGCTGCAACTCGAGCAGATAGCTGCTGAGTGCAAAGAAGCAACTGCTGAATGAGACCTCCCTGAACGTCTACCATCGCTGCACGAACAGAGAATCTCGCCTGCAATTCCTTGTGACTCTGTGTTAGCCTAGCCAACCTCTCCTCACTCTGCCCAACTGGCGATCGGTATCGACTACTCCCAACTGCAAGTCAGTGATATCTCCCCTAGCACGAGTAACATGATCCTGGTGCGCAGAGTAGTCGGCCACCAATGATGTCATGGCTCGCTCAGTGGTACATGACAAAGCAGGTAGGGTCGGTGCAACCCTCATGCGTTCAGTCGTACGCACCGCAGTAGGTGCTGGTAATCTGTGGACTCTCAACATGTCATCCACTTAAGCCAGATAAGTCCTCCAGTCGCTAGTGTCCATCCTCCTCTCTGATACAGTCGACATGTACAAGCTGGACTCCCCAAGTGGCCATCTCCCCTTGACCCTAGTTGGTGATACCGGTGCTCTCGTATCTGATGACGATGAATCTTCGGACGCTATATCTGCAATATACATCCCATGTATATTCCGGTCAGTAGTGACTTTTTGAATAACCAAGCAGTTAATTCAAACAGGTACTACCGAAAGTGGATACGATTATGTGATAGAGAGATAGACGTAACAGTAATAGCTCGGCAAGAAGTCAATATGTATAATAATATAATTTTACGTATACGTATATGTACCTACATATATTTTAGTAAGTGGCAAACAAGCAAACCGCGTATATGTGTGTCTACGTGTGTGTCTAACTGACTCTAGCCATAGTTGGATCTAATGCAATCCTAAGTTCTCTATGACTGTAGGCTCTAATACCACTCTGTCACACCCCGTCGTGAGGTCACTCGCGCCAACCGCCGCGGGTTCCCAAGACGGGCGCGCGAGCTAGACCAGGATCTGAGTCGTCAGACACATCAAACATTCTATAGCTCGACACAAGACCATTACATGTTTTACAAAACAGTTTATCATAGTTAACTTATTTCTAAAAGAGTGCGGAAGCATTTTTTAAAGATTAACTTAACGTTTGCGGAAGCGAAAAGCATAAAAACAGTTTAAGTGAATCCTTTTGCCCTGGCGAAAATTGTAATTGGAGTGTTTACAAACCATGCAGACCATTAAATGATGATTCTAACATGCGTCCTTAGCTGACCTCCAAAGAACCTGAGAAGAAATACTAAAAAGTGTCAACGCTAGGTTGGTGTGTTCATAAGTTTGAGTAGATAAATGACATTTATCAGAAAACAGTTAAATAGTAAGTTACCCCCGAAGAGCATAACCTAAACAGGGACCACCCTGGAAAGCAGCAGATTTATATGCCCGTGGGTAGCGAACCCAAAAGACTTTTTATAACCCCATAGGATTCGTGACACCATTATTGAGAACAACGCATTCCTTCCAGCCAAACTGTTTGCAAGTTTGACCGCGCTAGAGACAATATAACACCCGCCCTGCTCCAAGCTGTCGAGTGGGGTTTGTCAAGCCCAGTAGATCTACCTTATAATTCCCTGTTACAAACTATTCATGGTTCACCTTGTGAAGGATATAACACAAACGTTTCCTCCATGGTTTATAAAATAATTTGGTATACAACATCCAATCGAATCGAAGTAAAGTAACCGTATGTCTTCTCCCCCAAAAAGCTTTAAAACAGTAAAAAGAGGGGTATGAACTCGCCTTAGGGTGCAAGTAAGTTATTCCAAACCAATCAACCACCGAGAAGTAGTGAAGACCTCCTAGACTTCACCTATGACACATAACCGTGTGAGTGTTGACTAAGATTGACCAACCGTCCGACCACGTGCGGACAACCGACAGGCGGACTCGATTACACATTGGTGATTGAATTTAGGTTTTCTACACATAACCTAACATGTTTCACATACACAATATATTGTACCTTGTTAAACATAATGCGTCACAATTACTTACGACATTATTCCGCATATACGATGTACGATCAACGGAAAACCGCACAAAGTCTTGCCATCCCAACCGAGGTAGGAGACTTAGGACTTGTATACACATATAACTCATAAGCAATTTGACTTATCACATGTAAACACATAGCCAAGTAACTTCATGCTAATAATCATGCATTTTCCCAATTTATTTATTTACCGATAAATATATATTTACTTCCTATGGATCAATCCCATGATCATACACCATTATCAACTTATGCAAGCCACATAGATTATCACTTAGCATGTTTCAAATCAGGTTCACCATATTTTTACGTATAAATTTTTATAAAATTAACCGCATGCTATTGATCATCAAGTTTACAACTTTATACTTCATCATGCATCAAATAACCTAGATTGCATACTCACATAGTGGATCTAACAACAATCACATGTCTTTATTCAAGATATTGCATGCATGGCAACCGAAATCATGTTTATGCATCATCAACCCTAGATCTATCATTATCTAGACATTACAACATAGATCTAGCACAAATCATCAACCTTTATTCACATGCATGCATGACATTCTATCAAAAACCCTAGATCTAGCTCAAATCACAACATCATGCATAAAAGCTACATCTTTTTATCAAAAGATGCAAACTTTATCATGCTAAACACTAGATCTACACTTGATATCATCAAACCAACATAGATCAGGCCTACATCTCTTATAAAGCATGAATCTTGACAACTTAAACACAAGGTAAAACATAAGAAAACACATACCGAATGATGTAGGATGAGAAAGGATGTAATCGGGGGCTAGAATCTTGAAGGAAAACTTAAATCTTGATGGTGAATGAGTATGAAGATGATAAGAGACATAAATGGGGCTGTGGAGCCGTTTAGAGCTGATGGAAGTGAGTGGGCGTGGCTAATGATGCTTAAATAGTGGAAAAATTAGGGTTTTGCTGAAAACTGGGTTCCAAGCGTATCACTTGCAGCCTCAATAGTTTGAAGCCATACGCCTAGAACCTCCCTTCTGGCAGCCCTTTTGACTTTTGTTGACCACAGCCCATTTTGTCAGTTTTTCGCGTTTTTGGTCATGGTTTTCGATGTTTTCTCCCATTTTCAATTCACCATAATTTTTATCACATCAAATCCAATAAAATCAGGTATCAACATGCCATATAACAATTTTCAATTAAGCAATTAAATTCACATACCATTTTTCACATAATTCACAATATTCACCGATTTTCAATTAATCACCAATGTTTCAAGACGAGAACTTGTGTGTGATGTTTGTGAAGTGTTTTAAGGCTACTAGACTCTTCTAATAACTTAACTGACATACTGCGCCTATATATGCGACTCTCGGTTTTGCCGGTTTCGTCAGTTTTATCCGTTTCTGAGGTTCGAGTCCCACTCGAAGGGCCGGATTGTCACAAAATGTGTGAATCATATTTACATGATTATTGCACAACACAAATTGAACATTTATCATCATATGTACACAAACCTTATTTTTTTAGCATATAAAATTTTCTCAAATACCTTTATGCTAAAAACCAATGTTGCAGGCATCGCGATTAATCGATGATTAATCAGCGATTAATCGTTTGGCGGTCCCCCACCGTCTATGATTAATGGTTTAACGGTCAGTTGGTCAACGAAGGTCAACACCGGTCCTTGGTGGTCTTGGCGGCCTTGACGGTTAGCCAATTTTTTTAATTATAAAAAAACTTCAAAAATTCTCGAATATCTTTTTCTAGCATTTATTAGAAGAGAAGGTAATGTTTGAAGATGAGTAAGAGTCGAATAGAGTCCAAATATTGAAATCACTCTGAGAATGTTAAAAGGAAATGACAATTTAAGTATGTAAAGGTGTTTGTTTTTTGGGTTATTATATGTATTCAACTTTAATATTGTAATTTTTGACTTAAACGTTTATATAAGTACTAGTTTATTACTTTTTAAGGTTATTTACTTATTAACTATACTAGGATATTGATCAAATAAATTAAAATAAGATTTATCCCAAATCATCTCCTAATCTCTTTGTCGTTCTCATCCTCCACCATCGCTCCCTGAGAAACAAGAGAACGTTATATCTCCTCTCAAAATCAAATCGACCTCATCGTGACTAATTTTCTCATCAGGTTTGCCACTAATTTGTGTAGTTTGTAATCAATTTTTGTTGATCGACCCGATCGTCATTAATTTTAGCGGTAAGGAATCGATTTGTTCATCATTAGTTCATTAGGTTTAAGAACTATTATTTGAAACTTCCGTATCTAAATTTTCCTCTACAAAGATTTCAATAGCTATCGTGCTAACTAATTGCTACCCCTCTTCAATTATTGTTTTGATCAAGTTTGAATTTTTGATACATTGGCAAACAAGTTCCTTTTTTTAGATTTTTTTTGGATTTTACATGTTGGGTTTAACTAATGTATAGGTTGCTTGATCAAAGTCATCAATAACAAGCATCTTAATTGATGTCTACAAACAACTACAGAGTTTTCTTGTATTGACATTGTGCTATAGAAGGTTTTTACGCAGAATTATGGTAAGACCAGTAAACTTTAGCTCGCTGCTAAAGAAAAAGGAAACAAAAAAACCCCGATCAAAGAAATGAGAGTTCACCAAAAATGACATTTTCAGTGGTTCGAATAAAAATGTTTGAGCTTCATCTCAGTTAATTCTTAGAAAATGTATTCACTTCATTGATGTACTTTTGGTATGTTCCATGTTATTGATATCCATGTATATTTGGATTTTCCACCATGTTCTTGGGATTTTTCATACTGCAGGCAACCCAATTTAAAGAAGCCGAAGAAAATATCGAAACAACACGCCACATCAACTGTTTGGCAAATGGCAATAGCAGTTTGAAAAAAAAAGGATTAGATTTGTTTTTTGTAAAAGTTAGTGTACCAATATACACTATGTCGTTTGTACAAGCACTTTCATTTCATATAAGTTCATATATGTTTTGAAATTTTCAGTTTGACTATTGCATTTTATATATGTTCATGCTGATTGCTGCTGATCTTTGGGTTATATAGCATTTTATATATGTTCATGTGTGTGAATATCTATGAGATTGACTTGTGTTGACTTTACTATCTAGGGTTTATGTAACCGTCACTATACGAGTCTAGACGTTTGACATTCTATGATTTTATGTATATCATATGTTGTGATTTCATGTGAACGTTTTGTTATATCATAGTTATGATTTTATGTGATATATTTACATATAAATTCGCACGTTATTCTATGATCTTATGTGATGTGTCACGTAACTATAAGTATTGTTTTATGATTTCATGTGGGTTAAACATATAAGTATAGACTTATGATTTTATGTGATTTATTATCTATGATTTCATGTGGACTTAAAATATATATTTATGGGGTTATTATTATGATTTTATGTGACAAACAAGGTTTATATGTTCTATAAATGTAATACGTTAAATAGGATTTGTCACACTCAAATATCCATCGTTTAGGTATTCTCTGTTAACCCCGTAAATTTTGTTAACCATTTCTTAACTTTGGAGGACTAACTTTGCCAATTCCTAAAACCTTTTCCAACTAAACAAACCTAGAGGACTGAAGCTGTAATTACCCGAATCTGATTTCCTATTTCGTAAGTTAGGGAGGGGTTGATTGTGCAATTTAGTGAAAATTCAATTGATGACATTTAAGCCTCCTGTCGATTGTCGTCCGGTAAACCGATCCCCCATTTATGTTTGATTTTACGAACTACTGATCTTTCCCCTCCCATCTTGATCGATTAGTTACCTCAAATCCTTTATTCTTGTCACTCGACTCATCACAAACGCACCTCTCTTCCTATCATTTTCTTCCCTAGCGACACACCACCACCACCGTAAACTACAGAAGAAAAACCCACCAGAAGAAAATCCGATGAAGTGCTACCATCATGTCGCCACATGCTGCCCACTGGAGACCACGTAAAAGCCCCACCAGCTTCCCATCCAAGCACCACAGTTCGTCTCCAGTTTGTAAACGGCATCGAGATTGCGATCGAGTTCGAAATCGGGTTCGTGTTCGAGTTTTGGGTACGTTTTCAGCAGATAACGCATCATAATCCATCCCCGACTCAAGGTAATTGTTTCTTTATGTTAATCGCACCTTCCTACAGTTCATTTTTGTATTTCACGTTTTTCCGGTGACCGAAATAAAACTCCGATCACCGGTGTTCAAAAGGAAGAAGATGAAGTCGGGTCAGGAATGGATAAAAAGATTAATGGCTGAACAAATTACGTTCTTAGGGTCTTAGCCTAGCGGCTAAGGCTTGTGATTCATATGCGCATGGTCCCGAGTTCAAATCCCGTCACCTCCAAACCTTTTTCTGTTTTGTTTAAAAACCCGATCTCTGGCAACTTGTACGCACAAAAGTGAATCTTTCGAATCAGTAACCAAAAATCCTCATTGGCCGAGTGGTTTGAGCGCTCTGTTGGGACATAAAGGTCACAGGTTCGAACCCTGTGACCTCCATGTTTTCTGTTTTTATTTTTTATTTATTTTGTGATTTTAAGCATTTGAAAACCTAAAAAGTTGTTTCTTGACGTATTGTAAACCCGTAACTTTGTTATTGACTCGTTATCTTGAGTTTCTCTTTATTTAGTTTTTAGATAAAACATAGTTTTAGAGAAATATATATATATATATATATATATATATATATATTAGTCTGAGAATTCAAAATGGATTATATATATAATTAAATTTGAGAAGTTTGGAAAATATAATTGCATATAGTAATGGGGATTATAAACCGAGCATTTTTGTAAACTTTATATCTTGAAAAATGCATAGATAAATAGTATATATTTTGTCATTACGATTTTAATAATTTCAAACGTTGAACATATATATATATATATATATATATATATATATATATATATATATATAGGGGCGATTCCGGTGCGGACATGCATTTTCCTTACGAACGGTGCGAACATGCATAAAAATCTATTTTTTGGTCCTACGATGTAGTTTTAGTGCTAGTATATTATCATAAATGGTGCTAGGTAGCTGTATACATGTACCAGTGCAGTTTCTTGTTCCATTCCTTGATGTTTTTGAATTTATATATATATCAGCACAGAAAATTATACCAGCACAGTATAATTATACTAGCATAAAAAAATTTGTGCATGAGCCAGCACAACTTTTGATCATACACCAGCACCATTTCTGATCATATATATGTACCAGCACACATATCTGATCATATACTGTTTTGGTCAAAAATTCACTTAGGAATCCTGTATTCCAAACTTAGATTGTGAGGTAGTGTGCTTAATGATCAAATGAGCAAATAATCCAAGCTAGGATGATGACACAAGGATTTAGCGAGGAAAACTCCAGAATCCTTCGAGTCGCCTCTAGGAATCCTGGATAAAAACCTCGGGAGCCGACCGAATAGCCGCCTCCTAGTCAATTTTATTGATATTCCAATAAATTGGTACAAGGGGTTGGAGGTTTGATCGATCAAAGCTAAGTGTTACAATGTTTGCAGTGGTAATCGAATTGTACCGAGTGTTGTGTGTGTTCCTATTGATCGAGTCCTCGTTTATATAACAAACTAACTACTAACTAACTATCCGGGATTCTCGGGATCTCTACTCCCCACTTTCTCTATGACCGTTGAAGGAGGTTCGTCCCACTCTACCACGTACAAGTTAGTTAAGGCCGAGTCTTCAGGAGGTGGTTAAATTCTTTAACGTTCCTGAAAACAAATAAAACACATGGCAAAAATAAAGGTTAGTCGATAATAAATATTCAGGATACCTGACTGGACGGGATTCCCAAACCGTGGTGAGATTCCTGATCTTATGTATCTTTTCTGTGAGCATCCTGAAATCGACCCCTAACAATTGCCCCCGAATCTCGGCTGCCTGTGGATAAGATTTACAGCTGGCGAGATTCGCTTAAACCTAGAAGTTCACGGCGTGATCACGGTAAAAACAGTTGCGATGGGACGTTTTTTACGGCGTCCGGCTGATGGGATAGCCATCATTACTTTTCTTTAAATACAAGATTCCGAGATCATAACTTCACCATCTTCTTCCAAATACCCTTTCGAGCTTCTTCGTCATTCCAGGTCAGTTTCTTCTTTTCTTCTCCGGCTTCTTTTCGTTTTACTTAATTCCGGCAATGGCGAAGAAGAACACTCGTTCCGCCACTCCTTCCTCCTCGTTGAACATCGAGGATTTCGTCGATCAGGGAATTCTTCCTTATAATGAGGAAGAAACCTGCAATTTCTCCGACGGCGATATCCGTCAGTTGAAGGAGTCTGGTCTTTTTCCGCCGTCGGCCGTCATTCGGAGTTTCGATTCCCGGCTGAAGGCCGATTGCATGTCCAAAACTTGGGTTTGCTTTCTCTACTACCCTTTCCTTCTCGGAATGTCCTATCCCTTTCCGGCCATCGTAAACGAATTTTTCAAAATCACCGGCCTCTCCTACTCCCAAACAATGCCGATGGTATGGAGGATTCTTTTCTCTCTTGACAACTTGAACAATTCCCGGAAGCTTGAGATGGGGATTCCCGAAGTTTGTGCTGCCTATAACTTGAGAACCCACGGGTTCAGTCGCTTCGTTCTTCAAGCCCGCTCTTCCTATTCCCAATTGATTCCTCGTGCGTCACACAATGATCACGATTGGAAGAGAAAGTTCTTTTTTGTCAAACGTGAATCCATCGTTGGGGGTGATTTATTGCCGACGAAGTGGGTTTTGAAGGGTAGGAAACTGATTCACACATTGTATTTGAGTTTCTTTGAATTTTGCCAATGAGCTTTTAATGTTTCTTGCAGCTCCCAAATTTTCTGATCTTGTTGAAGTGACTGAGGAAGCTGTAGAGAGGACTGCCTCTTTCCTGGATATCCCACCTGCTGATAGAACCTTTGCCATCGAGAGTGCCAACAGCGAGCAAAGCTTCTCAATCGATCACTCAGAAGCCGTCATGTCTAGTATGTATTTGAACTTCTCGAGCACATGTTTTGAATTAGGCTTCCTAATCCTGACTGCTTTCTTTATTTCATGCCAGCAGCTCCCAAGCCTGCAACTGGATTCTCCCTGGATGATCTGACCTCCTACCTGGAGATGAAGGAGGAGAAGCCCGAGCCCCTGACCAGCATCCGGCCTCCCACTACCAGGGCCAAAACAGCTTCCTCCAGCAAGAAGAGGAAGGGCTCGGAGGGTACTGTATTCCTGGAGAGCTTTGATGGACTGAGCCCCGCGGAGACTGGCAACAAGCTTCTGAGCCTGCATACAACGACAAAACTGGTAAGTGTAAACATAGGATTCTCATACCTTAGCGGCATCCGGCAAATGGCTGAGATTCCTAATTGATTTCATTGTCTTTCTTTCACAGGGCATCGAGCAGCTTAGCGCTGCGTGCATTGAGGCTGAGACTAAGCTGGCGGTGGTCCAAAAGAAGCTTGATGAGGCAAGGGACACCATCCGCATCCAAGGTGAGATAGCTGAGGGCAAAACCCGTGATTATGAGCACAAGCTGAGGGAGCAGGAGCTGAGGTTCCAGGTGGCCGCGCAGACGGAGGATGCCATCTCGAAGCAGTCAGCTGCTCGCAGCGTGCTCCAAGCAATGCTGAAGATGGCAGCAGAAGCTCAGGCTGAGGGGGTCACTTGCTCGAAATGGACGGTGGATGCCTGGAAGCTATCCTTGGAGAAACTGGAGAAGGCTGGAATCCCGACTAGTGAGGATAAGCCTCCTTTGGTTGAAGCTGCCGGTGCTGATGCGGGTGAAAAGGGGAAGTCTGTGGAGAAGGCAGGCGAAGAAGATGCTGGCGGGAAGCTGGAGGTTCCCGAGAAGGCGATGGGCGATGAAGATGATGCAACGGTCTGAGCCCTCTTTTTTAGTCTGTAGTTTGTTTTGGTGATGTGTATGTCTTCAAACAATTTCCTTTCCTTGTCTTTGCTGCAACAATACTAGAACAAGTAACAACAATGGTTGGGGATCCTGGTGGAGGGATCTTGCAGTTTGCAAGACGAAGCCAGGGTTCCCAATAAGCTTTTGACCTATGAGCTTCCCAAGGGGAGGGATCCTGAGGTTTTCAGGACGAACCTTGGGGAGCTCAAATCCCGTTTTATTATGTTAATGATATTACCGTATTTTGATCATTTCGATTATGTTTTGTATTTACTTTGTATATTTCTAGAAATTCGAAACATAGTTGGTAACAAAAATTCATCTAAATCAATTATCAATTTTGTAGTGAAGTTTAAAATTTCCATAGGGTTAAGGTCAATTGAATCAAACAAACATACTATTCTAGCCTTTAGAATCTTGCTTAGGCAATAATCTTTATATAATCGAGAATCCTATCAGGAAACCTCACTGGAATCCTGACAGGTTACCTTATAGAGTTTTAGACCGTTGACTTCAGGATTCTGACGAGAATCTCATTCATGTCGGAACTTGTGATCTTGGGAAGACCTTTCCTCAGGATTCTAACAGGAATCCTAACCAAATATAATCTTTCGCAGCTCAAAACCTCAATCGACTTCTCGATTCAAACAACCATCTCTTCTTTCACCTTGTTTGGGGTTCCTACAGGAATCCTGAATACACTTTTCTTGGCACTCGTCTCAACTTCCTCCAGAACCTGAAACAATCATAAGAAGCTTCTTGGCCTCCGGCCGAAGCTAATGCTTCCGAGAGTAAGTTAAGTTTAAAAATAAGCTGGGAATAAACCCAGGATTCTTGGGACTAAGCCAAAACTGGGGACAAGCCCGATAAACTTGGGACTAAGCCAAAACTGGGGACAAGCCCATACGTATGTGACATGAAAATGCCAAAACCTTAGATAACACGTCAGTGTTATAAACCTTGAGAATCCTCCCAGCAGCCTCCAGTGACAAGATTGTCAGCCACCCCTGGAGTGGACTGGTCCTGCCACCTTTAGCATACTAGGGGACAACGTGCGCTACTGGCGAGGGTCGTGCGCTACTGGCGATTACCCAAACTTAGGAGAGGAGTCAGCCTCTCAAACCTTAGAAGGTATGCAGGATACCTTAAACGTAGGAGAGGTGGCCAACCTCTAACTGGGGATATACCCAAATTTCTCTTGGATTCTCAAAATCTGCAAAACACTCAACGCTTGGTGAGGGGTGGGTGTTAGCTTAGCTAACACCACTCCGATGCTTAAGTCAGTAATGAGTCATAAAAATAATAAGAATAAATTGAAATAGAATTAGTACACGTACCTTGGATTATTTATACAGTGAGGATCCTTGGGATTTTACCTGAGATTCTCAGTGGGATTCTCACATAAAATAGGCTTTAAGGTGGACAGCATTCCAAGCTCTTGGCAGAGGTTCTCCTTCCATATTTATCAGACGGTATGCCCCCTTTCCTTCTTCAGAGTCTATAAGGTAAGGGCCTTCCCACTTGGGTGCCAACTTCCCATCAGCAGGATTGGTAGTATTCTGAAAGGCTTTCCTCAAGACCAAGTCACCTACTTGGAATCTTCTCAGCCTGGTGTTCTTGTTATAAGATTTTGCTATCCGCTGCTGATAAGATGTCATTCGGATTCTGGCCATATCTCTGAGCTCCTCAACTGTTTCGAGATCCTGAAGGAGATTCTGGCTGTTGGTTTCAGGATCCTGGCAGTTGACTCTGGCTGTCGGGAATACCATCTCTGTAGGGATCACAGCTTCTGCCCCAAACACTAACGAGAATGGCGTTTGGCCAGTAGCATTTTTAGGTGTAGTTCTGTCTGCCCAAAGGACAAACGGCAGCTCCTCAGCCCATTTCCCTTTCTTGGAGCCCAGCTTTTTCTTGAGGTTGTTGATTATGATCTTATTGCTAGATTCTGCCTGCCCATTAGCCTGAGGGTGGACAGGTGTTGAAGTGATCATCTTGATGCCCCAGCTTTCACAAAAGCTTGTAGTTCTCTTGCCTATAAACTGGGAGCCATTGTCGCATATGATTTCTGCCGGAATCCCAAATCTGGTGAGGATGTTTCTTTTGATGAAGGATATCACTTCTTTTTCTCTCACTTGAACATAGGCTTCTGCTTCAATCCACTTGGAGAAGTAATCCGTCATGGCAAGCATAAACACCTTTCCTCCGGGAGCCTTCGGCAGCTTACCCACAATATCCATACCCCACTTCATGAATGGCCATGGGGATACTATAGGATGCAGATGCTCAGCAGGTTGGTGGAGGATATTGCCATGCCTTTGACAAGCATCGCACTTCTGTGAGAAGCTCGCAGCATCTTTCTTCATGGTTGGCCAATAATACCCGAATCTGAGAACTTTAGAGAACAGTGCTCTGCCCCCGGTATGGTTCCCACAATCTCCACTGTGGATGTCTTCAAGCACCTCTAGAGCTTCTGACTTCTCTAAGCACCTTAAGTAGACACCTGCAAGAGATCTTCTATATAGGATATTATCAATTATAGTATAGGGTACTACCTTTGTGCGAAAAGCTCTGGGATTTTCGCCCTTGGGAATCTCCCCGTCTTTTAGATACTTCCTGATCGGGTAGGTCCAGGATTCTCGAGCATCTTCAGGATTCTCAACATCTGCGCCTGCATTATTGTCAACAGCCTGAGCTTCCTGTAGAACTATCGCTGGCGTCAAGATGTGAGTTATTGGAATTTTGACATCCTCAGGAATCCTGAGCGATGAGGCCAAGTTTGCCAAGGCATCGGCTTCTGCATTATCTTCTCTTGGTACCTGCGAAATACTAAAATTTTCAAAAAATAGAGACAATTTTTTAACAATTTCAAGATATTTGATCAGATTCTCCCCTCTCACTGCATAAGAGCCATTAAATTGGTTAGTTAATAAGAGAGAATCAACAAACACTTGTATAGATAGGATTCCCATGTCCCTAGCCAGCTGTAATCCAGCAATTAAAGCTTCATATTCAGCTTCATTGTTGGTAGCCTGGAATTCACAGGATATGGATAGAGGTATTATGTCCCCCTGTGGCGATTTTAGCAGGATTCCCAGTCCTGTTCCTCTGATATTTGAGGAGCCGTCAGTATAGAGGATCCAGTCTTCCTTGAGCTTCTCAAGCTGCTGGACTTCCTTCTCAACTTCTGGTTCAATGTCAGTGCTGAAATCCGCCACAAAGTCAGCTAATGCTTGGGACTTGATTGCTGTTCTTGGTTCATACTTGATGTCATAGGCACTCAGCTTGACTGCCCACTTAGCCATCCTTCCTGACATTTCTGGCTTCCTGAGAACTGCCTTGATAGGATAATTAGATATCACAACTATAGTATGGGTTTCAAAATAATGTCTGAGTTTAGTGGAAGCCATTATAAGAGATAAAATTAATTTTTCAAGGTGAGAATACCTGGATTCTGCGTCTAGCAGAGTTTTACTTACATAATATACCGGATGCTGCTGACCTTGATGGTCTTTTACCAGAACTGCACTGATTGAGCTTCCGGAAACTGCGAGATATAAATATAGTGGCTCCCCATCTTCTGGTTTCATTAGCAACGGGGCTGCTGACAGGTAGTCTTTCAGGCACTTCAGAGCTTCTTCATGCTTCTCAGTCCATTCGAATTTCTTATTTTTCCTCAGGATATCGTAGAAATCCTTACTCTTTTCTGAGGATCTTGAAATGAATCTGTTGAGTGCTGCGATTCTTCCTGTCAACCTTTGTACTTCTTTTACGTTTGATGGGGACTTCAAATTTAGGATTGCCTTGATCTGCTCTGGGCTTGCTTCGATCCCTCTTTCGGTAACCATATATCCTAAGAATTTTCCAGCTCGCACCCCAAAGTGGCATTTGGAGGGATTGAGCTTCATGTTATACTGATCAATGATATCGAAGGCAGTTTGGAGATCCCTGACGTGATCTTCAGCTTTCTTGGATTTCACCACCATGTCATCTATGTAGACTTCCATCGTGTCCCCCAGTTGCTCTTTGAACATCATATTAACGAGCCTCTGGTAGGTAGCACCTGCATTTCTCAAACCAAAGGGCATAGCAGTGTAACAATATATACCTGTTGGAGTCATAAAAGCCGTATGCTCCTGATCGCATGGTTCCATCTGAATTTGTTGGAATCCTGCTGAAGCATCCATGAAGGTGAGCATCTCGTGACCAGCCGTAGCATCCACCATAGCATCAATATGTGGAAGTGGAAATGGATCCTTAGGACATGCTTTGTTCAAGTCTGTGTAATCAACACAAACTCTCCACTTTCCATTCTTCTTCTGGACCACCACCACATTTGCTAGCCACCTAGGATATTTGACTTCTCTGATCATCTTTGTTTTGAGAAGCTTGTCGACTTCCTCTTGGATGATTACGTTCTTCTCTGGAGCGAACTTCCTCCTTTTTTGCTGTATAGGCCTGAAAGAAGGGTCTAAACCAAGTTTATGAGTAATTACATGTTTAGGGATACCTGTCATGTCTTCATGCCTCCAGGCGAAAGTTGAAGTTCTAGCTTTGAGAAGCTGGAATAATTCCTGCTCAACATTGGTTTGGATGCTTGTTCCCACGAGCACCTTGATTTCAGGATTCCCAGGGTCTAGAGGCACTTCTTTGACTTCCAGCTCCCTGTCCTCCTGCACCTCAGGTGCCTTTTTCTGTAATTGCTATCCCTTCGTCACCTTAGTTGTGTTCTTCATCGAAGTTGAGTAACAGTTCTTGGCTTCCTGCTGATCACTTTCAATTCTTACAACTCCCCAGGGTGTAGGAAGCTTGATACACTGGTGATAGGTTGAAGGGACTGCCTTCATCTCGTGGATCCAAGGCCTGCCAAGAATAATATTGCAACAAGAGAGAGAATCTATAACACAGAATTTTTGCATAGAGTTTACCCCCTCTATATATACCGGCAGCCTGATATCCCCAACGGTGCTTTTAGTTTCACCGCTGAAGCCAACCAGGACTGAGGATCTTGCAACTATTTCAGTTTCTGGGATCCCCATCTTTTTGAGCACATCAAGACGGATTATGTTTACTGAGCTTCCATTATCAATCAGGATCCTGCGAACAAAATGGTTAGCAATATATAAAGTAACCACAAGACTATCATGATGAGGATCCTGAACATGAGAACGGTCACTCTCATCAAAAGATATAAGTTTGTCCTGAGTCAGGGTGGATGTCCGGACAGGTCTGTCACCCTGTTCAGATTTGGACTCCTTAGCATGCTTCTTGGCTGAGGAATACGAAGTGCCGCAGATGTCTGAGCCTCCTGAGATGAAGTTGATTATCTGGGCATCCTGTGGCGGAGAAGCTGCTCTCTGAGGCACCTTATCGGCTTCCTGAGTCTTGACCTTCTTTCTGCCTATCAACTCTTTAAGATGCCCCTTGCTGAGTAGATAGCTGATTTCCTTTCGGAGTGCTATACATTCGTCAGTTAGGTGGCCAAAATCTTCATGGAAGGCACACCACTTGGTCTTGTCTTTCCAGGATCCTTGCTTGGTATCCTTCCTGGGCCATCTTGCTTTTTCACCTAGATCCTGCATAGCACACATCAAACCACCAATGTCAACAGAAAAACAGTATTCAGATACCTTGGGATACTCCTCATCATCATCGTCTTGGTCAACAGCATTGACTTTGTGATTTTCCGGTTTGGAGTATGGACGAGATCTATACGGCTTCCCGGGGGATTCCGCCTTCTTGCTGTTGGGATCATATTTAGGCACCTCCAATCTTTGGTGGATCCTCTTGTCATCTTCCAAACGGATAAATCTCAAGGCTCTACTGCGTACTTCGTCAAGGTTCCTACAAGGAGCCATGACAAGGTCATCATAAAAACGTGAATCTTTGGAGAGCCCCATTTTAAAGGCTTCCACTGCTGCTGCCATATCCAGATTAGGAATCTCAAGAGATTCTCGTCCGAATCTGGCAATGTATTCCCTGAGAGGCTCATCTGGCTTCTGAATTATTCGGTACAGGTCACCTGTGAGCTTCTCAAAGGTCCTGCTACAAGAAAATTGATTGTTAAACAGGTTAACTAAATGAGAAAATGATGTAATAGTGTTAGGAGGAATGCTCAATAGCCATTTCATGGCTGGTCCCGTTAAGGTTGATCCGAAGCCTTTGCATAGACAGGCTTCTTTGATTTCTGTCGGAATAGGGTTGATCTCCATACGCTCCCGGTAATGTGCTACGTGTTCTTCGGGATCCGTGGTTCCATCGTAAAGCTTCATACTTGGAGTTTGGAAGCGTTTCGGGATCTCCACTTGGGATATTGGCCAAGTAAATCTAGAGATCTTGTGGCTTTCCAAAGGAACCTCAGGAATAGGTTTCAGGATCCCCGGAACATTTGATATCATTTCCTTCAACTTCTGGAGCTCCCTAGCGATACTTGGATGAATACCTGCATCGTAAGGAGCACCCTGGTTAGAAACGATAGGAATTGAATTGAACACATTACCTGGGCCAGGATTCTGGACTGGGATCCTGGGATTATATCCATAGCCCGCTGGGATGCTCGGCTCTGTAGTAGCTGCTGTTTGCATGGGGATGACGTCACCATCATGCATTTCTGAGGAGCTAGTCTTGAAGATCCCTACAGAAACAGAAGGGTTAGAGTATTGATATCCTTGGGGATTCTGGCTTGGATTCCCAACAGAAAAAGGATATCCTTGAGACAGCGAGGCTGAGGTTCCCAACAGTGGTGGAATCCAAGGACTCTTGTAGCGTGACTGTGAGGATTCTGGTGGGACAGCTCCTGAGAATCCAGCAGTACTTTCAGCATATCCAGCGGCCTGAGAAGTTATTGTAGGGGCTGTAGTGAAGCCTGATGCTGATTTGTAATTGTAGCGAGACGGATCTGAGGATCCTGAAGCATTGAAGTCAAGGTGCCTGGGAAATAGAGGACTTTGTTCTTCCACAGGTTTCTTAGACTTCTTAAGCTCTTCAATTTCCTTCATCACCGTTTGATTGGTTTTTTCTTGCTGATCCATTTGATTCTTCACCTGCTTAATCAAGGAAAACAAATCATTGTTAGTAATAACAGGATCAACAGATTGGACCTGGGATCCTGTGAAGACAGGATAGTCAGTTTTTCTCGGCTGCTCGTCCACTTTCTTCTGACGGTCATTAGTCTTCTTCTGGCTTCCTGGAAAGGAAGGAAGAGGAGGAATGGAGGACGAGGCAGAAACCGAAACAGTTTTTTGCGGGTTTGACATTTTTGAGATTGGAGATCAAATGAAGTGAATGAGATATGGGATTTTGGTAAGATTAAGCACCACTTGCCCCACGGTGGGCGCCAAACTGTTTTGGTCAAAAATTCACTTAGGAATCCTGTATTCCAAACTTAGATTGTGAGGTAGTGTGCTTAATGATCAAATGAGCAAATAATCCAAGCTAGGATGATGACACAAGGATTTAGCGAGGAAAACTCCAGAATCCTTCGAGTTGCCTCTAGGAATCCTGGATAAAAACCTCGGGAGCCGACCGAATAGCCGCCTCCTAGTCAATTTTATTGATATTCCAATAAATTGGTACAAGGGGTTGGAGGTTTGATCGATCAAAGCTAAGTGTTACAATGTTTGCAGTGGTAATCGAATTGTACCGAGTGTTGTGTGTGTTCCTATTGATCGAGTCCTCGTTTATATAACAAACTAACTACTAACTAACTATCCGGGATTCTCGGGATCTCTACTCCCCACTTTCTCTATGACCGTTGAAGGAGGTTCGTCCCACTCTACCACGTACAAGTTAGTTAAGGCCGAGTCTTCAGGAGGTGGTTAAATTCTTTAACGTTCCTGAAAACAAATAAAACACATGGCAAAAATAAAGGTTAGTCGATAATAAATATTCAGGATACCTGACTGGACGGGATTCCCAAACCGTGGTGAGATTCCTGATCTTATGTATCTTTTCTGTGAGCATCCTGAAATCGACCCCTAACATATACCAGCATTAAACTACATCGTATGACCGAGAAAATGTATTTTTAGGCGTGTTCGCACCGATCTTAGGCAAAACACATGTTTGCATTTGAACCTCCATCTATATATATATATATATATATATATATATATATATATATATATATATATATATAAGATCTTATAAAGATGTAATCGTATATTTGGTTATGTATATGTATAAATATATACACATATTTTTATCATCTGGTTTCATGGACATATATTATTGGTCACTAATATACTTTTCATCAGTTTTCGTAATCGTCACGATTTTGGGCTATGTGTCATCCTCGACTCGTTTGGACTTTATTAACATCGTCATGTCGTCGTTTGACAGTATTTTATTTCATCGTCGGTCTAGACTTAGCCACTTGTAAATTAAACACACACTTATATATATATATATATATATATGCTCGTTAGGTGCTTGGTAGGATACACAAGACCCATTATCTGCTATTAGCTGTGGTTATTTATCTGGAACTGTTGTGCACCAAAGGTGAGTTTCACGGCCCGATTTTAATATTTTAAATCCTGTTGGGGGAGATTAACATGCATAAACTTTAACTGTTTTGATAATCATATCACCAAAATACTCGAGCACAAGATTATGAAAAGTCCTCACTTGAAAGTTACTGTTAGTAATTGTATTTAGTGGGAAATTATTGAGTAGTACTACTGGGTCTGACATGCCCCACCCAGGTTACTCGTGACGACTCGATTGGATATTGAATGGGTGTTATAATGCTCCTTAGTCTTAACGAGGCAAATTTAACAGCCGAGCTTCAGTAACTATGAACGTGCCTAGATTCTTGAAAGTAGCCTAGCTAGCTATTGTATATGTATTATCTGGATTTTATTTTAATTGAACTTGAACATGAACCTGAGCTGTTGTTGAACAGTCAACCTTGACTTATACTTGAACTGTCGATGAACAAATGTTTTACACTAAACTCGGACTGTTGTTGAACAGTCGATTTACATTAAACTGGAACTGTTTATAAACTGATAAACCTGTGAACTCACCAACCTTTGTGTTGACACTTTTTAGCATGTTATTTCTCAGGTTGTGGATGTTCGAGTATCACGAGTACGCATGCATGAGTCTTTGGTGTTGTTTGTTTTTGCTTAATACATCTTCAGGGGAGGTTATGTCTGCAGGCGCGCAGACATATGCCTTTGAAGACTGTTTGTTTTTTTTTTCTTATAAAGATCTTATTTAAGCTTAAAACCTCTTCAAATAAAAGCTTATAAACATTGCTTATTTTATCTTCACACTAGAACTCACAAGATTAAAAACAAAACACCCACCACCCCACCACCATCACCACCACCACCACCACACCACCACCAACACCACCACCACCCCCACCACCACCCCACCACCACTATCACCACCACCACACCACTACCACCACCGCCACCAACACCCCCAACACCACCACCACTACCACCACCACCATCACCGCCACCAACACCCCCAACACCACCACCACGGCCACCACCACCAACACCACCACCACCACCACCACAGCCACCACCACCATCACCGCCACCAACACCACCACCACACCACCACCACTAACACCACCACCATACACCCACCACACCACCACACCACCACCCCCGCCACCACACTACCACCACCACCATCACCACCACCACCACCACCACCAACACCACCACCACCCCCACCACCACACTACCACCACCACCACACCATCGCCACCACCATCACCGCCATCAACACCACCGCCACCACCACCACCACCACCACCACCATACCACTACCACCACCACCACCACGAACACCACCACCACCACCACCACCCCACCACCACCACCATTTTACTTATGTTTTTATGTTATTGATATTTGGTTTAATTATTGTATTTATATTACAGTTTGAACGTTGAATGACTTTAATTTAGTAAGATAAGTTTAACAGTTATATATTTTTTAGTTTTTGCAGACAATGTCAAGTTTATAAAACAAACAGTCTTATATTTTCAGATTACAGATCTTCAGACCACATCTTCAGCTGCAGACATGAAATCAGATGAAATCAGACTGCAGACAGTTTTTGTCTGCAAAAACAAACAGCCTCTTTGAAACACTTTTAGTGCCTTTGGTCAAGTCACGTCACCTTGGGTGCCGATGTTTTACTTGAATACTTATATTGTACTTACGCTTCCGCATTTGTAAAACTCTGAATTTATATTTAAATAAAATATGAAACATTTTTATTAATTACTGGTCGTTTGGTGTAACTAATGGACGGCGATCCTGGTTTGTCACGCTCCCTACGGTGGTATTCCGCGCATGGATTTTTGAGGGTGTGACACAAACCCCTCAAATTCTTGTTCCCTTATTCATTTGTCATTTATCCATCCTTTAGGGTGACCTCGGGAATCTCACATATACCTTATCTCTCGCTCGTGGACTTTTTTCGCTTGCATCATGTGAGTAATCCTTGGCCCTTTTCACTTTCCATTTTGGGGTGCAACATGTATCCTTATCAGATATGCTTTCATTGTTTATCAAATTACAAGGCAAGGCATATCCATATCAGCCACCAAAGACAAATGGGTGCACGTCTGACTTCTATCTAAAGAAGCAGACTTGCTTTAATTGTGGTAAACTGGTCATATAGCCAGAAACTATCTTTACCGCCCCTATGAACCCTATTATCCGCAAAGTCAAAGGGCTTCATCTCAGGAGTCTGTAAAGTCTAAGCCGATGATGGTGCAAACACCTAAGGCAAGGAAGAATGTTACTTCTAAGGTTAAACCCTCTGATCAACATTGGGGTGTTGCCAAAGCTGAAAGAAAATCTATAAATCAAAACAACAGTTTTCCAAGTTACAAAAATTTCCAAAAACAGGTGAAGAAACCGTTTTCAAAACAACCAAAGTCTGAAAATACCAAAGTTACCCTTCCCAAGGTAACTAAAACTGTTTTGAAAAATGACTCTAAAATGAAGAAGGTTGAAATACCTAAAGTCACAACTCCAAAAGTGACTAAAACAAATGTTAAATCACCTGGAACTTGGAAACCAAAAATCAAGGTAGCTCCATTCCAACTTCCTGATTTCTCAAAGGGGATGTTCTTATAAGAAGTATATTTTATTGATTCCTCAGGTGTACCCAGAAAAACAATGGCCTGGGTACCATTGGCTAACTAATCTCTCACTATCTGAGGGGAAGTAATCAGCTAAGGGGAAGTCTTTGAGAGAGGATAATAAGTATTATCCGAAGGGAACTCGAGGATGATACTTATTATCTAATGAACAGACTACCATAATACATAGTATCTGAAGGGAACTCGAAGATAATATGTATTATCTCAGGGGAAGTCCTTAGCTGAGGGGAAGTTATCAGCTAAGGATAAGTCTTTAGAGGTCTTGGGTTCAGGGGAAGTTTTATAGAAAACCCGTAATCTATATTAGGGTTTTTGGTTAAAATTATGTAAATTTGAATCAACTAAACAGATGATAATTACCTTCTAACCCAAAGACCAGTCATCAAATGTCTGGTGGAGTATATTTTGTCAAATGTTTGTCAGACAGGTTGATAATAGAAAGATGATGCTGATGCTGCTGCTGCTCAAAGTTAAAGAACCATCCGGACAAGACTTCCATCTGAAAAGTAACTGTTTAGGGGAAGTTGTTGGTTTCTTTACAAGCTTCTAAAAGGTTTTCAAAGAAGATGCTCACAAGCTTAGGGGAAGCTAAAGACTTCAAGTCTCTTTTGAGGAAAAAGATGTAGAGCAATCAGAGATCATGAAGACCCAAGTTCAACAATCAAGTTCTTCACAGTTAGAGGCTTTCAAAATTTTACCCTCTAATTTTTGGAGATTCAAGACAGTTACCGTAGATTCAGCAAGACCCAGTTCTTTCAACAGAAGCAAGTCAATGAGAATCCTCCATCTCATTAACTTGTTCATTTCCAGAAGTTCGAGCTGATGCTGATCAAGAGGAAGTCCCAAGTGCCCGTCATGAAACCCATTGAAGATTTCTGCGGAAAGAATCTTCATCAACCTCTATGCCAGCCAGTCAAGAACAAGAATTTCAAAGATTGAAGACATTTAATATCACAAGCCTAGGGGAAGATTGTAGAGGCTAGATTATGAGGCTTGTAATATTAAATAGTTTGGGCTAGGCTTAGAGGGTTTAATTAGTTTAGTTGACTAGTTTTCGTGGGTCTACTATTGGGCTTGAGGGTTTTCGTTGGGTTTACCATTAGGGTTTAAGGGCCCAATTGTAAACTCATGGGGTGGCTATATAAACCCCATGAGTTCACCATTCTAGGGGTGGCTCATAAGTTGCTCGATTACGATTTCCAAGAGGAGCATTGGTGATTATGATCGTAAACCCGAGAGGAGCTAGTTTACGATTACGATTTTGTACCCGACAAGTTCATCTTGTGTGCAATATCAGGTTTTTATCGTTTATATTCATCGTATTCTTAGTTTTTCTTCTCATCTCTTTCTTGAATCACTAATCTAAATGGATTCCGCACGTTTAGATTAGATAATATCGTGAACGGTTGTTGATTCTAGACCAACAAGGCTGTTGAAACCCTATGGATGACTCCATAGCGAGACAGAACTCTCTCCATTTGATAATTATAGAAGTGTGTGCCTCTGTCGCTGATTAATGCCCTAGGAGTTATGAACCTATAAAACAACTTTTTGTGAAATTTAACAACTACCTAGTCGTCATTTGTAGGCAAAGCTTCTGCTCCAACCCATTTTGAGACGTAGTCCACGGCCATGAGAATGTAGTTGTTCCCTCGAGAAGTTGGGAATGGTCCTATAAAGTCCGGTCCCCATACATCGAAGACTTCATAAACTTGGATATTATTCTGGGGCATCTCATTGCGCAAGGAGATGTTTCTAGACCTTTGACAGGCGTCGCAGGTTTGTACTCATTTATGAGCATCTTGATATAGAGTTGGCCAATAAAACCAGAGTCTAGAACTTTTCTTGCGCTGACATTGGCTCCATGGTGACCACCACAAGGTCCTGAGTGACAATGTTTAAGATGCTAGTGGTCTCAGTACCGTAGACACATCTTCTGATTAGTTGGTCGGCGCATATATTGAAAAGATATGGGTCTTCGCATACGTAATATCTGACGTCAGCGGAGAATTTTCTCCTTTGTTGATGTGTTAACCCTCTAGGTACTAGGCCACTTTCTAGATAGTTTGCCATATCTGCAAACCAGGGTTCAGGGGAGGATTCAGCCATTTGAGATATTCCGTGGGGAACCTTTCGTTTATTTCTCCTCCAGAAGATTTACTATCATCTTCTAGCCTGGATAGGTGATGAGCTGCAATATTTTCAGCACCCTTCTTGTCACAAATTTCAATATCAAACTCTTAGAGCTGAAGAATCTAACGAATAAATCATGACTTTGTAACATCCATGGTCTATCCATTTCATTCGTACCCGATTTTTATTCCATGATTCATTCAATAAAGAAGTTCATTTCATTTCATTTGGTATTTCAATGTGTAATTTACGATTATTTCAATTTACCGTGTTTCAATTTCAATTCGTATTTCAATATTTTGAGCTTTCAATTTATTTAAGTTAGACCGGGACTTGAGTATGCTATATACGTGTGGCAAATGTGGGCAATACTAGTTACGCACACAATTGAAACACAAAATGTAGTTGTACAAAAGTTTTGGGTTGAAACTGTAAATATTGAAAGTTAGGTCATTTATGTAATTTTGATAAACTTCGTAAATAGTTTTACAATTTCGGATGTCAAATAAATTTTACGTCCGTAATTAATTCGCGAATGAAGCTATGCGAAAGATTGGTTTTTAAAACATAAACTTTGGGATTTGATCGTGCCTTGTATGAGTTGTATTTAAGTTAGAAAAATAATAAACTAAAAAAAACATGGAAATGAGGGCCGCCGGGTGAGAACCTACACTCCACAGCTCATGCGCCTAACCATAGGGACAATCTGTGTTTGGTGTCATGTTCCAGTCTCTAACTTTATTATATTGAAACCAGCGCGTGTCTTCCTCCCCCCTCCTCCACGCGCCTGCAACTTTTTTCTTTCCCCTCTTTCTTTTGTTCGACCGTAACTCCTCGTACCCCCTTTTCTCGCCCATTTTCACCATTTAAACCACGGTTTCATGTCCCAATTCAAGACCTAAGTTTAATGGACCTTAATCATCAAAAAACCGTTTCCAATTTATTGATTTTCACTAAAAATTCTCATCTTCTTAAAAGCCCCATTAAAATTAAACATTAAGCTCTCAATTGACCCATCTCTGACCCCGTTCACTATAAATTGAGACCATTAACCTGTTGTTAACCCTCCCACGCATCAAAGCCCTCCCTCACAATTTCGATTTTCATAAAGGCAATAAAAAAACCCCAATTTCTAGTGCTCCAAACTTGGTCGTGCAATTCCGGGCTCAATTCTCTAGCAAATTCAGCAAGTAAGTAGTCCATTCCACTTACTTTTTCATTATCTACAAAACCCCTCTGTTAATTTTAGGTTTTTCCAAGTTATTTCATAGTTCAATTTTAGGGTTCTTCGTGATTTGGGGATTTTTTTTAAACATAAATTGTAGCCTAATCTAAACAATTTAATATCAACTATTTCTATTCTAGATCACGATTGTTGTAATTAGAACATATTCATAATTATTTTGTCTATTTTATTACTTGTTATCATCTCCTAAATATATATATATATATATATATATATATATATATATATATATATATATAGGGAGAGGATCATTTGAGAATCAATTTGATTTATATATATATATAAGTATCACATGATAGAAATACTTATTCCTTACGATGTTAACTATAAATGATAATAAAATTATGATGATTCCATAATCATTAGATCCTATTATTAAAAAAATACTTTTATAATTAGTGTATATTGCATTACTTCGTAATAGTTATATCATCATAGTCTAAATATAATTCAAACTTCATATATTGTTTTTACGAGTCATTCATTCTCGTATTATTAATCAATTCACAATCACCTTATACAAAACTTTAAGGTTTTGCTTAGACTTTTGTAATTGTATTATTACGATTATTATTAATATTATTATTATTATTTATTAAAATCATTATTGTTAATTAATATTATTATTATTATTATATAAGATTCTATACCTATTACATCAACATCTATGTGTTATTCAAATAATTATTGATTAGTAGTTAATGTGATAATATTTATTATTATTATTATTGTTATTATTATTATTATTATTATTATTATTATTATTATTATTATTATTATTATTATTATTATTATTATTATTATTATTGTTGTTATTATTATTAGTTAATGTTGTAACATAATTCAAACATATTATATTAACTCAATGAGTTATTCAAATAATTAAAGAATATTAAAACACATCTCAATTATACAATAAGAATTTACTAAATATTTATATTACTCATTAATACGTCATCTAACTTTTGTCAAATAAATAACATTCCATTTTTAACAAAACCCCGAATGTCCACGAACTCCTAGTCTTCTAGTTTTGTTACTCAACTAGGTCCCATCGTTTTCCTTTAGGTTGACCTTCGGGACTACTACTTTCATTCTCGCGTTCATTCGTGGAAACCCTTCATCCTATCATGTGAGTAATCCTTGCCCCTTTTCGTGTTTTACATTTTGGGGTGCAACATGTATCCTATATCAATCTATTGATTTTCGTGATTTTCATATAATGGGATTGTAGACTATATGTGTGAATGTGTGTAGGATTTCATTCTAGCATAACTTGTCAATGTGTTGGGATTTCATATGTTTCATAGTGTGTCATGTATGTCATGTCGCATAAACATTAACATAAGGCCTGGGGAATCAAAGATAGATCTATTGGTTGACAACCCACTCAACTTGACCGATTTTGGCGTTGGGTGTTTCAGACCTATTTCATATAGTCTAACCTTCGGGTTAGGGAATCCTTGTCATTGAGGGTTGTTTATGCATTATTTTTATGTTGTCATCTTATCTAGTATGTTGATCTTTCATCTCATTCTATCATTGGCTACATTTCGCATGTTTTCATTTTATATATCATGTTACATATTAAACCTGTGATTACTCACCAACTTTGTAGTTGACCCTATCTTATATATGTTGCAGGAAATGATAACGTTTGATCCAAGTTTCTCCACTTAGGGATTTGGACCTAGTTAAATTCTTAATAAGACATTGTTGAATCATTTATGTTATGTTTGAATTTCAAGTTTATGTAATGACCTTTGATTTTTAATAAAATTAGTGTTATTTAAATATAGTCATCTTAATCTAGTTGTCATGAGCTTATGGGCAATCTAATCATGCCTCGACTTTTCCGTCGTCGGTTGGGGTGTGACAGATTGGTATCAGAGCCATGGCTATAGGGAATTAGGTTATTAGAAATGGAATGACCTAGACTATTTGCCTTCGGTGTCCAAAACATGAAATCTCGTGTTATGCATGCTTAGTTTAGGGATTGCCCTTTTATGCTTACCTTACCTTAGTTAGGACGTGCCTTACACTTATTCATACACTTCACACTATCTTCCAAACTCAAGCTTAGCACTTAGCACACATACATACACAAAATCTTAAGGCTTCCTAGCCTTTTTCCTTAGTGATGGAACCTTACGTACCATTTTAGGGTCTTGTTTTGATTTTCAAATTCCGTCGGAGTTAGGTTCTTTGTAATAGACATGTAGTAACTGGAAGGGTGAAAGCACCGATAGTTGGGGTCTCTGTCTAAGGTAAGTGTTGCGTATAAATTCGGACCTACCGTCGGATCTCGATGCTTACATGGGACACCCTGATGAGAGTGTTGTAGCCTACTAGGCCAAAGAATGTCATAAAAACATTACTAGGAACCATATTAACTCTGGTTAGTCATAGTTGGTAGTTTCCCAATCGAGAAATGAGAATCATTCCTTATGTTTTAAACAAATCAAAGTGATTTCGTGTTTATACGCAATTTTATTTATTTAAATTTTTTTCCCCAAAATATGACATTCTAATGCTTCACAATTCCATGATATCTCACGATCTATGATACTTGACTACTATGATTTTCAATATTGCTTACAATTCCATGATTTATATGGCATCATCATTTTCAATATTTGGTTTTTGTTTTCCATTATTTACAATGTCTACCATCGAATTTATCAATTGATCGTTCCACGTTTTCCTTGTCTCATAAATCTCTCCCTTTTCATTTCAACATGTCTGCTCGTCGCAATGGTATCGGTCGTCGAAGCTCTGGCACTAAGTTGGCTGCTCAAATTGCCAAGAAAATGGTGGCAGTCATCCCGAACATGATGATGCAAATCCAACAAAACCTTGGTGCCACCCCCGTCTCCCCTGTCAACCAAGTTGTTGCTTCTCCCACTTGTAACTTCAAATATTTCAATTCCTGCAGCCCGCCCAAGTTCTCTGGCTCTGAGGGCACCACTGGCCTACTACAGTGGTTCAAAGGCATCGAAAACACTTTCATCAAGAACGATTATCCCGAAAACCTCAAGGTGCGTCATACCACCAGTGTCTTCCAAAAAAGGGCACTTACCTGGTGGAAAGGGGAGAACACACGCCCGTGGGACAGATGCTGCAATGGCTTTGCCCTGGACTGAGCTGAAAAATCTAATGAAGAAGAAGTTTTGTCCTGCAAGTGAGCTTCGTGAGCTTGCAAATGGATTATGGGTCCTCAAGCAGGACAGCGGTGAAAACCAGGCTTATAATGTCCGCTTCGATGACCTTACTGAATTGGTCCCTCACCTTGTCACTCATGTGTCTGTGGCTATTAACAAATACATCATGGGTTTACCCATGCAGATCCAAGACACCGTTTGGGGACGTGACCCCAAGACTCTTCTGGAAGCCAAACAACTAGCCGCTACCCTGACTGACAATCATGTCAAGAATGGCACTTTGACTCGTAAGGGCGCCAAGAAAAACTATGAGAAGACTTCGGACAAGGCTACGACTGAAAAAACCAAGGAGGTCAAGGCCGAGTCCTCCAAGTCTAACAAAAAGAAGAGGAAGTCGGGTAGCTAAAACTTCGCAGTGACAACAACCCCTGCCGTCTCTGCCGTGCCCATTAACCAATTTGCTTCAGCCCCTCCAGCGAAGAAGCCGTATACCGGGACTTTCCCGGTGTGCAGCACTTGTCAACGCCACCACCCTACAAGCTCTTCTTGTAGGAAATGCTTCAATTGTGGTTGTTTTGGCCATTTTGCTAATACCTGCCATTTTCCAGCTCAAGCACAGCCACTCAATGTTCAGCCTGCTAATGCCCAACTTATCAATCAACCTATCATCCATCCCATGGTTCAACCTGATGCTATCATGCCCCTCCTGCTTGCTACAATTGTGGAAATCTTGGCCATCTCCGCAATGCATGCCCTTACTTGGCTAACATCAATGGTCCTACCAACAATGCCAACCGTGGGGCACCTCCTGCGAGAACCCAAGGTG
>JBCNJP010000023.1:26315289-26342726 GCA_039602395.1 Deinandra increscens subsp. villosa
CATTTAAGGGCTAGCGTGGTGAGCTAGTATGCACTCATTTGGCAGATGTGTTGTCTCACTATCATAAGCTTGTACAATTCTCGAATCTCCATCTCAAGTAAGTTAAAACATGCAAACAAATCAATAGGACTTGAAATGGGTTGTAACGGGGCTAGGTGTAGGGTGTGGAATGAAGATATTTCAAGTGGCTTAAGTGATCCAATCCGGCTTATTTATTACAATCGAAACAAGAAACACACGGCTAACATGTATACAAATGAACTAACTACTAAATCACATTCTTTTTGCTGCTCAATATTCAACCATCCGATCTCATATTTTGCTTTT
This sequence comes from Deinandra increscens subsp. villosa, assembly GCA_039602395.1. Lineage (NCBI taxonomy): Eukaryota > Viridiplantae > Streptophyta > Magnoliopsida > Asterales > Asteraceae > Deinandra > Deinandra increscens. The sequence goes on from JBCNJP010000023.1 coordinate 26,315,617, forward strand.
TTCATCATCTGTTTTTTTTTATTTATTTAATTTTTTTTTTGCAAATAACAATGTAAAAAACGTCTAACGCTTAGATTACATACTGAATATCACAAACTTCACCAACTACATTCTTCACATCTATCTAGTGCCGGTAAATGAACTATAAGCCGAATTGGACACTAGGGGTAATAACATGAATGGAGTAGGCTCGGGTGATCAATCAATAAGCAAAAGGCCCAACATGGCTTCTAAAGGACCCAAACCCCCGCCCCTCACTTTTACCAAGCTCATATATGTAATGCATGAGGCCCAACCCCCAATTCCCATACTCGCACACATCCAGACAAGGCTTAACCTAAATGCCTAGATCACTTTTGCCACGTGTTCAAACTGAGATCTCGGAACGTATCAATTGCACAAGTTCTAAAGTAATAAACACATAGCCACACTCAATGAACAAACATGTATATGATAATGGTAGTGTAGGCACAAAACTCACAATTTGTGGAAATGGGTTGCCGGTTCATTATGTGGATTACTACACCAAAAGCATGCTAACCTTGACTATATTTCTATCAACTACTAGGCAACATGTTGCAAATTAGGGAATTATGACCATGACAAGGAACCGAAACGTCAACTCCACCATCTACCATCAATCCGACAATTCAACTTATTTTAAATCACCGGGGTCAAGAATTTGCAACACAAAATTTTCAAAATTTCTCCCATCCCCACACTTGGGATACATTGCCCCCAATGTATGGTTTTGGAAGCTTTGTGAGGACGGACGTTCCAACTAAACTCATTTTCTAATTTTTGTTTTTTTTTTGTTTTTTTAAAGAGAAACTTAAATTTACACCTCCAACCACCAACCCAATCATAAAATCTAACCAACGACTAATTGTGAAAAGAAAACAACCTACATACTCCCCCAAACAACCATCCCAAAGCAAACAGTGAACAACTAACTATAAACAAAGAAAACACAATAAAAATAAAAGAAAGAGAAAACAAAACCTCACAATAGTATCGCGGGTGAGGTGGCCCGAAGATCTGCGTGAACGCATCTGTGAACTCCCCAAAACCAAATGCACCACCTTGCCCTTGTTGCTGAGGTGACTGCTCTGAAGACTAGCCCTACCTAGGATCCACCCACTGAGAATGATGGAGTGGTGGCACGGGATATCGGATGCTCCCATCATAAGGCGGTAGTGTAGTGTAATCAATCGTCGGAGGGTCCGACACAACTTCCTGCCCCGCATGCCATTGATCATGCATTCTTTGCTGCCTGTCATCATCGTACCGGTGGTTGATCTCTTGTTGGAAGGCATAGGCATTGGCACGATTCCAGACTTCCTGCTGATCAAACATTTGCTTCATAGCTCTCTCTTGACTCGCTCCTACTCGAGTGATATGATCAAATTCAACCCGAGTCGACCCCAACCAGCTGCCATAAACACTAGGCCTTGCATTTCTTATCACCTCCGCCATCGTTCCCTCATGGGCCCAGTTGGGGTTTAGCTCCTGCCTATCGTATTGAAAATTAGACCCCCCAAAACTTCTTCGTGAACCACCCGCATCAGCACCAACTGTGGTCTCCCGCTCTTGCATCTCCCTTGGTGGAGGAGGTCCCCATTCAGTATCTCCTTCATCTCCAGAGTTCTCATGATCACCCTCTTTTGACACAGACCACTTTCTATCTCCAGAAGAATTCCTCAAAATGTAATGCGTGTCCGTTTCCATATAAAACCAGTTCACGCCCAAATTTTCCAACTTAAAGGGGCTAAGTCGCTTGCCACACCCCACTGACTCAGCAGTAATTGCCTTTGCCTTTTTCAATAATGCTGCTATTAACCGACAGTGAGGTACAATCTTCCGTCCCTTGCTGTTCCGACTGAACCAAATATTATATATCACCAAATAACGAAAAGATACCAGCGGTGTCCCGTGCATTAACGCATAAAGAACTGGCACCTCGGGATTGCGTACCACCCCTTTATCTCCACGACGAGGCATGACATTATGTGTCATGATTAAGTGAATTAACTTCGGCTTCAGCTTCAAATCTTCTCTCTGAAGTGTTGTTAAATCTCGACCCGGCAAAAATAATTCAGAAAGCATCATTTTCCAAGTTGGGTGACTCTCTGGAGAATGGTATATATCATCTAAGCTCGGGTAAACATAATTCTTCGCGGGCTTTGAGTCAAAATTAGCAATTTGGTTTAAAGACTCAAAGGACATTGTGACCTTATCTCCATTCACCCACCCTGTCAACTTTGTTTGAGTCGGACCTTTACCCACATGAAGCTTCAGTGTGGACACCCATTCCTCAATCTCGTCCATGTACAACTTACTTTTCTCTCCATCATAACATTTAAGGACGGCTTCCCAACCTAAAGCCTCAAACTTCTTTTGAACACCGAACCCTGGAAAAAGCTTATTGGGTACCTCTTTCTCACAAATAAACCCCTCCTTCTTGTCTTTGAGTGTGTTCATTTTATCAATAAAGAGCTGAGGTTGACCTTCATCGGGCATATCAGTTAAAGGGCCTCCTTCCCATGGCTGCTTCACATAAACGATCTCTGGTTCATCAGCTTGTTGTTGTCGAAGCTTTCTTTTCTTTTGTGCCTCATGTTCTTGGGCACGTGAGGATTCGGCCGAAGCCTTCCCCTTTCCATTACTACCAAACACTTTCTTCATCTACACACATGAACAATTCAACATTTGAACATATTAGCATCACAATTCAAAATTTAATCCCCACACTTGCTTGAAACCATGGTTGTGACTTTTAAAACAACTAGCATTATTACCATTAACCAAACCAAGCAAAAATTTAACTCATTCTACCAAAATTCTGCATTCTCAAATTTTAACACCTTAATCACAACCATGAACACAATGTAGCACACTATTCACTACTAAAACATCTAATTCATGTTACAAGCAAGTGGGGACTAACAACATGAGAGAAAAATTAACATTTACCTTCAAAAATCAAGCATGAGCAACAAGAGTCATAAAAATCGTACCTTTGAGTGTAGAGATGTGAACAATGAAGCTTTCTTTCACAACGATGGACTAAACTCGAAAACCCCCAAAAAAAATTTCAAAATTTTCGGACCTTAAACCTCCAGGAAATCACCCAAACACTCGAAATCAGTGGAAACTAGTGTGATATGATGATTCCTCTCGAAAAAACACTCAAGATGCACTAAAGATTCACTGAAATCGGTTGAGATTTGAGAGAGTTGTGAATTTGGGATTTCTAGGGTTCTTGAAGATTTAGAGAAAGAAGATGAAAGAAGATGAAGGGCAAGTGAAAGTGAAAGAAATGGGTGAGGACCGATGCAGTAGGGGATTAGTGAGATTACCCTTTTTTTTTTTAATTGGTCGCACCCAGTTTCCCAGGCCAAACCGTAAGCTACGGTTCGGCCACCGTAAGCTACGGTTTGGCTGGGGACAAAATCCCAACCGTAGACCAGCCTCATTAAACCGTAAGAGAGGCCCTCTTCACCGTAAGCTACAGTTTGGTGCCCAGCCAGCTCCGAAAAGTTTCAAAAAATTAGCTTATTTTTCACCAAAACTTGATTTTAACCCCTTTTTAACCCCAAAACTACTAAAAACTAAAAACTCAAAAACTTTGTCTTCCATCTCACCCCCCCCCCCCCCCCGTAAAGAATTTGTGTTGTCCCCAACACTATCCCGAAGTACCGAAATACAACGGGACTTCCCCACACTTGAGTATTTCCATGGTTAACAAAAGAAAACAAAAACAAACCAAATAAAATTAAAATTAACCTGTACAGAGCTGGGAGTTAAGTCGCCAGTCGACTATAGTCCGCCTTAGGTTGCTTCATCACCAAGTGAGCTTAAAAGAAAGCTCACTTTGTCCACTTCCAGCATATTGATGTCTTGACCCTCCAAATAAGGTTTAAGTCTATGCCCGTTCACCACATGCTTCACCCGATCTTGCATATCTTCAATTTCTATGTCGCCAAAATTCCCGACTCTTGTGATCAAATATGGCCCCATCCACTTACTTTTAAGTTTGCCCGGAAAGAATTTCATTCTTGAGTTGTAGAGCCAAACCTTTTGCCCCACTTCAAATGTTCTCTTCCGAATCTTTGCATCGTGCACTTTTTTCAACTTATCTTTGTAAGCAGATGCACATTCATAAGCTTCATCTCGAATTTCTTCTAACTCACACAATTGAAGCTTCCTCAACTCACCGGCCTCGTTGTAATCCATATTAACACTCTTAATTGCCCACAACGCCCTATGTGCCAACTCCATCGGCAAATGACACCCTTTTCCATAGACAAGTCGGTAGGGAGTTGTCCCAATTGGCGTTTTGTACGCGGTTCTATAGGCCCATAATGCATCATTGAGTTTCGTGGACCAATCCTTCCTATCAGTGCGAACCGTCTTCATGAGAATTTCTTTAATTTGACGATCGGACACTTCCACTTGGCCACTCGTTTGTGGATGGTATGGCGTGGCCACCCGGTGATTTATCCCATAACGCTTCAATAGAGACCCGAACTTGAAATTCTTGAAATGTGAGCCTCCATCACTTATGATCACCCTAGGAATTCCATATCTTGAAAAGATGTTTGCTTGGATAAATTTGCACACCACTGAGTGATCGTTTGTTCTTGTTGCAATAGCTTCAACCCACTTTGACACATAGTCAACTGCAACCAAAATGTACAAATACCCATTGGAATTGGGAAATGGGCCCATGAAATCAATGCCCCACACATCGAAAATGTCTACCACTAAGATTGGTTGTAGAGGCATCTCATCTCTCTTTGAAATACCTCCCATCTTTTGACAATTTAAGCACCTTCTAGCGTATTCGCAAGCATCTTTGAAAATTGTGGGCCAATAGAAACCACAAGTAAGAACTCGATAACCAGTCTTGTGACCACTAAAGTGACCACCACAAGCAGACGAATGGGCATGGGTCAACACATCTTGAACCTCGGACTCAGGAATGCACCTTCTTATGATTTGATCCGCCCCGATCTTGAATAGGTCCGGCTCATCCCAAATGTATTGTTTGACTTGAGATAAAAATTGCTGCCTCCTCTTTTTGTTCCAATGTGTAGGCATCGCACCCGTGGCCAAATAGTTAACATAATGGGCATACCACGGTGCGGTTGAGATTGCCAAAATATGTTCATCCGGGAATTGTTCGTTGATTTCTCCCGTGTCATCTATACCCTCCAAAGGAATTCTTGAAAGATGATCCGCTACCACATTTTCACAACCTTTTTTATCTCGAATTTATAAATCAAACTCTTGCAACAATAAAACCCATCGGATCAAACGAGGCTTTGCATCTTTCTTCTCCATCAAATAGCGAACAACGCTATGATCCGAATACACCACGACCTTGCTTCCCCAAATGTAAGATCGGAATTTATCTAAGGCATACACCATCGCAAGCAACTCTTTCTCTGTTGTTGTATAATTCAATTGTGCCTCCGATAACGTTTTGCTTGCGTAGTAAATCACCACTGGCTTTCTATCAACTCTTTGACCAAGGACTGCTCCAATTGCACAATCGCTTGCATCGCACATGATCTCGAATGGCCGAGTCCAATCCGGTGGCTGTAAAATAGGAGCTTGCACCAAATGTTCCTTCAAAACATCAAAAGCTTTTAAACATTCATTAGTAAACTCAAAAGGAACATCTTTCAACAACAAGTTGCACAACGGTTTGGTGATAACACTAAATCCTTTAATAAATCTCCGGTAAAAACCGGCATGCCCCAAAAACGATCTCACCCCTTTCACATTTTTCGGGGGTGGCAATGATGAAATCACTTTGATTTTCGCTTTATCCACTTCCATTCCCCGACTCGAAACTACATGTCCCAAAACAATACCTTCTTGGACCATAAAATGACTTTTCTCCCAACTCAAGACAAGATTCGTTTCGACACATCGTTTCAAAACTTTTTCTAATTCAGCAAGACACGATCCAAAAGTTGACCCAAATATTGAAAAATCATCCATAAAAACCTCAAGTGAATCCCCGACCATATCTGAAAAAATACTCATCATACAACGTTGAAAAGTGGCCGGGGCATTACACAACCCAAAGGGCATCCTCCTAAAGGCAAAAGTGCCATAGGGACAAGTGAAAGTAGTTTTATGTTGGTCATCGGGGTGGATTGCCACTTGATTGTATCCCGAATACCCATCCAAAAAACAGTAGAACTTTTGACCCGACAATTTTTCAATTATTTGGTCAATAAAGGGAAGTGGGAAGTGGTCTTTTGAGGTAGCACCATTTAGTTTTCTATAATCGATACATACCCGCCACCCGGTTACCGGCCGAGTGGCAATTTGCTCACCTTTCTCATCTTTGATTACCTGAATGCCAGCTTTCTTTGGCACGGTTTGAGTAGGACTTACCCATGCACTATCGGAGATTGGATAGATGATCCCGGCATCCAACCACTTGATAACTTCTTTCTTCACAACCTCTCGCAAGTTTGGATTCAACCTCCTTTGAGTCTCCCTTGTAGGCTTAGCATCTGCATCAGTAATAATTTTATGCATAACAATGGAAGGACTAATACCTTTCAAATCTGCAATTGTCCAACCAATTGCTGCCTTGTGAGCCTTCAACACCTTCAGCAACTCCTTTTCTTGAACCTCCTCTAGATTGGAAGCAATGATCACCGGGAGTGTCTCATCTTCACCCAAAAATGCATACTTCAAGTGGTGTGGCTACTCCTTCAACTCTACTTTGGGTGGACTCACCAATGATGGCTTTGTATCTGAACTCATCCCTGTTGGTAGACTTTCAAACTGGTGAGTCCATGGTGGTCTTCCTTCTTACATTGCCAAAAGCTCCAACTTTTTCTCTTCTTCTTCCAATTCCGCCATAAAACCTCCACCATATCGCCATCATAAATGTGTGGTTCACATTGATCCACCAAATCTGCCATAAAACACTCATCACCACTCAAAGAATTAGCAACGTTAGTAAAAACATTAAGACGCATTTTTCTATTACTGAAAGTTATGTCAACTGTTCCAAATCGACAATCGATTATAGCATGGGCAGTATTCAAAAATGGTCTCCCTAAAATAACATTCTGTTGGTGATCGGTGTTCATGGTTGCATAATCCAACACCAAGAAGTCGACGGGGTAGTAAAACTCTTCGACTTTAACAATCACATCCCTAACAACCCCCCGGGGAAGCTTATGAGTCAAATCAGCAAGGACGATTGTGGTATCCACACGTCTCAATGGACCAAAATCGTATTGGTCATATAAGCTTCCCGGGAGAATGCTTACCCCGGCTTCAAGATCCAACAGTGCCTTTGTCATTTGAAAATCACCAACCTGTAAATTAATTAAAGGTGCTCCCGGATCTTGAAGTTTGGGTGGAAGAACCCCTTTCAAAATTGCACTCACCCGTTCAGTTAAATCAATTCTTTTAGGCACTTTTTGTTGCCTTTTCTGAGTGCACAAATCTTTCAAAAACTTCGCATATGCAGGAACTTGTTTGATAACATCTAACAAAGGTAAGTTAACTTTAACTTGCTTAAATACCTCCCACATTTCCTCCTGTTGAGGACCCCGTTTTGAAAGCACATTTTTCTTACCCGGGTCAAGTAAAGCCGAAGGAAATGGAACCGGAGTGGCCTCCACGTCCTTTTTTTGATCTTTTAAAAGTTCATTTTGACCCGGTTTTTCAAGAGGTTTTTCAAAAGTGACCGTTTTCTTTGATGTTACGGGTGATGTCTCATCATCACTACTTTCCATACCCGTCACATCTTCCACCACACCATCAACTAACTCGGGTGGTGGATCCTTTTTGTATTCCCTCCCACTTCTCAAAGCACTTACTTGATTAATTTGAACATTTCTAGTAGTGGAATGAGAAGGATTTACCTTAGTGTCGCTTGGAAGTTAGCCTTTGTTTTTCTTCAAGTCTGCCACTTTGGTGGCAAGTTGACCCATTTGAGTGGTCAAAGAATTGATGGCTTTATCACGTACCTCATCTTTCCGAAGCCTTTCGTCATCCATTTGGCTCCTCTTGTGCATCTCTTATTGCATTGTCTTGAGGATGTCCATGACTTCACTTCCACTTGTGTTTCCCGGTGCCGATGACCCACTTGGTTCGTTACTTTGTTGATATTGCCTTTGATAACCTTGATTATTACCGCCCCGGAAATTGCCTTGATTCGCATAAGGTTGCCGAGGTGCCACATTGGATTGATTGGTCCCTTGAAAGTTAGGATTGGCTTGATTCGCCGGGTTACCATACTGAAGATTTGGGTGATTTCTTAACCCCGGGTAGTAGGTGTTTGAGTTCATGTTGTAATTCCTACCACCCCTGCTTTGTCCCTGAACTTGATTGACCTCTTCAAACTGTTCCTGCAAACCTGGACATTGATTAGTAGCATGGCTTAATTCATTACAACTTGCACATACCTCATATGGTTGAGTTGAAGTTTGAACACCACTATCAGCGACGGCTTGCACATGTTGTCTACCAATGGCGTGCCTTGTTCTCCTGGAAGATTGTGCCTTCCTCTTTAATGTTACCGCCATCTGTTCTAAATATGCCCAATCATCTTGCTCATAATTCGTACCAAACGTGCCATTGGAGATGGACATTAAATCTCTAGCATCCTCGGGTGTCAACCCCTCATGGAATGCATTTAGCAAATCCCATAGATCGATCCCATGGTGCGGGCAGTTCTTCAAAATCAAGTTGAATCTCTCAAATGCCTCATGAAAAAGCTCACCTTGTTGTTGTTGAAAATTTCTCAAGTTCCTTCTAGCATCGCTTGTCTTCTGATTTGTGTAGAACTCATCCAAAAACCTTTGTTGCATTGCAGCCGATGTATAAATGGATGCGGATGGCAATGTGTGAAACCATCTCTTGGCTTTATCCTCAAGTGAAAATTGAAACAACACCAACTTGACTGCGTCGGGCGAAAAACCTTGCCCTCCAATGGTGTTGCATATAGAATCATATGCCTCAAAGGTGAAAGTAAGGCTCCTCCGTTGCCACCCCATGAAACTTGGGTAGACTTTGTAATGAATTGGTCCTTACCTCAAATGTTCGACCTTCCCGATTTTGAGGAATTACCACCGGTGATGGGTTGTTTGTTATGATGGGTCTGAAATGTGATTCAATTCCTCTATCCGCATCACGGTTATGCCTTATTGGAACTGCAATTGGTACTCCTTGCGGTGGCCCTTGCGGTGGTGGTGGGCCTTGTGGAGGACCTTGAGGTGGAATATGTGGTGGCACCCTTTGTTGAGGTGCCTGCCTTTGAGCTGGAGGAGACTGCTGTCTTGGCATAACCGGGGATCTCATATACCTTTGTTGAAATTGACCGACCGGTGGTCTTTGTTGAAATGCAAATTCTTCTTGAGTGAATCCTTGATTTTCATTGCCCTCGACTTCATATCCCTCTTCATAATCTTCATACCTGCCTTCATAACCATCACCATATCCCCCATATTGTCCTTCCACAAACGGTATACGTGTATGTTGTTGAAATCTTAGTTGACCTTGTTGTTAGGGTCCCGGAGTTGTAAAAACTGGTGGATGGTTTGAGGTGGTATGGGTTATAGGTGGGGTTTGCTGAAATAATGGTTGTTGATTTTGTTGAGATGATTGCCCATAAGATGGGTAGAATTGGGCAAAGGATGGAATGCCCGAATAAGATGCAAAACTAGATGGGTTTGATTCAGGCAAACTTGTTGAAGTGGTGGTACTAGATGTGAGTATAGTGGATGGAGAAGGGATTGATGTAGGTGGTGGTACATATTGATCCGAAGGTGAGACTGATGTGTCCACCGGTTGCTTTCTCGGTTCACTTTGTGTTTCCATTCTCTTGCTTTGTGTACTTGGTGATCCAACAACCTTGTTTTCCCGATGTAAGATTCGACGTGAAGTCGAAGTCTCACGCAAAGTTAATCCCAATTACACTAATTAGATAGTGGTAAGCGGGTGTCGAACTCAGGGAGATTGTGGAACATGTATTACTTGAATGCAAATTGTAATATAATTAATTAAGGTTTTTAATGTAAAGATCAATGAGAGTGATTTGTTGTGTCAAAGTTTGTACTAAAAAATTAAACAGCAAAGTGGTTTATGAGTTTTCTTAATAATTAAACAAAAGTGATCTTCTCGGATTTCAGGTTTTCATGTGAAACAACAATACGAATGTATACTGGAAAGAACCACATAGACAAGATTCATGCAAGTGTAATTGTTCGTGATAAAAGGGGACTAAGTACTCGGGTTATAAACACGAGGTTATCACCCGATGATCAATCAACAAATGCCAACCCTAATCCCTTCCCACTAAATCCCGATTGCCAATGGCACCAAGAACGTATGGTTTGCAAATTAGATTCAACAAAGTGTTAACCGTTTACAAACAATCACACAAACATCATATTGAAAATCATCGAATGATTAGATCAATATTCCAGAAATCAAATACACAAAGTCAAGTTGTTTACATAAAAACCTTACATCCGAGAAGAACACAAAGACTTAGCCTCTCATGGTGAAGTTGATTGCAAAGATGATGATGATTGAATCCATGGATGATCTTGATGTTATCTCGATGTTAGCTATCTTCTCCAGACTCTTTCTCGCATGTAAAATTCGCCCAAAATCGCCTCTAGTCGTCCCCCCAGGGTTTCCAATTGAAAAGATGCAGAAAAACCCTCCAAAATCGTGTTTTAACCAACCCTGCCGACTCCTGATCTGGCCCCAAACCGTAAGCTACGGTTCCCAAACCGTAAGCTACGGTTTGGGCGTAGGCTACGTTTAAAAGGGGCTGGGCGACGGTTTAACTTTGGCCTATTTCCCCCAAACCGTAAGCTACGGTTACAAACCGTAGCTTATGGTTTGCCCAGCTTCAAAAACTTCATTTTTTTCTTTCTTGTCACTTCTTGCACAACCCTTTGACCCGGTTCCTCCTATACTTCCAAATTTAACTCCTTTAAGCACCTGTAACCTGCAAACACTCGAGAAACCGCAATCATCCAAAATCATAGGAAATAACTATAAAAACTAGTTTAACCACCCGCATTTATTATCGTTAACTTACTAAAATACGATGCAACCGTCACTACCTGCAAACACTAGAAGAAGACCAATGACCGTCAGAAGAAAGTGGATGAGCAGCCGAGAAAGATTGACTATCCTGTCTTCACAGGATCCCAGGTTCATTCTGTTGATCCTGTTATTTCTAACAATGATTTGTTTACTTTGATCAAGCAGGTGAAAAATCAGATGGATCAGCAAGAAAAGATCAATCAAACGGCGATTAAGGAGATCGAGGAGCTTAAGAAGTCCAAGAAACCTGCAGAAGATCAAAGTCCTCTATACCCCAGGCATCTTGACTTCAACACTTCAGGATCCTCAGATCCGGCTCGCTACAATTACAAATCGACAGCAGGCTTCACTGCAGCCCCTAAAATGACTTCCCAGGCCGCTGGATATGCAGGGAGTACTGCTGGATTCTCAGGAGCCATCCCGCCAGAGTCCTCGCAGCCACGCTCTAAGGATTCTTGGATTCCACTATCGTTGGGATCCTTAGCTACACCATCTCAAGGATATCCTTTTTCTGCCGGGAACCCAAGCCAGAACTTCCAGGGATATTAGCATTCTAACCCTTCTGTTTCTGTAGGAATCTTCAGGACCAGCTCCTCATATGTGCATGATGGTGACTTCATTCCCATGCAAGCAGCAGCCACTACGGAGCCGAGCATCCCAACAAGCTATGGATATAATCCCCGGATCCCAGTCCAGAATCCTGGCCCAGGCAATGTGTCCAATTCAATTCCTGTTGTTTCTAACCAGGGTGCTCCTTATGATGCAGGTATTCATCCAAGTATCGCTAGGGAGCTCCAAAAGTTGAAATAGATGATATCGAATGTTCCAAGGATCCTGAAACCTAATCCTGAGGTTCCTTTGGAAAGCCACAAGATCTCTAGATTCACTTCGCCGATTTCTCAAGTGGAAATCCCGAAGCGTTTTCAAACTCCAAGCATGAAGCTTTATGATGGAACCACAGATCCTGAAGAACACGTGGCACATTACAGGGAGCGTATGGAGATCAATCCCATTCCGACAAAAATCAAAGAAGCATGTCTGTGCAAAGGCTTTGTTTTAACCTTAACAGGACCAGCCATGAAATGGCTACTGAGCATCCCTCCTAATACTATTACATCATTTTTCCATCTAGTTAACCTATTTAACAATCAATTTTCTTGCAGTAGAACCTATGAGAAGCTCACATGCAACCTATATCGAGTAGTTCAGAAGCCGGAAGAGCCGCTCAGAGAATACATTGCTAGATTCAGACGAGAATCCCTTGAGATTCCTCATCTGGATATGGCAGCAGCCGTCAAAGCCTTTAAAATGGGGCTCTCTAAAGATTCACGTTTTTATGATGATCTTGTCATGAATCCTTGCAGGAATCTTGACGAAGTACGCAGCAGGGCCTTGAGATTTATCCGTTTGGAAGATGACAAAAAGATCCATCAAAGATTGGATGTTTCTAAATATGATCCTAACAATAAAAGGCGGAATCCCCCTGGAAGCTGTATAGATCTCGTCCATAATCCAAATCAGATAATCACAAAGTCAATGTTGTGGAGCAGGATGATGATGATGAAGAGTATCCTAAGGTATCTGAGTATTGTTTTTCTGTTGATATTGGTGGCCTAATGTGTGCAATGCAGGATCTTGGCGAAAAGGCCAGATGGCCTAGAAAAAATGATAAGCAGGGATCCTGGAAAGACAAAACCAAGTGGTGCGCCTTCCACGAAGACTTTGGCCACCTAACAGATGAATGCATAGCACTTCGGAAGGAAATTAGCTATCTACTCAGTAAGGGGCATCTTAAAGAGTTGATAGGCAGAAAGAAGGTCAAGACTCAGGAAGCCGACAAGGTGCCTTAGAGAGCAGCTTCTCCACCTCAGGATGCCCTGTTGATACCTGATCTGTGCGTCGTGTGAAGTATCGAGTTGTATCAAGTCAAGAACAAGTTCAAGCCAAAGTGTGGCTGGCCAAACCTGGTCCGAACCTGGAGTTTGGATCAGGGTGAACCTCAGGTTTGGTTGAGGTTTGGCGAGTTAGTATAAATACATGTTCGTTCTTTGTGTTAAGTAGTTCTGAGCGTGAGAGATATCCATAAGTGTGTGTTTCTGTGATGTATTCTCTTTATCTGTTCTCTGTGATTCTGATTGTAATTCTTCTTCTTTAGATCAATAAAACAATCATTATAATTACTCGTTTCTTATCCGAATAGATAGATTGAGTAGACGATCCGATGCTCACGACTTTTCAAGTGGTATCAGAGCTTTCTGGTTCATTCTACTGATCTGTGTTTGCTATTTTCGGATTTTCGAAACGTTTTGGTGTTTTTCGAGTGTGCTTACGTAAGTTTAATCAAATCTGTCAAGTTTTATGTGTCAAATTTGTTTCTAAATCGTTCTTCATCACTTTTTTCTGATCAACTGCTGTGAGTTTCGTCAAAATTCGTCTAAATTCGAACTTTTTGAGAAAACTATGTTGTTGTTCGGACTAACCGTCGCTAAAACTTGAGGTGGTCAGAATAACTGCTCCGAACTTAGAGTTCGTCTAGGGTTCGTTGAGTGTTTGGATTATCTTCTGGTTCGTTTAAGGTTCGTTCGAAGTTTGGCGTGTTTTCTTTTCAAAAGAGGTTCGGGTACTGTTCAGAAAGAGTTCGGTGAGAGGTCGTTGAGGGTTCGGTGGTATTACATTTGGAAAGGGTTCGTTCGAGGTTCGGTTAAAGTTCGGAACATTATTAAAGTTCGGGAAGAGTTTGGCCAATCAGATTTTTTTTGAAATTTTCTACGATGTCGGAATTTCAAGCTTTTGCTGCGATGCAGAGTGCGATGCAGACCATAATGAATTTTTATAACAAAATTGGAACAAGTCAGAAAGTTCCCAAGTTATTGAAGTTGGAAGATTATCAGAATTGGAAGCAACGATTTTCTGCTTATATACGTACGAATGATATCAATTTGTGGATTCCAATCAAGAAACTTTATCAACATCCGACTGATCAAGGAGATTTCAAGGAAGTTCATACCTTCGACATTGTTGAAAGGAAATCATACGAGCTTGAACAAAAGGCTTTCGGTTATCTTACAATGGCATTACCCACAAAGTTGTTACATCAATTTAGTACGTGCAAGAAATCAAAACAATTGTGGGATGCTTTATCAGCAAGATGTGAGGGTAATGATGAATATAAGAAGAGTCGAAGAAAGGTGTTGAATAAAGAATTTGATAACTTTCAAAATTATGACAATGAAAACATTACCGATCTTGTTTCACGATTTTTACATCTAATTAATGAATTAAAGGTAGCTGGAATTGAGAAAACTGATGCAGATTTGAAAGAAAAGATTATGGAAGCTTTGCCTGAAAAGTGGGAAAACTATGTTTTGTTACTCACTCATGATAAAGAATATTCTACATTGACATTACATTATCTTACTGGAAAACTTCATGCTCGGGAAATGGAAATGTTAAATTCAAAGAAGTCAACTGTAACGTTACAAAATCCTGAGTTGTATCATGGAGAGAATACTGCTAGTATGAATGCTAAAGCTAAACCAAATCTGAGTTCTGCACCAAGTGTTGCTTTTATGACTGGAGTTTCTGGAAATTCTGAGTCTTCAAAAGGTTGCAGTTTTACCATTCCAAATTTCACAAATCAGAATGCCTTGTCTGCTGAAACAACCGATGATTATGTTAAAATGATTTCTGCCTTAATTACATCATCTTTTGGGCGGGTTATTAAGAATGTTGCTGATGCAAAGATTACAAGAGATGATCTTGATGAACTTGATGATGATCAATTGAACAAATTAGATTTAGCCTGGCAATATGCTATGCTAGGTCAAAGATCAAAACGATTTTTCAAGAAACATGGCAGGAGTTCATCTAATTTCAATGGAAAATTGGGATTTGATGAATCCAAGTTGAAGGGTTACAAATGTTCAAAGCTTGGACATTTTGCTAAAGAATGTCAACAAGCGCATGTCAGCAAACCCGGTTTTACTCAACCATCGTCCAGTAATTCAACCAAGACAACAACGTTAACAGTTCAAAATGATGGTGTTTATGATTAGGGTAAACATTTTGATTCATCTACTTTGATTGTCACTCATGATCAACAAGCAGGTTATTGTTCAGATACAAGCTGATTATTGTTCAGATACAAGTTCAGCCTAGTTTCTATGAGTCTGCTGAAAACATGGAATGTTTGTTGAAAGAAAATGCTTCGCTATTGAATAAAATTCAAAAGCTTTCTGAGGAATTCAAGTTGGTTAGTTCACATTTGGAGATTTCTAAGGAACATGAGAAGGAATTAATGTTGAAAAATGAATGTTTGATTACAGAGATCAAATTGCTGAATGAAGTTTTAGAAATATCAAAACAAGATAGAAAGAATGTTGAAGCTGCAAATGCAAAGATCTGTGAAGAGAGGGATGAGTTGGTTAATGAAGTCAAGAAATGGAAGGATGAAGCAGAAGACGCTGCAAATGATTTTCAGAATCTTTTTGATAAGTCAAAAATCAAGCTTGATTTTCTTACAAAGAATGCTGAAGAATCTGCTACTAAAATTGAAAGTTATCAAGCTGTTATGGAGAAGTATTTAGATGAGAATCGTGAATTGGTAAGTGTGAATAAAGTTCAAACAACAAATTTGGAGATTCAAAAGCGGAATGAAGATAAATTGAAGAAAGAATTGTTAGAGTGAATGGAAAATCTCCGCATGCAAAGTTTGAAGCACATAAGGTTGCAAAGCAATTGATTGCTACTGAGAAGGATTTAGCTGAAGCACAACAACAAATTTATGATCTCAAAATTCAAGTCATCGATGCAAATCGATTGCTGAATAATGTTTCAATCTCACAAGTGTTCATAAGCTTCTTAGCTAATGATGCTAATTTTGAGAAAATGTTTGATAAAACTGCATCACCCCCTGCTCATATCAAAGAAGCTTCAAAGAAGTGAAGGAAATGGTGGAAGAGTATATTTATCTAAAGTTTTCATCATCAATTCCAGAAGAAGAGAAGATTGTAAAGAAAAATAATAACAAGAAGGCTAAGAAGAAGAAAGGAAAAAATCTGAGATTCCACCAGCTCCCAAATTTGTTTCTAGTTCATCTTCTGCAGATAATGAGAAATCGGCTACTTCAAGTGAAAAGATTCGTTCTCAACCTGAATTTGATGAGACGATTATCTTTGAGCAGAAAAATATCAAAGATATCAAAGTTGAATTTTCAAAATTAGCAAAAGATGGACACCAGAATTCCAATTCTAAGGAAAAAGTTTTTGGGAAAACTGTTGGTTTGGGTTTTAGAGCACAAAATGTCAAAGTTGAGGAGGTTCCAGCATCAACATCACAAGATTTAAAGAATCTTAAAATGAAGCAAGTGAAGAAGGAAGTTTTCAAGGCTAAGAAGGTTCAACCTGAGTGGTTTTACAAACTCAAGGGTTCGGAACAAATATTCTCCGACAAAGAGTTTCCTCTTCATTGCGTGGATGCTAGGAAAATTTCTGAAGTTTTTGAGAATGATGCATCAAGAACCTTGAAGAATCAAACCGCACAATTTTCTTTTGATGGTTCTCATTCTCGAAGCCCAACACCTAAATGGGTTCATGATCACGGCCGACATGTATATGATTCTTTTTCTGATCATGTTGGAGATATTCATGTTTGTAATTCTGTGCAGGCACCTAAAAGGTGGGACAAAACTGAACGTCTATGTTATGTTTGCCGCCAAAAAGGGCATGTGGCAAAAGATTGTCCACTTCCTACTAAATCAAACCAAAGGTCTCAACAGATACCAGTTTTTGGTAAACCTGCCAAACCAAAGTTGTTTGATGAACATGACAGAGTTTTTGATGAATGTGAACCTACATTCTTTGTAAAACAAAAATGTTTTGTTCCTATGTTTCAAAAGGTTCAAAATGTAGGTTCTTCATCACAGTCACCTTTGATTGATTCATCAAAAACTGAGTAACCAAAACAATCACAATTCTGGAAACCAAAGGTGGTTTCAAAGCAAAATCAGGACACTGGTCGACCTGAAGCAGTCGCTTCGGGTCAAGTTAAAAACTAATGATTTTGACAAGTGTGTAGGTACTTCTAGAAGACTTATCGACGATTGCAAAGTTATTGATGGAGGAGTATTCTGCTTAACTTAAATTGCTTTCAAGATATTTTTCTAACCTGCAAATTTTCTGAAAGTATAAAAATGCAAGGTATTCGTGTTGATTGATCAATTTTTCTTTCTTTACGCATTTTCAATTGATATAAAATCCAAAAATAGAGTCTTCTTTTTGTAGAATGAAAATCCAAAAATAGAGTTTTCATTTTAAGGGGGAGAAATGCATGTATGGGGGAGAAATTGTGAAAATGCATGTTATGGGAAGAAGGTGAATACATGCAAAATATATAAATAGGTGAATACATGCAATATATATAAGGAAGGTGAATACATGCACAATATATAAAAATATATAAGGAAGGCGAATACATGCACAATATATAAAATTATGAGAAATTAATCATTGGAAAATGATGGTACATTGGCTTACGTATCTGACTCATGGATAGAGTAGATGAAAGAGCTATAAGATCATTGTTTGATATATTTGGTAGGCTCGGCAAATCAGAAAGTATTCATATGTGATATTCATTAAATACTAATGAATGACCATGTGGATAACATCTTGATTCGTAATTCATGACAAAAAGAAAAATAAGTGTGAAGAATAAAATGAGACGTCACTGTGTATACATGTGTTCATTTTGCAAAGATTTAATCTTGTTTGATTTTCTTATTTTGTCAAACGATTGGACTTTCTATGCGACAAGACCGACCTGATTGTTGTTCGTTTGATGTTCTGCGTTATTTTCTGTGGTGTTTCGTATTACTCATCGGACTTTCTCTGCGTGTACGGGAGTACCGACCTGATTGTTGTTGGGTTATACAACTTTAACTTGTTTTATTTTCTTTATTTTGTTCAATCCGAGGCCTTATCTGCGTATCGGAAGATCGACCTTAAGGTAGACGATTTAACGTTCTTAGTTCTTTTTGCATGTAACACAGTTGACGATATCATGAAAATATTATACTTTGTGAAAATTCACAAGTGTAATCACACAAAAAGAAAAAGCAAAAGAAAAAGAAAAAGAAAAAGAAAAGGAAAATCTATGAATATTTTTTATAGTGTGGGATACACTGGTTAAAGCATATTTAATCAATACATTAACATATCAAGATGTTATGAGTATGATTTTGCCTGAGTTTAAGATGGACAAATTATATCGGCAATCAGCATGACTTATGTGCTTCAATTAGTTGAAATTGAAGTGTAGTTCAGTGCGTCATATCCAATATGATCCCATATAGTGACCTTTCTCATACCAAAAATAGAGTTTGATTCTGTATTGCAATTTTGTTTTATTTTGGAAAAAGTACAAAAAGATTTTTGGTGTGTTTTAGCATAAGTTTGAAAAATCAAAAGATTTTAGGATTCTTTTGATATAAACTTTCTAAAAGTAAAAAAGATTTTGTTTCTGCTTTATTTCCGATCTGATCAACACGTGATACAAATTCAATTTTCTAAATCATATCTTGGAGTCTTGAAGAGACATTTTGCGCCAAGATTATTTAAATTTTGAACAGGTTGCTAAAGTGAAAGAAATCACAACTTCAAGTCTTCTGAAGCTGTTAATAAAGACCAGAGAATTACCAGACATTGTCAAGTATTCAATATCAAGCTACGATCAAGTTGAGGAAGAGTTTATTCGAAGATTCATTTCATTGAATGAACGGATTCTGCACTTGAGGGGGGAGTTTGCTTAAAGATACTTTTGTGATGATGTTGAATAGATATTGCACACGACGAGGGGGAGTTTGTTGATACCTGATCTGTGCGTCGTGTGCAGTATCGAGTTGCATCAAGTCAAGAACAGGTTCAAGCCAAAGTGTGGTTGGCCGAACCTGGTCCGAACCTGGAGTTCGGATCAGGGCGAACCTCAGGTTCGACTGAGGTTCGGCGGGTCAGTATAAGTACATGTTTGTTCTTTGTGTTAAGTTGTTCTGAGCGTGAGAGATATCCATAAGTGTGGGTTTCTGTGGTGTATTCTATGTATTCGTTCTAGTGATTCTAATTGTAATTGTTCTTCTTTAGATCAATAAAACAATCATTATAATTACTCGTTTCGTATCCGAATAGCTAGATTGAGTAGATGATCCTATGCTCACGACTTTTCAAGCTCAAATAATCAACTTCATCTTAGGAGGCTCAGACATCTGCGGCACTTCGTATTCCTCAGCCAAGAAGCATGCTAAGGAATCTAAATCTGAACAGGGTCACAGACCTGTCTGGACATCCACCTTAACTCAAGACAAGCTCGTATCCTTTGATGAGAGCGACCGTTCTCATGTTCAGGATCCTCATCATGATAGTCTTGTAGTCACTTTATATATTGCTAACCATTTTTTTCGCAGGATCCTGATTGATAATGGGAGCTCAGTAAACATAATCTGTCTTAATGTTCTCAAGAAGATGGGGATCCCAGAAACTGAAATAGTTGCAAGATCTTCAGTTCTGGTTGGCTTCAGCGGTGAAATCAAAAGCACCGTTGGGGATATCTGATTACCAGTATACATAGAGGGGGTAAACTCTATGCAAAAATTTTGTGTTATAGATTCTCCTTCTTGTTGCAATATAATTCTTGGTAGGCCATGGATACATGAGATGAAAGCAGTCCCTTCAACTCATCATCAATGCATCAAGCTTCCTATACCTTGGGTAGTTGTGAGGATTGAAAGCGACTAGCAGGAAGCTAAGAACTGTTATTCAACGTCAATGAAGAACACCACTAAGGTGACGAAGGGATAGCAATTACAGAAAAGGGCACTTGAAGTACAGGAGGACAGGGAGCTTGATGTCAAAGAAGTCCTTCTAGACCCTGAGAATCCTGAAATCAAGGTGCTCATAGGAATAGGCATCCCAGCGAATGTTGAACAAAAATTAGTTCAGCTTCTGAAAGCCAGAACCTCAACTTTCGCCTGGAAGCATGAGGACATGACAGGTATCCCTAAACATGTTATTACTCATAAACTTGGTTTAGATCCTTCTTTCAGGCCTATACAACAAAAAAGGAGGAAGTTCGCTCTAGAGAAGAATGTAATCATCCAGGAGGAAGTTGAGAAGCTTCTCAAAACCAATATGATTAGAGAAGTCAAATATCCGAAGTGGCTAGCAAATGTGGTGGTGGTCCAGAAGAAGAATGGAAAGTGGAGATGTGTTGATTACACAGACTTGAATAAGGCCTGTCCTAAGGATCCTTTCCCACTTCCGCATATTGACGCAATGGTGGATGCCACGGCTGGTCATGAGATGCTCACTTTTATGGACGCCTCGGCAGGATTCCAACAAATTCAGATGGAACCATGTGACCAGGAGCATACGACATTTATGACTCCGATAAGTATCTATTGTTATACTGCTATGCCTTTTGGTTTGAGAAATGCAGGTGCCACCTACCAGAGGCTCGTTAATATGATGTTTAAAAAGCAACTGGGGGACACGATGGAGGTCTACATAGATGATATGGTGGTGAAATCCAAAAAGGCAGAAGATCACGTTGAGGATCTCCAAACTGCCTTTGACATCCTTGACCAGTATAACATGAAGCTCAATCCCTCCAAATGCCACTTTGGGGTGCGAGCTGGAAAATTCTTAAGCTACATGGTTAGTGAAAGAGGAATTGAAGCAAGTCCAGAGCAGATCAAAGCAATCCTAAATTTGAAGTCCCCATTGAATGTAAAAGAGGTACAAAGGTTGACAAGAAGAATCACAGCACTCAACAGGTTCATTTCAAGATCCTTAGAAAAAAGTAAGGATTTCTACGATATCTTGAGGAAAAATAAGAATTTTGAATGGACTGAGAAGTACGAAGAAGCCCTAAGATGCCTGAAAGACTACCTGTTAGCAGCCCCATTATTAATGAAACAAGAAGATGAGGAGCCGCTATATTTATATCTAGCTGTTTCTGGAAGCTCAAACAGTGCAGTCCTAGTAAAAGACCATCAAGGTCAGCAGCATCCGATATACTACGTAAGTAAAACTCTGCTAGACGCAGAATCCAGGTATTCTCACCTTGAAAAATTAATTCTAGCTCTTATAATGGCTTCCACTAAACTTAGACATTATTTTGAAACTCATGTTATAATTGTAAAATCTAACTATCCTATTAAGGCAGTTCTTAGGAAGCCGAAAATGTCAGGTAGGATGGCTAAGTGGGCAGTCAAACTAAGTGACTATGACATAAAATATGAGCCAAGGACAACAATTAAATCCTAAGCCTTGGCTGACTTTGTGACTGATTTCAGCAGTGGTATAGAACCAGAAGTTGAGAAGGAAGTCCGGCAGCTTGAGAAGCTCGAAGAAGACTGGATCCTTTACACTAATGGATCCTCAAATGTTAGAGGAACATGGCTGGGCATCTTTCTAAAATCACCACAGGGGGACATAATACCACTATCCATATCTTGTGAAATCCAGGCTACCAACAACGAAGCTGAATATGAAGCCTTGATTGCTGGGTTGCAATTGGCTAGAGTTATGGGCATCCGGAGTATTCAAGTATTTGTTGATTCCCTTCTATTAACTAACTAGTTCAATGGATCCTATGCAGTGAGAGGGGAGAACCTAATTAAATATCTGGATATTGTTAAAAAAAATTGTCTTTGCTAACATTTCACAGGTTCCAAGAGAAGACAATTCAGAAGCCGATGCTTTAGCAAACTTGGCTTCATCGCTCAGGATCCCTGAGGATATGAGGATTCCAATAATGCATGTCCTGACGCCGGTAATAGCTCAACAGGAAGCTCACGCTATCAATGACAATGAAGAAGCAGACGTTGGGAATCCCAAGGATACCCAAGAATCCTGGACCCATCCAATTATTATGTATCTCAAAAACAGGGAGATTCCTAAGGGTGAAAATCCTAGGGCTTTTCGCGCCAAGGTAATACCATATTTCATCTTAGATAACATACTATATAGAAAATCTCTTGCAGGTGTCTACTTGAGGTGCTTAGAGAAAGCAGAAGCTCTTGAAGTGCTTGAAGACATCCATGGTGGGTATTGTGGAAATCATACTAGGGGCAGAGCACTCTCCTCCAAGATTCTTAGATTTGGCTACTATTGGCTAACAATGAAGAAGGATGCCATGAGCTTCTCACAAAAGTGTGATGCCTGCCAAAGGCGCATGAATATTCTGCATCAACCAGCCGAGCATCTGCACCCTATAGTATCCCCATGGCCGTTCATGAAGTGGGGCATGGATATTTCAGGCAAGCTGCCCAAGGCTCCTTGAGGAAAAGTATTTATGCTTGCAATGACAGACTATTTCTCCAAATGGCTCGAAGCAGAAGCCTATGTCCAAGTGAGAGAGAAAGAGGTGATATCCTTCATCAAGAGAAACATCATTACCAGATTTGGGATTCCAGCAGAAATCATATGTGACAACGGCTCCCAATTTATCGGCAAAAGAACAACAAATTTTTGTGCTAGTTAGGGCATAAAAATGATTACTTCAACACCTGTCCACCCTCAAGCTAATGGACAGGCGGAATCCAGGAATAAGATCATCATCAACAACCTCAAGAAGAACTTGGGTTCCAAAAAAGGCAAGTGGGCTGAAGAGCTACCTTTTGTTCTTTGGGTAGATAGGACAACACCCAAGAATGCAACCGACCAAACTCCATTCTCATTAGTGTTTGGAGCTGAGGCTGTGATCCCTACAGAAATGGTGCTACCTACAGCCAGGATTAACTGCCAGGATCCTGAAACCAACAGCCAGACCTTGCTTCAGGATCTTGAAACAATTGAGGAGCTCAGAGATATGTCCCGAATCCGGAAGGCATCTTATCAACAAAGGGTGGAAAAGTTTTATAACAGGAATGCCAGGTTAAGAAGATTTCAAGTAGGGGACTTAGTGTTGAGAAAGGCATTTCAAAACACTGCCAATCCAGCTGATGGGAAATTGGCACCCAAATGGGAAGGACCATATTTGATAGATTCTGAAAAAGGAAAAGGGGCATATCGCTTGGTAAACATGGAAGGAGAACCCCTACCAAGAGCCTGGAATGCCATACACCTCAAAGCTTATTTTATGTAGGAATCCCTTTGGAATCCTATTAGAATCCCGAGGATTCTCACTACCAGATACTACAAGGTACGTATTCCAATCCAAATTTAATATTATTCTTATTAATTTTATCACATGATACTGACTTAAGCATCGGAGTGGTGTTAGCTAAGCTAGCACCCACCCCTCACCGAGTGTTGAGTGTTTTGCAGATTTCGAGAATCCTAAGTATTTTGGGTATATCCCTAGTTAGAGGTTGGCCACCTCTCCTACGTTTAAGGTATCCTGCATACCTTCTAAGGTTTGAGAGGCTGACTCCTCTCCTAAGATTGGGTAATCGCCAGTAGCGCACGACCCTCGCCACGTGCGCACATTATCCACGAGTATGCTCAAGATGGCCGGACCAGTCCATCCTAGGGGTGGCTGACAATCTTGTCATTGTAGGCTGCTGGGTGGATTCTCAAAGGTTATAACACTGACGTGTTATCTAAGGTTTTGACATATTCATGTCACTTACGGAAGGGCTTGACCCCAGTTTTGGGTTAGTACCAAGTAAAAACGTGCTTGTCCCCAGATTTGGCTTAGTCCCAAGAATCCCGGGTTTATCCCCAGCTTATTTCTAAATTTGCTATCGTATTTTCAAAAGAAATTCATTTGGCCCTTGGCAAGGAACCTTATTAAACTTTCTTAAGATTCCCAAGGAAGTTGAGATAAATCCATGAAGGTGTCTTTAGGATTCCTACTAGAATCCTGAATGAGATAAAAGAAGAAATGGCAACTTGGATTGAGAAATCGACTAAGGTAAAATTTGAAAATGCGAGAGCATTGGATTGCCTACTCAATCTAGCTATTCGAAGATCAAAACGTAATTAACCGATTGTTTTATTGATCAAAGATGAACAATTACAACCAGTAAACACTCAGAAACTGACACAGAGAAACACCGTACAAAACACACACTTAAGATCAGCTCAGACTATCACACGTACCGAATACAAAGACCAACTAGCTATTCATAGCTGCTGGTTAAACCTTGTCCGAACTCCAGGTTCGGCAGGTCCGAACTCCAGGTTCGGACCAGGTTCGGCAGGCAGTGAACCTAGCCTTAAACCTTGGACTTGAACTCTTGGATCTTCACACGACATTGTCTTGTTGGATACTTCACACGACGCACAAACTATGTATCAACAAACTCGCCCTCGTCATGTACAGTATCACTTTAACATATTCAAATTTGTATCTTCAATCAAGCTCCTCCTCAAGTGTAGTATTCGTTTGGGTCCAATGAAATGAAGCTTTGAACAAAGTCTCCCTCAACTTGATCGTAACTTGATCTTGAATACTTGACGATGTTTAGTGTATCTCTGGTCTTTACCAATAGCTTCAGAAGACTTGAAGTTGTGATATCTTGCACTTTAGCAACTTGCTCAATCATTTAAATACTCTTGGCGCAAAACGTCTCTTTGAGACTCCAAGATATGATTTTGAAAATTTGATTTTGTATCACGTGTTGATCAGATCGAAAATAAAGTAGAAAAAATCTTTTTGACTTTTAGAAAGTTTATATCAAAACAAACCAAAATTTTTTTTGACTTTTCAAAAATTACGCTAAAACACACCTAAAATCGTTTTGTACTTTTCTTGAACTAAAATGAAATGCAATACAAAATCAAACTCTATTTTTGGTATGAGAAAGATCACTATATGGGATCATATTGAACATAACGCACTGAACTACACTTTAATTTCAACTAATTGAAGCACATAAGTCATGCTGATTGCCGGTATAATTTGTCCATCTTAAACTCAGGAAAAATCATTCTCATAACATCTGGATATGTTAAGGTATTGATTTGATTTGCTTTGACCAGTGTATCCCACACTATCAGACATATTCAGACATATTCTTTTTCTTTTCTTTTGCTTTTTCTTTTTGTGTGATTACACTTGTGAATTGTCACAAAGTAAAATATTTTCATGATATTATCAACTGTGTTCCATGTAAAAAGAAATAAGAACGTTAAATCGTCTACCTTAAGGTCGATCTTTCGATATGCAGATAAGGCCTCAGATTTAACAAAATAAAGAAAATAAAACAAGTTGAATTTGTATAACCCAACAACAATCAGGTCAGTACTCCCGTACACGTAAAGAAAGTCCGATGAGTTATACGGAACACCAAAGAAAATAAAGAAGAACGTCAAACGAACAACAATCAGGCCGGCCTTGTGAGCACGCAGAGAAAGTCCGATCGTTCGACAAAATAAAGAAAATCAAACAAGTTTAAATCTTTGCAAAATGAACACATGTATACACACTGACTTCTCATTTATTTTCACACTTACTTTTCTTTTTGCCATGAAATACGCATCAAGATGTTATCCACATAGTCAATCATTAGTATTTAATGTAAATCACATCTGAATACTTTCTGATTTTCCGAGCCTACCAAACATATCAAACAATGATCTTATGGCTCTTTCATCTACTTTATCCATGAGTCAGATATGTAAGCCAATGTACCATCATTTCCCAATGATCAATTTCTCAAAACTTTATATATTGTGCATGTACTCACCTTCCTTATATATTTTGCATGTATTCACATTCTTTATATATTGGCATGTATTCACCTTCTTTCCATAACATGCATTTTCACAATTTTTCCCCCTTACATGCATTTCTCCCCCTTAAAATGAAAACTCTATTTTTTGGTTTTCATTTTACAAAAAAAAAAAACAAAACGCTATTTTTGATTTTTATCAAGTTAAGAAAGAAAAATTGATCAATCAACACGGATACCTTTCAGTTTAGAATTGTCAGGAAAGTTGCAGGGTTAAAAGATATATCATGAAATTTAAGTTAAGCAGAATACTCCTCCATCAACAACCTTTTAATCGTCGATAGGTATTCTAGAAGTACCTGCACACTGCTCAAACTCATCAGTTTTTAACTTGGCCCGAAGCGACTGCTTCCGGTCGACCAGTGTCCTGATTTTGCTTAGAAACCACCTTTGGTTTCCATTGTCGTGATTTTGGTAATTCAGTTTTTGATAAATCAATCACAGGTGACTGTGATGAAGAACTTACATTTTGAACCTTTTGAAACATAGGAACAAAACGTTTTTGTTTTAGAAAGAATGTAGGTTCACATTCATCAAAAACTCTGCCATGGAAATCAACAAACATTGGTTTGGCAGATTTACCAAAAACTGGTTTCTTTTGAAACCTTTGGTTTGATTCAGCGGGGAGTGGACAATCTTTTGCCATATGCCCTTTTTGGCGGCAAACATAACATATAAGTTCATATTTGTCCCACCGTTTAGATGCCTGCACAAAATCACATATATGAATATCTTGAACATGATCAAAATTAGAATCATATACCTGATGCCTGTGATCATGAACCCATTTGGATGTGGGGTTTCGAGAATAAGAACCATCAGAAGAACATTTGGTAGTTTGACTCTTCAAGGTTCTTGAATCAACCTTCTTCTCAAACACTTTGGAAATCTTCCGAGCATCAACACAATGAAGAGGAAACGCTTTATCGGAGAAAATCTGGTCTGAACCCTTGAGTTTGTAGAAATACTCAGGTTGAACTTTCTTAGATTTAGAAACTTATTTCTTCACTTGTTTCATCTTCAATTTATTCAAATCTTGGAATGATGATGCTGGAACCTCTTCAGCTTTGACATTCTTTGCTTTAAAGCCCAAACCAACATGCTTTCCAACAACTTTTTCCTCAGAATGTGAATTCTGGTGTCTGTCTTTTGCCAATTTAGAAAATTTAGCTTTGATATCTTTAAGATTTGCCTTTTCAAAGAAGATCGTCTGATTAAATTCAGGTTAAGAACGAATCTTGTCACTTGAAGTAGCAGATTTCTCATAGTCAGC
>JBCNJP010000023.1:26343226-26359208 GCA_039602395.1 Deinandra increscens subsp. villosa
TTCAATCCAGACATCCCGAGTCCACCTAGTTGCAGCGGCCCGGTCATCATCGGTAAACAGACGGGCCCGTTGGAGCCCAGAACACCCCAACCTGGTCTTAACAGACCTCATCATCACATCCTCAATCCCATCTGACTCCCACATATTAGATCCAGGACTACCCAGAGGAACACTATCCAATAGTAGCAATTTCCCAGGAGAGACTTTTTCATTCGGCTCTCTAGTCTATCGAACCCAACGTTGATTTTCACACTGTGTCGAAATGGTCCCACTGTTACGGAAATCTCGTCCGCGCTTAGAATTTTGAATACGCTCAAGCTGATCAACTGGAGCTCTAGAATTCACTGCTACAAACCGAACTCTCTTAGCTCTCGAACCAGCGAGCCCAACTCTGGCGTTCGTCTTCACGGGGGTGGTCACAGTCCCGGACGGAACTGGCACAAGATACAGCGACCCCTTCTTGAAACCCCTAGCAATCACGAGATTATCTTTGATCACCTTCCACTTTCCACTATCAAACTTCACGTCTAAACCTTGCTCATCCAGTTGGCCAACGGAGATTAACTTTGTTTCAAGCCTCGGAATGATCCTCACGTTAGACAAAATCCAAGTAGAACCCAAAGTAGTAACCAAGTCAATATCTCCCATACCAGTTACATCAAGAATTTCACCATTTCCAAGCCTAGCCTTGCTAAAATTGCCTTCTTTAACATTCCGCATGCCATCGCTACTGTGGGTAGCATGAAACAATGCACCGGAATCCATGACCCAAGAATCAACGCTACTCTCGACACTATGCAGTAGTGCCTCATCATCAGAATAATTTCCAATGGCAGCAGTAGTGTTCAACTTTTTCTTGTCTTTAGGACATTGACTTCTGTAATGTCCTTTCTCGTTGCAGTTCCAACAACGCACACTCGGCCGAGCTCTAGACGAACTCCTGCCCTGACCCTTGCCGCTCCCACTATTTCTACTATTTTCCCTTCCCCTGCCAACATGTAACATCTCAGAAGAAGACCCCCCATTAGCACCCCTCCGGCGAATGTCTTCACCCAGTACCAAATCCCGAATCTTTCAAATGTCATTCCGTCAGTTCCCACCGAGTTGGTAACAACACTCATTGTCCCGAACCAACTATCAGGCAGTGAAGATAGCAATAGTACAACCTTGGTCTCATCATCGAATTTCATCTTAACAGATGACAACCTAGACAAGATGGAATTCAGATTTTTAATGTGCTCGGTCACTGAACTTTCCTCTTTCATTCTCATCGTGAACAACTATCTCATCAGGAACACCTTATTAGCTGCAGACGGCTTTTCATACATATTTGACAACGCCAACATCATACCACGAGTAGTGGTTTCTGACATGATGTTATAAGCCACGTTTCTCGTCAACGCCAATGTAATAGTGCCTTTGCTCAGCCTTCTTATCTTTCGCCTTCCACAGAGTTTCCTTTTCTTTATCCATATTTTTTGGTTTAATCGGCGCAGCGGAGATAACGAATTCACAAGAACACGCACAAAATAAGATAAAGAAGCACGAACAAAGAATTTTACGTGGTTTGGTCGGTGTGACCTACGTCCACAGGCTGCAACTAGGGATTTTTATTCAGTTCAGTACGACGATTACAATACACAGACAATAATATATATAGAGAACAATTAGGGTTTTAGGAGTGGTGAACAAGTCAGCCCAACAGGCCTCCTAAACACCCAAGCCCAAGGACTTCAACCCCAACAACTATAACTGATTCTAGATCCAGGTAAGGCTTTAGTGAAGACATCTGCTAGCTGATCTCCACTTCGAACATGAGGTGTTGCAATTGTTTCATCTTCTAACTTTTCTCGAGTGAAGTGATAATCAACTTCAATATGTTTTGTTCTTATATGAAATACCGGGTTAATTCGCTATACGAATAGCTTCTTCATTATTGCACCATAGATTCATAAGTTTAGTTTGTGTAAACCCAAACTCGCCAAGAAGATTCCGAATCCAGACTAGTTCATATGTGGTTTGTGCCATCGCCATATATTCTGATTTTGCACTTGAATGGGAGACCACACTTTGCTTCTTGCTCTTCCAAGGTACCCGATTTCCACCTACAAGGATGCAGTACCCGGTAGTGGATCCTCAACTTGTAAGATCCCCATTATAATTAGCATCTGTGAATCCTTCTACCGTGTGATGACCATTATTTTGGTATAAGATTCCGCAACCCGGAGCCCCCTTAAGATACTTGAGAATTTGACAGACGGCTTCCCAATGTGAGGCTCTTGGTGATGACATAAACTAACTTACTACACTTTGGAAGTGCGATATCTAGTCGAGTGATGGTCAAGTAATTCAGCTTACCGACGATTCTCCTATATTTCTCTCGTTCTTCAAGAAGGTCACCTTTGTGTGCTCCTAATTTCCCGTTTGGTATCATGGGTGCATCACATTTCTTTGCCTCAATCATCTCAGAGTCTCTTAGTACATCTACACAATACTTTCGTTGTGAGAGATAAATACCTTTTCTATTACATGATACCTCCATTCACAGAAAATATTTCAATGTGCCAAGATCCTTAGTCCGAAATTTATTTCCAAGAAACGATTTTAACCTTTGGATTCCATATCTATCACTTTCAGACATTACCACGTCATCTACATACACAACGAGTAAAATGCAACCAATAGCAGATGATGCAAAGAATACCGAGTGATCATAAGCACTTCTTCTTAACCCAAAGCACTTCTTCTTAACCCAAACTCTGTTACGACCGTATTGAATTTACCAAACCAATCGCGAGGAGATTGCTTGAGACCATACAAGGACTTCTTGATTCTACATACCTTCCTAGACTCCTCGTGAGCAACAAACCCAGGTGGTTGCTCAATGTAGACCACTTCTTTAAGATCACCATGAAGAAAGGCATTCCTGATATCGAGCTGATATAGACCCCAGTTATATGTGGCGACCAAGGAGACGAAGAGACATACCGATGACATTTTAGCCATAGGCGAAAATGTTTCTGAGTAATCCATGCCACATACCTGAGCATAACCTTTGGCCACTAAATGAGCTTTTAACCGGGCCAGTGAACCATCTGGATTAACCTTGACTGTGAACACCCACTAACATTTGATTGCCTTTTTGTTGATAGGTAAGTTTACTAGAGTCCATGTATTGTTCTGATCAAGTGCCTCCATTTCTTTAATCATGGCATTATGCCATCCGATGTGTGCCACAGCTTCCCTTATAGTCTTGGGGATAGTGATGGCATCCAGAGTGGTAACAAATGAGCGGGATGCTGCAGTCAACTTGTTATAGGATACAAAAGAGGCAATAGGGTAGGTACATGCGTGTTTACCCTTCCACACGGCAATGGGGATATCAGAGAGATCATTGTTAGATGGAGTATCTAGTTGATTTGTCGACGTGAGTACTGGTTCGGGAGCGAAATCTTATGGGATGCGATTTCGCCTTTCATATACTAGAATCTCAGGAGGATCTGCTGGAGCGGGATGTTGTGGTGACTCGTTTAACTGTTATGGGACACGGGGTTCAGGTTCTGACTCAATATAAGAGAGAAATTTGTCAATAGAATGGGACGTTCTCGTGAGATGTAACATCCCGGGAGACAATATACTTGTGAAGAGTGGGGGAGTAGCACTGATAACCTTTTCTTTTGTGTGTGTGTGTATATATATATATATATATATATTATATATGCATTATGTTGTATATGTTGGATGTTTTATACATAATCTATTATGTAATGAAATGTTTGGTTTATGTCGGACATTTACAACATAATGTTAAGGATTGATGTATATATATTATTGGTGAAACTTGTAATATGTAAATCAAGTAACCACACTTAGTCCAACATGTATCTTGAATTAAATCCTCCTCTTTTCCATTTCCTGAATCTCACGGCCGAAATGGCAAACATAAGAGCCCCATGCGTGCTTGTTTAACTTGCAAAATATTTGGTAAGTTCCAAGGTAGCCTTTTAAGTTTTACAAAAGTTTTGAAGACCAAAAGCACAAGATTCCTTGCTTTGTTTCATTTCAATTAGGTGATGTTTTTGTGCTTTTGTCTTCACCAAAAAATGGAGAAAGAGTGCAACTCTCTTTTCTTAAAAACCCTGTAACTTTCTGCAGTATATAGTGGAAAAGGGCTGGTCGATTTTGCCTAAGAGCGTAGCAAAGGTTTTGAGTGATTTCTAAGCATAAGAACATCTACAGACATCTTAAAAGACAAGGTGGTTCATTTATGTTCTTTAGGTGGTTTTACAAACTTATTCCTAACATTCAATATGGTGTGGCTAGCAACTTTGGAAGTAAATTGCTTAATGTGCTAACACTTACAGAGGAAGCACATTAATCTCTTAACACCCTATATGCATCTTTTTAGTTTCTTTTTCTTAATATGGTGGATCTTGGTGGGGTTTGCTTTAAAAGTTTTAACTTTTAAAATGTCCAGATAGCTTCCGTTGCAAATAATTTTCTAAATGACCATGCTAAAACCCAGCAGAATATATGTTAGTATTAGGGCTAACCATCATTAGCATTAAGGCCCATTATCTCAATACAAAGCATCTTTTTTACCTTCGCAACAAATATGATTGAAACAACTATATTACTAGAGATTGGTGGAATGTTTGCTAAATACCTCCTTTTGTGTAGTATCAAAATATGATTGTTGACCCTCATTATGCGAGGCTAAAGACCAACCAACTTCCCAGCCATGATCCAAGGACCCAGCAGAAGCTCCGATTAAAGATTGGAGAGCAACATATGAAGCAGGAATGTCGAGCTTTACTTGCAATAAACCAAAAGTAATTAACCGATATCTTGCAATGAAGATTGCTTGAGAATTGAGATCAATACTAATTAAGGAAAGAGATTTTATTGGGACAAAACTAGAGGTCACAAAATGGATGGGTTGGGTAACGGGTAATTTTGTGCTAGTCGAAACCCAAAACACTTTTCCACATATTTCAAATTTTCTTAGAAATAATTTACTGTGCCAAATATAAAATTTTATATTATATCAATGATAGAGAATTGTCTTAATAAAATGATCTAATAATGTTTAGGCATTATATATTCACTTAGAGAGACTTATCTAGTTATCTTCTTTTCCTTTTAGCTATTCTTTTTAGCCTACGCATTTAACCCGTAGGCGTAGAGATTAAACATTATCCGATTTAAAGTAAACCTACCAAAATTTCACCTCGTGGTAACTTAAGTAATCAAGTTTTCCAACTAAAGTCAATTCAACTTTCATTAGGTGCTCCAATCATGTAAAATCTTTTTATAAATCTTAAATTTTCATTGAATTAAGTGAGGCAAATAAAAAAAATATATATGATTATTGGTTACTATATAGTGATTATTTTTTCCAAATTTAATTAAATTGAACAATTATGAAACTTGGTTATTATTTAGTAATTTTCGTGTCATTATAATCTCCATGTATTTCAAGATAATTTGAAGAAAAATAATCACTAAATAGTAATCCAGATTTATATAGGTTTCATTTGCCTCACTCAACTTTAAAAAAAATTAACATTTACAAAAATTATACTCAACTTTAAAAAAAAATTAACATTTACAAAAATTATACAAGACTGGAATACCGAATGAAAGTTGAGTAACTAAAGAGAGATAAAAAAAAAAGGTCTAAGTGGCTTTAGTGAAACACTAGGCACAAACTTGGTTACTATTGTGATACATATAAAATACGAAGAAAGGTCATTTTGTGATTTTGTTTGTTCTTTAAAGTCAAATAGTGCATATTTTATTAGAACCAACAAGATATTTATTAAAAAATGTTGTAGCAGGAGCAAAATGTATGTACCAAAGCTATAAGTTCAGCAGGTAGCCAATGAAGAGTTTCACCATTTGGCATTGAAGCATTCCCCTGCATGTAAATTACAAGCACCAAGTTATGCAAATGAATCTAAGCATATCCATAATTAAACAAAAATGCAATAAATAGAGGTGGAAAATGGGTCACGACAGGGACGGGTAGGGTATGGATTCTGGCCAATAAAGTTAAAATGTTTTGACACCTGTTCAAATGGAGCAGTTCAGGTGGGGTTGATCTTAAACACCTTTTGACCCAAATTCAGACATTTTATAAATAACTAGCAAGTAAAAAATGATTGCAAAAGTTAGTTTAATTAAAATATAACCCGGCTTTTGAATTAAACGATCTAGGAGGTTTTATGCACTAAATACACTTCAGATGAATCTTGCCTGTTCAGCTCATGTAACCCGATTCCTTTTTCTTTTGTGTGTAGTTTGATCAGATAAAGATAAGACATAACCTAAACCGCCCATTTGTAATTAGTAAATGAAGCAAAAATGTCATCTGTAGCACCAAGAGTTGAAGATAATTTATTTTACCTCTACAGCTATATCAATCTGTGAACCAGGAATCAACTCTGGTTTGACCTGGTCAATCTTATTAAAAAAAAACAGATATACACAGTTACAAAGCAATAACTATACAGCATAAAAATAATAAAAAAAAATTGAACTGTTACCTGAAACGTATGATCCCTGTATTTTGATGAAAGAAATGGCTCAATAATTGATGCAACTGTCATAACCAATGCCACTGGCTCGCTGCTAATTTCTTTAGCCAATGAACCAACATCAAAAGAACCAGGCAATATGATCCCAGAGGATGAAAGAGTGCTTTTCCCGGAGCTAAAAATATAAATAACAAAAGATTAGGAACATTAAATTATCTAAAATGTCAAGCCTGAAGATATGTCAACTGTAAACTAACATGTAAACTAAAGGTGGCAGCTTAGACCCATTTACTTATGAATATTTTGACTTAGGTTATAACTGATCTCTAATGGTTCATACAAAAAATTTAGAGAACAAAGAAACACATCAAATGGATTGAACAGGCCAAAACATCACCATATAATGTAATTTTAATGGATACAACCTCCCAAGTCATAGTTAAATAAACTGAATATCATTGTATGACTATAACTTTATCAAATCATATCCAACAATAATAATCTATAAAAGGTAAACATAAACATAAAAGAAATTATATGCAAAACCACATTGATTCGTATTCTAAGAGCACATGTAGTATTAGGTTCAGTTTTATTTACCCAATTACAACCAAAACAGAACAAAAAGGACAAGAAATACAGTGCTCACTTCTGATGCTAAACCTGTTTATTTCCAAATTAAAAACATGATGTCAATCTTTTCATATATTGGCCAAAAAGATGTTATATTTGTGTAGTATATGTGAAGTTTAAAGCAGTCAACATTTTCTTTCTCCAAATGAACATTTAAATTGGATTAATTTTACACCAAAAGTCATAGTGTACCTCCATATAAATATGAAAAAGAGAGTGCATGACAAAAAAGGCAAAAAAAATTGTCATTTGTCAAACATAACAAAATATAGCCTGTGTAAAAAATTGTCAGAGACCTTTCAGTTGCGATAAGCCTTAGTCCAACAATTCAGGAAGACTTAAAGCTATAGCAAGAAGGAAATCGCCCATTGGTCTTATATCATGAGGTCTATTGGCCGATGAACTTAATGTGCATCATACTTCATCACTCTCTATATGTGTTTAAATTATCTATTAATAACAAGTCACTATTCACATTTCACCATGTTCAAACCGGCTATACATTTTGGTATGTGATATAGTTACAATTATATTAAGGAAAAATTGCATGAAATAATCCTAACTTTTCCTCGTTCGCAAATAATAATCCCACCTTCCGAAATTGCAAGGGGCAGTCCCACCTTGTCATTATTTTGCAACGAACAGTCCCGCCGTTAAAAAACACTAACGGCGTTAAATCTTGCTGACGTGGCACCACCCCACCACCAACAGCCACCGCCCCCACCACCAACAGCCACCACCGGTCGTCTTCTCCGGCGACCTCCGGTTTTCTCCGGCCACCAGCCACCACCATCTCCGGTCGTCTTCTCCGGCCACCAGCCACCACCATCTCCGGTCATCTTCTCCGGCCACCAGCCACCAACAAAAACCCAATTAACCAACCACCTTCAAACTAACATATCTTCTTCAAATCTTGACGAAAATCGATTCCGTAAATTGCTACAAATTCGTGACGACGAGAGGATTCAAACTAGTACCATAGTTGATATGTTCTGATGAGGTTTGAGCATCGAACGAGTATCTCCGACGAACTAAGTTTTTTGTGAAATTAAAATCTTCTCAAATCAACACCAAAACACGTTCTGATTGTTGCAACAGATTTGTGTGATAAAAACGAGTCTATTGGTACCAAATTTATACGATATGGTTGAGTATTTCTCAAATCACCATTGAAGAACTTGGAAGAGCAAGTTATTCGGCCTTCAAAGCTTAACGGAACATATCAAGTATGGTGCTAGATTTGTTCGTCTAGTGGATACGAGTTCAACGCATTTCTCGGATTCGATTTTCGTCAATTTTTGATCAAGATATGCTTGATTGAAATTGGTTGGTTGTTTTGGGTTTAGTTCGCCGGAAAAATCGCAGGTCATCAGAAAAATCACAGGTCGCCGGAGTACATAGTATTTAACGCCGTTAGTGTTTTTTAACGGAGGGACTGTTCGTTGCAAAATAATGACAAGGTGGGACTGCCCCTTGCAATTTCGGAAGGTGGGATTATTATTTGCGAATGAGGAAAAATTGGGATTATTTCATGCAATTTTTCCTTATATTAAATTTGATACGCCAAAGAAGGGGAACAAGACATGTTTGGGATTGCCAAGGCCAGAGAGCGGAGGAGACAAGATTTAGGGGTGCTTAAGTACATCAAGGGCGAGGATGGACATGTGTTGGTGCAGGAGGAGAACATTAAGGCGAGATGGGAAAAGTATTTCCTGAATCTCTATGATGGCTGAAGGCCGGAAACATACACGTACATCAC
Organism: Deinandra increscens subsp. villosa; assembly: GCA_039602395.1. Classification (NCBI taxonomy): domain Eukaryota; kingdom Viridiplantae; phylum Streptophyta; class Magnoliopsida; order Asterales; family Asteraceae; genus Deinandra; species Deinandra increscens. Next base: position 26,352,158 of record JBCNJP010000023.1, read on the forward strand.
AAGCAGAGGACAACTAAGGAACAACTGCTACTATAGAAAGATCACCATTGAGGAGGTTGGGAGGGCACTCAGAAAGATGGGCAGGGGCTAAGGCAGTGGGCCCAGACAACATCCCCATCGAGGTGTGGGTATGTCTTGCAGGTGATGGGGTTAGGTGGTTGACAGCCTTGTTCAACACTATACTCAAAACCCGTAAGATGTCGGACCAGTGGCGAGGCAGTGTCTTAATACCTCTTTACAATAACAAAGAGGATGCTCAATGTTGTGGCAACCACAAAGGGATAAAGCTTTTGTGTCACACTATGAAGTTACGGGAAAGGGTGATTGAGGCAAGATTAAGGCGTGAAACGCAGATTACATTGAACCAACTTGGTTTTATGTCGGGGCGATCGACTACTGAAGTGATACAGATTATGAAGAGGTTGATGGAGAGGTATAGGGAGAAGAAGCGAGACTTGCATATGGTGTTCATAGACCTGGAAAGTACGATAGTGTGCCTCGTCAAGTGATACGGGATAGTCTTGAGAGTAGAGGTATCATGTCGCAGTATATTGAGTTAATTAAGGATATGTATGGTGGTGCTAAAACTTGTGTTCGGGCGCCGGTGGGGGATTCCAACTTCTTCTCCGTGGACATTAGGCTTCATCAGGGTTCAGCGTTAGGTCCGTTTTTGTTCACGCTTGTCTTGGACGAGTTGTCAAAGTCAATCCAGACGAACATCCCGTGGTGCATGCTTTTCGCGAATGATATTGTGCTGGTGGCGGAAAAGAAGCATGATATGAATGTGAAAAGTGAAGCTCACGGGAAAGAAGCATGATATGGAAGTGAAAAGTGAAGTTGCAGGAGTGGCAGGTTACCTTGCCTTAGAGCAAAAGGGGTTGCGAATCAGCAAGTCTAAGAGACTAAGACCAAACATCTCTATTGTAACTTCAGCGGGACTGACTCGAGGGAGGACATCGACTTCATTATTGGAGGAGTACCTTTGACGCAAACATCCAAGTTCAAGTATTTAGGCTCCTTCTTGCAGATTGACGGGGACATTGACTGCGATGTTACCCAATGCGTTCAAGCAGGATGGTGCAAATGGAAGGCGGCTTCTAGTGTTTTGTGCGACAAAGGTTTCCTGAGAAATTAAAAGGAAAATTCTATAGGGTGGCAATTTGGCCTGCTTTGTCGTACGGGTCTGAGTGTTGGCCAATCAAGAAGACTCATGCGCTAGAGACATCATAGATGAGGATGCTAAGATGGATGTGTGGCAACACGAGGTTAGACCGGATAAGGAATGAGATATTTATAAGTAGACTATGGGTGGCGCGGATCAGTGTTGTAGAAAGTGCTAGGCGGAGCTAGGCGACCGGGTAGGACCTAGGGATTAATAGGGATTAATCGATTTGTAATTTTTATATGTATTTTTTTTAAATAAATATATATATATATATATATATATATATATATATATATATATATATATAATGTTATATTTATACTTTTTATGTATAAATATTAAATTTATAAGTTCAAGTATGAGATGTAAACTAGTGAAGATAGAGGGGGTTAAAATGGTAAAATACCCAAACTAAATACACAAGTTTAATGTAAAAGTTATTAAGTTTAGAGATAAATTGTAAACTAGTTAAAGATAGAGGGGTTAAATGTAAAATATGTAAACTTATTTAAACCTAAAAAATAACCCTAAAAGAGTCTGCCACCTCTTCTTTCTTTCTCTTGCGACTAAATCATCTTCTCCGGTGAGATTTCTTCTTTTCCGGCGACTTCTTCTTCATCTCCGGCGGATCCGGCGACCTCTTCTTCATTTCTGGCCACCGCCTAAGACCCACCTTTTCCGATTAATCAGCCTACCGCTTAATGCTCCGACTAGGGTTATTTTCCCAAGTAAGTCGCCGATTAGCGCCCAGGCGGCGGGTAATTACGATTTTGCAACACTGGCGCGGATCTCGGGTAAGATTAGAGAAGGGAGGTTGAGATGGTTCGGGCATGTGGGGAGGCGACCGTTGATGGCACCGGTTAGGAGTGTGGAGAGGCTTACCGTTGAGGGAAGATGAAATAGAGGTAGGCCTAAACAAACGTGGGATTAACAAATTAGACATGTCTGTTAGACTTAAACCTATCGGAGGACATGATCCATGATAGGAAAGTTTGGAAACGTAGGATAATAAGGGACTTTTAAGGTTGTGTGTTTTCGTTTTTCTTTGTTTTATGTACGTGTCGTTTGCCTAGTTTAGTTCCGGTGTACGTGCTTTCTCACTATGTGTTGCCTCCAACCTAGTCTTCTCTATGGCTCTGTGTGTACTTTTTTGTGCCGTCTTATGGTAGCTACTATTACGTAGTCCTTCATTTGCTTGTATGTGTTTATTATCGCTTATGTGTGGCTACTTGTTTGTGATTTGTGTATTTTTTTCGAGCCCGGGGTCTCCTTGGGTGTGGCCTCTTTATCCCTTGGGGTAAAGGTAAGGTTTGCCTTCTTCTCACCCTCCCCAGACCATGCCCTTTGGGTGGGATTTTACTGGGCATGTTGTTGTTATTGATACACTAGATGACAATCTAGTCTTAAAATTCCATATAAGGATTTGAGTACTGCAGATTCAATTTTCAAAGAGAATACTCAAGGAAACAAATGGTTTCCTTCCCTCTTAGAAGGTACATTCAAAGGCTTAAAGGGTTGAGCATTGGGTCTAGGTGCAAGGCGCTTAGGGTGGAGAGGGTAGTGGATTATACAAACTAGCCTAAACTAGTAATAATATGCCACCTCATTTCTTCATAAAGTAGCCTGAAGGGAGCTTGGAAGTAGCCTGAGGGGAGGGGTGGAAGCCTAAAAGTAGCCTAGTATTTTATTAACATAATATAAAAACATAAATTTCATCAAAAAAAATACATTGAACTAGTAATTAAACATAACTAAAAACATAAAAACAAACATTAAATATATTTATAAAACATATACTCGTCTTCCTCGTCTATCAAAAGAATGTCCAAGTTTGCGGCCACATGTTTTGTAAGATCAAATCTAAGTCAGAAAAGTGTATTTTGATCTCGCAACTCTAAAATTATATTGAAATCGACAATCGGATTGGTGGGAGGATCCTAGATGTGTACCATGATATTGCTCTCCCCTCATCTTTTATAATCATATTGTGCAATATCAAGCTCGTTCGACGTCTTTTCTTGGACTCTTAAAGCTTCCTGAATTTATTTTCCTTGATGTCGATCGGGTGTCGTAAAGCTTTGATAAAAGTAGACCAAGAAGGGTATATCTCATCGGCAAGGTAATAGCCACGCCTGTATTCCCACCCATTAACCTGAAATGGACACCGCGGAGCGATTTCATGCACCTTGTTAGTAAACAAAGGACATTGATTAAGAACATTGATGTTGTTGTCTGAATCGGCAACACCAAAGTACACATGCCAATACCATGTATCCTGTGACGCCACCGCTTCAAGTATGATCGTTGGGTATTGATGATCACCTTGATGAAATTGGCCAACGCTTTGGATAATTTCTCCAAACACAATAGTACACGCAATGCTACTGAGCATCCCTAAAATGCCTTGACTTTCTAAATGTGTCTCATACATAAGTGCAATGTTGGGGCTAGTTAATGAATCTAGAAATCTTTTGTGTAAAATAGTTGTGTACTTATAGGGTATAAAAAAAGTTTTTTTTTTAATGCGAGTGACTATTCAGCGGTCGAATCTCCCACACCTTTTCCAATATTAGACAGCTAGTTGTAGCCAAGAAAAGAAGTTGAAAGGGTAGCCGCACAACCGGTGGCGGTGTAGCCGGAAAACTAGGCACTAGCCGCTTACCACCCCTCCCACCCTTAACATAAAAGAAAAATACCATATTTAGGGGGTTTAGACATGTTTTATGCTAGCTTTGGGCTACTTTAGAATACTTTATGTTGACTCCAGGCTCATTTAGGGCTAGTGTAGTTGTTCTAGAACTGTTGGGTCAAGTTTTGGCTGGAATTTGGCTTAAAAAATGCGCCTTAGCGCCAGAAAGTAGGGCTTTTGAAGCAAGGCGACAAGCCACACCATATGAGGTTTTGACAACATAGCAAGGGAGAACACGAGGTTATAGCTTATGCCTCCTTGATGCTCAGCCACCAATTCTTTTGGCACTAGTATTCCATTCTTAGAGCACCTCCTCCTAAACGGTGTAATCATAGTGGCAATAAATAATGATTTTGCAAATGCACATCCAAGGCCACAAACCTAATTAAGGTGATAACTTATTGCTAAGTAAAATCTCCAAGTTGTTCCTCAAACAATAAACGTATGGAATCATATCTTGAATATTCAATCACTCTTAATTATGTATCCGAAACACACATGTTATTTTAAAACACAAAAAAAAAAAATCAAAACAAAAACGAAGAACAGAAGATAATCATGAATTCACAAAAATACGGGCAATTAACTTACATGTAATGATGGAAAGCATGCTTTCTCATTTTTAATCCTTTTGGGTCCTAGTTTTTCGAAAAGAAAAAAAAAAGAAGGTTTAGAATTTGAGTTATTAGAAAAAACCAAATATGATGGTGCAAAGTAGACGAAAGCTCACAGGGCCCTGAACTCTGATCATGACAGAGAAATTCCGAGCAACTTCAACAATTTCAGGGACACCCATACTCACACAGATTTCAGATTTGTAGATTGTTGTTATCTGGAATCACAACAAACAAAGATACGAACGAGGTGACTTCTACACGCGAGCGACCGCCGTTTTCCTACCTTACAACAACAGGAGGTCATATATGACTAACCGACCAATCTACAAATGCTTAATCAATTTGGGGGCTCAAATTGAGTTTGGTCCGATCCAAGTAAAAATAAATAAATAATTGGGTAGTCATGGTTCGGTTTGGTTTTTGGTTCGAACCGAACCAAAACCGAAGTTTTTGGTTCCTAAGAAAAAAAATCATTCGGTTTCGGTTTCGGTTTTTTTCGGTTCGGTTTTTCGGTTATTTTTTTTGTTTCGGTTCGGTTTCGGCTTTTTTTTTTAATATATTGTTAATTTTATAATGTCTAATTTTAAAAGATAAATAAATAATAGTAAAAAACAAGTACTGTCATAACTATTGAATTAAAAAAAATAGCCATACAAAATACGAAGTGACTTTAAATTTAAAAGTTTTTAACACTAAAGATCTTGACGTAAACTATTAAGTGTTAACTTAAGATATAAATTAAGGGACACTGGTTACTAAATTTTGTAACTTAAGTGTTAAGTGTTAATTTAAAATATAAATTAAGGTTTAAAGATTTACAATGTACCCTCCTAAAATGTTAATTAGCACATTTGCCCCTCGGTTCGGTTCGGTTTTTATAACGGTTTGGTTCAGTTTTTAATAGACTTGAAACCGAAACCTAACCGTTATTTTCTGTCCGGTTCTTTTTGGTTCGGTTTTTTTTCGGTTCAGTTTCATCGGTTTTTTCGGTTCCGGTTCGATTTTTTTGGTTTTTTTGGTTTTTTACTCAACCCCAATACATATTATTATCCTCCTATAAACTATGCGATAACATTTATTTATGTTGGATACAATTCGTTGGGTAAGTTATATACTAGTAAGAGTATTTGCAGCCCGTTTTCTATTTTTATTCCTATAATTTATATATTTATTATTATTATTTCTATCTCTTCCACTCAAAAACATAATTAAATAATATTTTTATACATTTATATTATTACCTTTACTCTCTCTTCAAACCTTAAATTTTACAGATTCACTAAATTTTTCCTTAAATATAGAGATTTATCGAATTTTTCCTCAAATATTTATCTCTCATCTACTCACAACCACTCACAACTACACCTCAAATTTTAAGGTTTACACAGACAATAGTCTATGCAAAACCTTAAAGTTTTGAATAAGGTGATTGTGAATTGATTAATAATGCGAGAATGAATGACTCGTAAAAACAATGTATGAAGTTTGAATTATATTTAGACTATGATGTTATAACTATTACGAAGTAATGTAATATACACTAATTATAAAAGTATTTTTTTAATAATAGGATCTAATGATTATGGAATCATCATAATTTTATTATGATTTATAAATGAATAAGTATTTCTATCATGTGATACTTATAGATATATATATATATATATTTAGGAGATGATAACAAGTAATAAAATAGACATAGTAATTACGAATATGTTCTAATTGCAACAATCGTGATTTAGAATAGATATAATTGATATTGAAATGTTTAGATTAGGCTACAATTTATGTTTTAACAAAAATCCCCAAATCACGAAGAACCCTAAAATTGAACTATGAAATAACTTGGAAAAACCTAAAATTAACAGAAAGGTTTCATAGATAATGAAAAACTAAGTGGAATGGACTACTTACTTGCTGAATTTGACGAAGAATTGAGCCCGGAATCGCACAAACAAGTTTGGAGCCCTAGAAATTGGGGGTTTTTTTATTGCCTTTATGAAAATCGAAATTGTGAGAGGGATTTGATGCGTGGGAGGGTTAATAACAGGTTAATTGTCTCAATTTATAGTGAACGGGGTCAGATATGGGTCAATTGAGAGCTTAAAATTCGATTTTAATCGGGCTTTTAAGAAGATGAGAAATTTTAGTGAAAATCATTAATTGGAAACAGTTTTTTGGTGATTAAGGTCATTAAACTTAGGTCTTGAATTGGGACATGAAAGTATGGTTTAAATGGTGAAAATGGGCGAGAAAGGGGGTACGAGGAGTTACGATCGAACAAAATAAAGAGGGGAAAGAAAAAAGTTGCAGGCGCGTGGAGGAGGAAAGGGGAGGGAGGAAGACACGCGCTGGTTTCAATATAATAAAGTTGAGACTGGAACATGACACCAAACGCAGATTGTCCCAATGGTTGGGCGCAGGAGCTGTGGAGTGGGAGGTCGTAGGTTCTCACCCGGCGGCCCTCATTTCCATGTGTCTTTTTAGTTTATTATTTTTCCAACTTAAATACAACCCATACAAGGCACAGTTAATTACGGACGTAAAATAAATTTGACTTCCGAAATTGTAAAACTATTT
>JBCNJP010000023.1:26359708-26381970 GCA_039602395.1 Deinandra increscens subsp. villosa
AAAAAACCGAACCAAAAAGAACCGGACCGAAAAATAACGGTTAGGTTTCGGTTTCAAGTCTATTAAAAACTGAACCAAACCGTTATAAAAACCGAACCGAACCGAGGGGCAAATGTGCTAATTAACATTTTAGGAGGGCACATTGTAAATCTTTAATCCTTAATTTATATTTTAAGTTAACACTTAACACTTAAGTTACAAAATTTAGTAACCAGTGTCCCTTAATTTATATTTTAAGTTAACACTTAATAGTTTACGTCAAGATCTTTAGTGTTAAAAACTTTTAAATTTAAAGTCACTTCGTATTTTGTATGGCTATTTTTTTTAATTCAATAGCTATGACAGTACTTGTTTTTTACTATTATTTATTTATCTTTTAAGATTAGACATTTAAAATTAACAACATATTAAAAAAAAGCCGAAACCGAACTGAAACAAAAAAAATAACTGAAAAACCGAACCGAAAAAAACCGAAATCAAATGATTTTTTTTCTTAGGAATCAAAAACTTCGGTTTTGGTTCGGTTCGAGCCAAAAACCAAACCGAACCATGACTACCCAATTATTTATTTATTTTTACTTGGATCGGACCAAACCCAATTTGAGCCCCCAAATTGATTAAGCATTAGTAGATTGGTCGGTTAGTCATATATGACCTCCTGTTGTTGTAAGGTAGGAAAACGGCGGTCGCTCGCGTGTAGAAGTCACCTCGTTCGTATCTTTGTTTGTTGTGATTCCAGATAACAACAATCTACAAATCTGAATCTGTGTGAGTATGGGTGTCCCTGAAATTGTTGAAGTTGCTCGGAATTTCTCTGTCATGATCAGAGTTCAGGGCCCTGTGAGCTTTCGTCTACTTTGCACCATCATATTTGGTTTTTTCTAATAACTCAAATTCTAAACCTTCTTTTTTTTTTCTTTTCGAAAAACTAGGACCCAAAAGGATTAAAAATGAGAAAGCATGCTTTCCATCATTACATGTAAGTTAATTGCCCGTATTTTTGTGAATTCATGATTATCTTCTGTTCTTCGTTTTTGTTTTGATTTTTTTTTTTTTTTTTTTGTGTTTTAAAATAACATGTGTGTTTCGGATACATAATTAAGAGTGATTGAATATTCAAGATATGATTCCATACGTTTATTGTTTGAGGAACAACTTGGAGATTTTACTTAGCAATAAGTTATCACCTTAATTAGGTTTGTGGCCTTGGATGTGCATTTGCAAAATCATTATTTATTGCCACTATGATTACACCGTTTAGGAGGAGGTGCTCTAAGAATGGAATACTAGTGCCAAAAGAATTGGTGGCTGAGCATCAAGGAGGCATAAGCTATAACCTCGTGTTCTCCCTTGCTATGTTGTCAAAAGCTCATATGGTGTGGCTTGTCGCCTTGCTTCAAAAGCCCTACTTTCTGGCGCTAAGGCGCATTTTTCAAGCCAAATTCCAGCCAAAACTTGACCCAACAGTTCTAGAACAACTACACTAGCCCTAAATGAGCCTGGAGTCAACATAAAGTATTCTAAAGTAGCCCAAAGCTAGCCTAAAACATGTCTAAAACCCCTAAATATGGTATTTTTCTTTTATGTTAAGGGTGGGAGGGGTGGTAAGCGGCTAGTGCCTAGTTTTCCGGCTACACCGCCACCGGTCGTGCGGCTACCCTTTCGACTTCTTTTCTTGGCTACAACTAGCTGTTTAATACTGGAAAAGCTGTGGGAGATTCGACCGCTGAATAGTCACTCGCATTTAAAAAAAAACTTTTTTTATACCCTATAAGTACACAACTATTTTACACAAAAGATTTCTAGATTCATTAACTAGCCCCAACATTGCACTTATGTATGAGACACATTTAGAAAGTCATGGCATTTTAGGGATGCTCAGTAGCATTGCGTGTACTATTGTGTTTGGAGAAATTATCCAAAGCGTTGGCTAATTTCATCAAGGTGATCACCAATACCCAACGATCATACTTGAAGCGGTGGCGTCACAGGATACATGGTATTGGCATGTGTACTTTGGTGTTGCCGATTCAAACAACAACATCAATGTTCTTAATCAATGTCCTTTGTTTACTAACAAGGTGCATGAAATCGCTCCGAGGTGTCCATTTCAGGTTAATGGGTGGGAATACAGGCGTGGCTATTACCTTGCCGATGAGATATACCCTTCTTGGTCTACTTTTATCAAAGCTTTTCGACACCCGATCGACATCAAGGAAAATAAATTCAGGAAGCTTTAAGAGTCCAAGAAAAGACGTCGAACGAGCTTGATATTGCACAATATGATTATAAAAGATGAGGGGAGAGCAATATCATGGTACACATCTAGGATCCTCCCACCAATCCGATTGTCGATTCCAATATAATTTTAGAGTTGCGAGATCAAAATACACTTTTCTGACTTAGATTTGATCTTACAAAACATGTGGCCGCAAACTTGGACATTCTTTTGATAGACGAGGAAGACGAGTATATGTTTTATAAATATATTTAATGTTTGTTTTTATGTTTTTAGTTATGTTTAATTACTAGTTCAATGTATTTTTTTAATGAAATTTATGTTTTTATATTAAGTTAATAAAACACTAGGCTACTTTTAGGCTTCCACCCCTCCCCTCAGGCTACTTCCAAGCTCCCTTCAGGCTACTTTATGAAGAAATGAGGTGGCATATTATTACTAGTTTAGGCTAGTTTGTATAATCCACTACCCTCTCCACCCTAAGCGCCTTGCACCTAGACCCAATGCTCAACCCTTTAAGCCTTTGAATGTACCTTCTAAGAGGGAAGGAAACCATTTGTTTCCTTGAGTATTCTCTTTGAAAATTGAATCTGCAGTACTCAAATCCTTGTATGGAATTTTATGACTAGATTGTCATCTAGTGTATCAATAACAACAACATACCCAGTAAAATCCCACCCAAAGGGCATGGTCTGGGGAGGGTGAGAAGAAGGCAAACCTTACCTTTACCCCAAGGGATAAAGAGTCCGCACCCAAGGAGACCCCGGGCTCGAAAAAAACACACAAATCACAAACAAGTAGCCACACATAAGCGATAATAAACACATACAAGCAAATGAAGGACTACGTAATAGTAGATACCATAAGACGGCACAAAAGAGTACACACAGAGCCATAGAGAAGACTAGGTTGGAGGCAACACATAGTGAGAAAGCACGTACACCGGAACTAAACTAGGCAAACGACACGTACATAAAACAAAGAAAAACGAAAACACACAACCTTAAAAGTCCCTTATTATCCTATGTTTCCATACTTTCCTATCATGGATCATGTCCTCAGATAGGTGCAAGTCTAACAGACATGTCTAATTTGTTAATCCCACGTTTGTTTAGGCCTACCTCTATTTCATCTTCCCTCAACGGTAAGCCTCTCCACACTCCTAACCGGTGCCATCAACGGTCGCCTCCCCACATGCCCGAACCATCTCAACCTCCCTTCTCTAATCTTACCCGAGATCCGCGCCAGTGTTGCGAAATCATAATTACCCGCCGCCTGGGCGCTAATCGGCGACTTACTTGGGAAAATAACCCTAGTCGAAGCATTAAGCGGTAGGCTGATTAATCGGAAAAGGTGGGTCTTAGGCGGTGGCCAGAAATGAAGAAGAGGTCGCCGGATCCGCCGGAGATGAAGAAGAAGTCGCCGGAAAAGAAGAAATCTCACCGGAGAAGATGATTTAGTCGCAAGAGAAAGAAAGAAGAGGTGGCAGACTCTTTTAGGGTTATTTTTTAGGTTTAAATAAGTTTACATATTTTACATGTAACCCCTCTATCTTTAACTAGTTTACAATTTATCTCTAAACTTAATAACTTATACATTAAACTTGTGTATTTAGTTTGGGTATTTTACCATTTTAACCCCCTCTATCTTCACTAGTTTACATCTCATACTTGAACTTATAAATTTAATATTTATACATAAAAAGTATAAATATAACATTATATATATATATATATATATATATATATATTTATTTATTTATTTAAAAAAATACATATAAAAATTACAAATCGATTAATCCCTATTAATCCCTAGGTCCTACCCGGTCGCCTTGCTCCGCCTAGCACTTTCTACAACACTGATCCGCGCCACCCATAGTCTACTTATAAATATCTCATTCCTTATCCGGTCTAACCTCGTGTTGCCACACATCCATCTTAGCATCCTCATCTATGATGTCTCTAGCGCATGAGTCTTCTTGATTGGCCAACACTCAGACCCGTACGACAAAGCAGGCCAAATCGCCACCCTATAGAATTTTCCTTTTAATTTCTCAGGAAACCTTTGTCTCACAAAACACTAGAAGCCGCCTTCCATTTGCACCATCCTGCTTGAACGCATTGGGTAACATCGCAGTCAATGTCCCCGTCAATCTGCAAGAAGGAGCCTAAATACTTGAACTTGGATGTTTGCGTCAAAGGTACTCCTCCAATAATGAAGTCGATGTCCTCCCTCGAGTCAGTCCCGCTGAAGTTACAATAGAGATGTTTGGTCTTAGACTTGTTGATTCGCAACCCCTTTTGCTCTAAGGCAAGGTAGCCTGCCACTCCTGCAACTTCACTTTTCACTTCCATATCATGCTTCTTTCCCGTCAGCTTCACTTTTCACATTCATATCATGCTTCTTTTCCGCCACCAGCACAATATCATCCGCGAAAAGCATGCACCACGGGATGTTCGTCTGGATTGACTTTGACAACTCGTCCAAGACAAGCGTGAACTAAAACGGACTCAACGCTAAACCCTGATGAAGCCTAATGTCCACGGAGAAGAAGTCGGAATCCCCCACCGGCGCCCGAACACAAGTTTTAGCACCACCATACATATCCTTAATTAACTCAATATACTGCGACATGATACCTCTACTCTCAAGACTATCCCGTATCACTTGACGAGGCACACTATCGTACTTTCCAGGTCTATGAACACCATATGCAAGTCTCGCTTCTTCTCCCTATACCTCTCCATCAACCTCTTCATAATCTGTATCACTTCAGTAGTCGATCGCCCCGACATAAAACCAAGTTGGTTCAATGTAATCTGCGTTTCACGCCTTAATCTTGCCTCAATCACCCTTTCCCGTAACTTCATAGTGTGACACAAAAGCTTTATCCCTTTGTGGTTGCCACAACATTGAGCATCCTCTTTGTTATTGTAGAGAGGTATTAAGACACTGCCTTGCCACTGGTCCGACATCTTACGGGTTTTGAGTATAGTGTTGAACAAGGTTGTCAACCACCTAACCCCATCACCTGCAAGACATACCCACACCTCGATGGGGATGTTGGGGATGTTGTCTGGGCCACTGCCTTAGCCCCTGCCCATCTTTCTGAGTGCCCTCCCAACCTCCTCTATGGTGATCTTTCTATAGTAGCAGTTGTTCCTTAGTTGTCCAGTTGTTCCTTAGTTGTCCTCTGCTTGTGATGTACGTGTATGTTTCCGGCCTTCAGCCATCATAGAGATTCAGGAAATACTTTTCCCATCTCGCCTTAATGTTCTCCTCCTGCACCAACACATGTCCATCCTCGCCCTTGATGTACTTAAGCACCCCTAAATCTTGTCTCCTCCGCTCTCTGGCCTTGGCAATCCCGAACATGTCTTGTTCCCCTTCTTTGGCGTATCAAATTTAATATAATTGTAACTATATCACATACCAAAATGTATAGCCGGTTTGAACATGGTGAAATGTGAATAGTGACTTGTTATTAATAGATAATTTAAACACATATAGAGAGTGATGAAGTATGATGCACATTAAGTTCATCGGCCAATAGACCTCATGATATAAGACCAATGAGCGATTTCCTTCTTGCTATAGCTTTAAGTCTTCCTGAATTGTTGGACTAAGGCTTATCGCAACTGAAAGGTCTCTGACAATTTTTTACACAGGCTATATTTTGTTATGTTTGACAAATGACAATTTTTTTTGCCTTTTTTGTCATGCACTCTCTTTTTCATATTTATATGGAGGTACACTATGACTTTTGGTGTAAAATTAATCCAATTTAAATGTTCATTTGGAGAAAGAAAATGTTGACTGCTTTAAACTTCACATATACTACACAAATATAACATCTTTTTGGCCAATATATGAAAAGATTGACATCATGTTTTTAATTTGGAAATAAACAGGTTTAGCATCAGAAGTGAGCACTGTATTTCTTGTCCTTTTTGTTCTGTTTTGGTTGTAATTGGGTAAATAAAACTGAACCTAATACTACATGTGCTCTTAGAATACGAATCAATGCGGTTTTGCATATAATTTCTTTTATGTTTATGTTTACCTTTTATAGATTATTATTGTTGATATGATTTGATAAAGTTATAGTCATACAATGATATTCAGTTTATTTAACTATGACTTGGGAGGTTGTATCCATTAAAATTACATTATATGGTGATGTTTTGGCCTGTTCAATCCATTTGATGTGTTTCTTTGTTCTCTAAATTTTTTGTATGAACCATTAGAGATCAGTTATAACCTAAGTCAAAATATTCATAAGTAAATGGGTCTAAGCTGCCACCTTTAGTTTACATGTAAGTTTACAGTTGACATATCTTCAGGCTTGACATTTTAGATAATTTAATGTTCCTAATCTTTTGTTATTTATATTTTTAGCTCCGGGAAAAGCACTCTTTCATCCTCTGGGATCATATTGCCTGGTTCTTTTGATGTTGGTTCATTGGCTAAAGAAATTAGCAGCGAGCCAGTGGCATTGGTTATGACAGTTGCATCAATTATTGAGCCATTTCTTTCATCAAAATACAGGGATCATACGTTTCAGGTAACAGTTCAATTTTTTATTTTTTTATTTTTATGCTGTATAGTTATTGCTGTGTAACTGTGTATATCTGTTTTTTTTTTAATAAGATTGACCAGGTCAAACCAGAGTTGATTCCTGGTTCACAGATTGATATAGCTGTAGAGGTAAAATAAATTATCTTCAACTCTTGGTGCTACAGATGACATTTTTGTTTCATTTACTAATCACAAATGGGCGGTTTAGGTTATGTCTTATCTTTATCTGATCAAACTACACACAAAAGAAAAAGGAATCGGGTTACATGAGCTGAACAGGCAAGATTCATCTGAAGTGTATTTAGTGCATAAAACCTCCTAGATCGTTTAATTCAAAAGCCGGGTTATATTTTAATTAAACTAACTTTTGCAATCATTTTATACTTGCTAGTTATTTATAAAATGTCTGAATTTGGGTCAAAAGGTGTTTAAGATCAACCCCACCTGAACTGCTCCATTTGAACAGGTGTCAAAACATTTTAACTTAATTGGCCAGAATCCATACCCTACCCGTCCCTGTCGTGACCCATTTTCCACATCTATTTATTGCATTTTTGTTTAATTATGGATATGCTTAGATTCATTTGCATAACTTGGTGCTTGTAATTTACATGCAGGGGAATGCTTCAATGCCAAATGGTGAAACTCTTCATTGGCTACCTGCTGAACTTATAGCTTTGGTAGATACATTTTGCTCCTGCTACAACGTTTTTTAATAAATATCTTGTTGGTTCTAATAAAATATGCACTATTTGACTTTAAAGAACAAACAAAATCACAAAATGACCTTTCTTCGTATTTTATATGTATCACAATAGTAACCAAGTTTGTGCCTAGTGTTTCTCTAAAGCCACTTAGACCTTTTTTTTATCTCTCTAAAGTTACTCAACTTTCATTCGGTATTCCAGTCTTGTATAATTTTTGTAAATGTTAATTTTTTTTTAAAGTTGAGTATAATTATTGTAAATGTTAATTTTTTTTAGAGTTGAGTGAGGCAAATGAAACCTATATAAATCTGGATTACTATTTAGTGATTATTTTTCTTCAAATTATCTTGAAATACATGGAGATTATAATGACACGAAAATTACTAAATAATAACCAAGTTTCATAATTGTTCAATTTAATTAAATTTGGAAAAAATAATCACTATATAGTAACCAATAATCATATATATATTTTTTATTTGCCTCACTTAATTCAACGAAAATTTAAGATTTATAAAAAGATTTTACATGATTGGAGCACCTAATGAAAGTTGAATTGACTTTAGTTGGAAAACTTGATTACTTAAGTTACCACGAGGTGAAATTTTGGTAGGTTTACTTTAAATCGGATAATGTTTAATCTCTACGCCTACGGGTTAAATGCGTAGGCTAAAAAGAATAGCTAAAAGGAAAAGAAGATAACTAGATAAGTCTCTCTAAGTGAATATATAATGCCTAAACATTATTAGATCATTTTATTAAGACAATTCTCTATCATTGATATAATATAAAATTTTATATTTGGCACAGTAAATTATTTCTAAGAAAATTTGAAATATGTGGAAAAGTGTTTTGGGTTTCGACTAGCACAAAATTACCCGTTACCCAACCCATCCATTTTGTGACCTCTAGTTTTGTCCCAATAAAATCTCTTTCCTTAATTAGTATTGATCTCAAGCAATCTTCATTGCAAGATATCGGTTAATTACTTTTGGTTTATTGCAAGTAAAGCTCGACATTCCGGCCTCATATGTTGCTCTCCAATCTTTAATCGGAGCTTCTTCTGGGTCCTTGGATCATGGCTGGGAAGTTGGTTGGTCTTTAGCCTCGCGGGGTCACTCAATGCCACGGGGTATTTAGCAAACATTCCACCAATCTCTAGTAATATAGTTGTTTCAATCGTATTTGTTGCGAAGGTAAAAAAGATGCTTTGTATTGAGATAATGGGCCTTAATGCTAGTGATGGTTAGCCCTAATACTAACATATATTCTGCTGGGTTTTAGCATGGTCATTTAGAAAATTATTTGCAACGGAAGCTATCTGGACATTTTAGAAGTTAAAACTTTTAAAGCAAACCCCACCAAGATCCACCATATTAAGAAAAAGAAACTAAAAAGATGCATATAGGGTGTTAAGAGATTAATGTGCTTCCTCTGTAAGTGTTAGCACATTAAGCAATTTACTTCCAAAGTTGCTAGCCACACCATATTGAATGTTAGGAATAAGTTTGTAAAACCACCTAAAGAACATAAATGAACCACCTTGTCTTTTAAGATGTCTGTAGATGTTCTTATGCTTAGAAATCACTCAAAACCTTTGCTACGCTCTTAGGCAAAATCGACCAGCCCTTTTCCACTATATACTGCAGAAAGTTACAAGGTTTTTAAGAAAAGAGAGTTGCACTCTTTCTCCATTTTTTGGTGAAGACAAAAGCACAAAAACATCACCTAATTGAAATGAAACAAAGCAAGGAATCTTGTGCTTTTGGTCTTCAAAACTTTTGTAAAACTTAAAAGGCTACCTTGGAACTTACCAAATATTTTGCAAGTTAAACAAGCACGCATGGGGCTCTTATGTTTGCCATTTCGGCCGTGAGATTCAAGAAATGAAAAAGAGGAGGATTTAATTCAAGATACATGTTGGACTAAGTGTGGTTACTTGATTTACATATTACAAGTTTCACCAATAATATATATACATCAATCCTTAACATTATGTTGTAAATGTCCGACATAAACCAAACATTTCATTACATAATAGATTATGTATAAAACATCCAACATATACAACATAATGCATATATAATATATATATATATATATATATATATATACACACACACAAAAGAAAAGGTTATCAGTGCTACTCCACCACTCTTCACAAGTATATTGTCTCCCGGGGTGTTACATCTCACGAGAACGTCCCATTCTATTGACAAATTTCTCTCTTATATTGAGTCAGAACCTGAACCCCGTGTCCCATAACAGTTAAACGAGTCACCACAACATCCCGCTCCACTCCAGCAGATCCTCCTGAGATTCTAGTATATGAAAGGCGAAATCGCATCCCATAAGATTTCGCTCCCGAACCAGTACTCACATCGACAGATCAACTAGATACTCCATCTAACAATGATCTATCTGATATCCCCATTGCCGTGCGGAAGGGTAAACACGCATGTACCTACCCTATTGCCTCTTTTGTATCCTATAACAAGTTGACTGCAGCATCCCGCTCATTTGTTACCACTCTGGATGCCATCACTATCCCCAAGACTATAAGGGAAGCTGTGGCACACATCGGATGGCGTAATGCCATGATTAAAGAAATGGAGGCACTTGATCAGAACAATACATGGACTCTAGTAAACTTACCTATCAACAAAAAGGCAATCAAATGTTAATGGGTGTTCACAGTCAAGGTTAATCCAGATGGTTCACTGGCCCGGTTAAAAGCTCATTTAGTGGCCAAAGGTTATGCTCAGGTATGTGGCATGGATTACTCAGAAACATTTTCGCCTATGGCTAAAATGTCATCGGTACGTCTCTTCGTCTCCTTGGTCGCCACATATAACTGGGGTCTATATCAGCTCGATATCAGGAATGCGTTTCTTCATGGTGATCTTAAAGAAGTGGTCTACATTGAGCAACCACCTGGGTTTGTTGCTTACGAGGAGTCTAGGAAGGTATGTAGACTCAAGAAGTCCTTGTATGGTCTCAAGCAATCTCCTCGCGATTGGTTTGGTAAATTCAATACGGTCGTAACAGAGTTTGGGTTAAGAAGAAGTGCTTATGATCACTCGGTATTCTTTGCATCATCTGCTATTGGTTGCATTTTACTCGTTGTGTATGTAGATGACGTGGTAATGTCTGAAAGTGATAGATATGGAATCCAAAGGTTAATATCGTTTCTTGGAAATAAATTTCGGACTAAGGATCTTGGCACATTGAAATATTTTCTGTGAATGGAGGTATCATGTAATAGAAAAGGTATTTATCTCTCACAACGAAAGTATTGTTTAGATGTACTAAGAGACTCTGAGATGATTGAGGCAAAGAAATGTGATGCACCCATGATACCAAACGGGAAATTTTGAGCACACAAAGGTGACCTTCTTGAAGAACGAGAGAAATATAGGAGAATCGTCGGTAAGCTGAATTACTTGACCATCACTCGACTAGATATCTCACTTCCAAAGTGTAGTAAGTTAGTTTATGTCATCACCAAGAGCCTCACATTGGGAAGCCGTCTGTCAAATTCTCAAGTATCTTAAGGGGGCTCCGGGTTGCGGAATCTTATACCAAAATAATGGTCATCACATGGTAGAAGGATTCACAGATGCTGATTATAATGGGGATCTTACAAGTTGAGGATCCACTACCGGGTACTGCATCCTTGTAGGTGGAAATCTGGTACCTTGGAAGAGCAAGAAGCAAAGTGTGGTCTCCCATTCAAGTGCAAAATCAGAATATATGGCGATGGCACAAACCACATATGAACTAGTCTGGATTCGGAATCTTCTTGGCGAGTTTGGGTTTACACAAACTAAACTTATGAATCTATGGTGCAATAATGAAGAAGCTATTCGTATAGCGAATTAACCCGGTATTTCATATAAGAACAAAACATATTGAAGTTGATTATCACTTCACTCGAGAAAAGTTAGAAGATGAAACAATTGCAACACCTCATGTTCGAAGTGGAGATCAGCTAGCAGATGTCTTCACTAAAGCCTTACCTGGATCTAGAATCAGTTATAGTTGTTGGGGTTGAAGTCCTTGGGCTTGGGTGTTTAGGAGGCCCGTTGGGCTGACTTGTTCACCACTCCTAAAACCCTAATTGTTCTCTATATATATCATTGTCTATGTATTGTAATCGTCGTACTGAACTGAATAAAAATCCCTAGTTGCAGCCTGTGGACATAGGTCACACCGACCGAACCACGTAAAATTCTTTGTTCGTGCTTCTTTATCTTATTTTGTGCGTGTTCTTGTGAATTCGTTATCTCCGCTGCGCCGATTAAACCAAAGAATATGGATAAAGAAAAGGAAACTCTGTGGAAGGCGAAAGATAAGAAGGCTAGAGGCACTATTACATTGGCGTTGACTATTACATTGGCGTTGACGAGAAACGTGGCTTATAACATCATGTCAGAAACCACTGCTCGTGGTATGATGTTGGCGTTGTCAAATATGTATGAAAAGCCGTCTGCAGCTAATAAGGTGTTCCTGATGAGATAGTTGTTCACGATGAGAATGAAAGAGGGAAGTTCAGTGACCGAGCACATTAATAATCTGAATTCCATCTTGTCTAGGTTGTCATCTGTTAAGATGAAATTCGATGATGAGACCAAGGTTGTACTATTGCTATCTTCACTGCCTGATAGTTGGTTCGGGACAATGAGTGTTGTTACCAACTCGGTGGGAACTGACGGAATGACATTTGAAAGATTCGGGATTTGGTACTGGGTGAAGACATTCGCCGGAGGGGTGCTAATGGGGGGATCTTCTTCTGAGATGTTACATGTTGGCAGGGGAAGGGAAAATAGTAGAAATAGTGGGAGCGGCAAGGGTCAGGGCAGGAGTTCGTCTAGAGCTCGGCCGAGTGTGCGTTGTTGGAACTGCAACGAGAAAGGACATTACAGAAGTCAATGTCCTAAAGACAAGAAAGAGTTGAACACTACTGCTGCCATTGGAAATTATTCTGATGATAAGGCACTACTGCTTAGTGTCGAGAGTAGCGTTGATTCTTGGGTCATGGATTCCGGTGCATTGTTTCATGCTACCCACAGTAGCGATGGCATGCGGAATGTTAAAGGAAGGCAATTTTAGCAAGGCTAGGCTTGGAAATGGTGAAATTCTTGATGTAACTGGTATGGGAGATATTGACTTGGTTACTACTTTGGGTTCTACTTGGACTTTGTCTAACGTGAGGATCATTCCGAGGCTTGAAACAAAGTTAATCTCTGTTGGCCAACTGGATGAGCAAGGTTTAGACGTGAAGTTTGATAGTGGAAAGTGGAAGGTGATCAAAGATAATCTCGTGATTGCTAGGGGTTTCAAGAAGGGGTCGCTGTATCTTGTGCCAGTTCCGTCTGGGGCTGTGACCACCCCCGTGAAGACGAACGCCAGAGTTGGGCTCGCTGGTTCGAGAGCTAAGAGAGTTCGGTTTGTAGCAGTGAATTCTAGAGCTCCAGTTGATCAGCTTGAGCGTATTCAAAATTCTAAGCGCGGACGAGATTTTCGTAACAGTGGGACCATTTCGACACAGTGTGAAAATCAACGTTGGGTTCGAAAGACTAGAGAGCCGAATGAAAAAGTCTCTCCTGGGAAATTGCTACTATTGGAGAGTGTTCCTCTGGGTAGTCCTGGATCTAATATGTGGGAGTCAGATGGGATTGAGGATGTGATGATGGGGTCTGTTAAGACCAGGTTGGGGTGTTCTGGGCTCCAACGGGCCCGTCTGTTTACCGATGATGATCGGGCCGCTGCAACTAGGTGGACTCGGGATGTCTGGAATGAAGTTTGGTTTGTTCTCTGGGAGTTGGACCTGAAGACAAGACTTTTGTTCCTGTGTGATTACTGATTACTGAAGACATGGATTGCTTTGTGCTTGTTGGCAGATTTGGTGTTTATGGCAAGGCCTTCAAGTGGGAGATTGTTGGGGTTGATGTCCTTGGGCTTGGGTGTTTAGGAGGTCCGTTGGGCTGACTTGTTCACCACTCCTAAAACCCTAATTGTTCTCTATATATATTATTGTCTGTGTATTGTAATCGTCGTACTGAACTGAATAAAAATCCCTAGTTGCAGCCCGTGGACGTAGGTCACACCGACCGAACCACGTAAAATTCTTTGTTCGTGTTTCTTTATCTTATTTTGTGCGTGTTCGTTGTGAATTCGTTATCTCCGCTGCGCCGATTAAACCTAACAATAGTTATATCTGTAACAAGCCGAGCATGATCAATATATATGCTCCAACTTGAGGGGGAGTGTTAAAGAATATTTGTGTTAGAACATTTATTCCTTTCTAGAAGGTCTAACCACTTGTAGTCAAGTGGTTAGTGGTTGAGACAGTATTTACTATCTCGTTGTAATAGTAGTTTCTGTTCATATATATATGTTGTGTATATGCGATGTAAACAAGTAAGTGAATACAAGAAATTTATTCTCTCCATCAGTCTGATTACAGTTAACAACTTAACATATGCAATTCTACACCAAATAACAATAATAGATTTGTCTATGTGGGTGGTGATGTTTGGAGAGGTGCGATGTGAAGTAGATCTGAAATACTGATCGGAAAATGGGTGGCTGCTGAAATTTATACACGATAGGGATATGTCTAATGCTTTAATACCATGTGATGCTAAAAGAGATGTTTTGTATTGAGAAATCTCTATGATACAATATGACACAAATATAGACAAAGATCTAAGAACCATACCGGGTCTAGCTGTTGGAGCTTCACCCTAGTGATGGCTGACCCTTTATACTTATATATATGTGTGTGTGTGTGTGTGTATTCTAACATTTACAATGTTAACTATTGATAAAAATAAAAATAAATGATTATATAATTGTGTTAACTAGTAAACCGGATCTGACCTGTAATGACCCAAACTAGAATACCCATTTTGAACTCATTACATAACCCACCCAGAACTTCAGCTTTAGAAATCTTTATGTATTAAGTGATTATTTCAGGCTCCACGATCTACAGTCAAAAGTGAACTCGGATCGATTGAATCAAGTCTAAATGCAAAGTTGGCGACTCAAATTGCTATATTAAAACTTTCTTCAAGAAGTTTTAAGGTGCTTGCTGTTCTTTGTTTGCTTTAATTAATATGAAGAAAAAGTCGATGCTAAGTATCTTTGAGACCCGTATATTTCTGCCAATTAAATGTGCCTTTTCCTGCTTTTTTTTATTTGTTTATGTTTCAGTTGCATAATTCACAGGAATTAGTGGAAAATAATTTTGTGTAGGATCTGCCAGACTTGAGCACATCGCCCCACAATAAGAGGGGTGACCTTCTTCTAGCAATGGGTGCTCCATTTGGTATCTTGTCTCCTGCTCACTTTTGTAACAGGTAATGCCAATGGTCACTGCTATCTCTTTTTATTCCATTGCTTGGTGGTTTGGTATTTAATAAATAAATAGTTTTAGTGTGGCTATTTAGCAAAAGTATTGTTAGGGATATATTATGGATGGCACACATTTGGACAAAATAAAGGATGAGACTTGAGAGATTGTTATGGTTCGTACATGTACAGAGGAAGCTGATGATGACACCTATAAGGAGCATGGAACAACTCACAGTCAAGGGGAAGAGTAAAGGCAGGCCGAAACTGATATGGAAATAGAAGATTAGGCAAGATCTGTTAGACTTGCACCTCTTAAAGGACATGATCAGTGGTAGAAGGTCTTGTAGGCGACAAAGGTTAGAGATTTCTAGGGGAATGTATTTGTATAGTTCTGGTATTTGCTTGAGCTTCTTTGCTTGGCTTGTACTTAACATAGGTGTAGAGGGTAATATCTTTCTATCTTTCTAGGTTTGCCTTTAGCCCTATGTGTGCATTTAGCCATAGGTGTGCCTTTCGCCCTAGTCTCACCCACTTTATCTGTAAGGACTTTGACATGTACTACTTTTTTATCTGCTTATAATACTTGATCATTTGCAACTTGCTTTCTTGTATATTTTTATTGTTTCTAGTGTCTTGACTGCTTTTCCTGTACTTGTGTTATACTTGAAAAAAATGTTTTCTTCAAGTCGGGGGTCTCTCTGGGAGTAACCTCTTTACCCCTTAGGATAGAGGTAATGTGTGCCTCTCATTTCACCCTCTTCAACCCTGCTATCTAGTGGGATTTTACCGGGTATGTTTGTTTTTTGTTTATTGTTATGGGTTGATGACTTCTCATGTGTTAGTTGGTTTTCTTTGATAAAAAGTTAGCAATGACGGTTTTTGTAGAAGTAGATAAGATTTTAAAGGATGCAGATATGTGAGAGTGTAACACCACAAAGTGCCCCATGGACCCGCTAATCAAACTTGGTAAAGAAGAAGGCCAAGAAGGTGTTGATGCAACAAAGTATAGAAGACTTGTAGGCAGTGTTTGGTGCCTCACCCACACCCGACCAGACCTTAATTATGCAGTTGGTGTCACTAGCAGATTCATGGAAACCCCAAAAGCATCAAACTTACAAACTGTCAAACAAGTACTATGATATGTGAAAGGAACAGTCGATTTTGGGGTCCCCGTTACAACTTACAATCGAAATGGAGAAGAAATTCTGGTCGGCTACAGTGACAGTTCACATGCCAATGACAGAACTGATGGAAAGAGTACAACAGGGAAGATCTTTTATTACGGGGGAGGTCCGGTCGCTTGGTGCAGTCAAAAGCAACATACTGTTGCCTTATCTTCCTGCAAGGCAGAATTTATGGCAGCAGCATGCTGCCTGTCAAGGAGTATGGCTGAAAGGTTTGCTTCAAGAAATCATGGGTTGAAATACGGAAGCAATTACCATTTATGTGGACAACACGTCTCCAATGAAACTGAAAGAATCCTGTTTTTCATAGTCGTAGTAAGCACATTGACACAATGTGTTGTAAATGGTTTGGTGAAAATTGAATTTGTTAGTGATAATGAACAAAAGGCCCGGCATTTTGACCAAGGCTTTACCAAGAATCAAATTTTTGGAGATGAGGGAGTTTTTTGGGGTCAAAGATTTGTCAAAAGAGAAGGATGGAATTAAGGAAACAATAATTATGGTAGTCAGAGATTTGCAATCAAATAATTTTCTTAGTTTTGACAATGCTTTTCTTAGTATAAATAGATGGTTAGTATGAGATGGAAATTTTACCCTACTCTTCTCTTGTTTTCTCCAATATATTTGTGTGGACCTTTGTTTTCCTAAAGTTCTTGTGCCAGTTGTTGCTAACACATGCCTTGTTGAGTTTTCATGGTACAAAATGTGTTTTTTAGTTTTATCACGGTCTATATTGATGATCTTACCTGTTTATTGTATATTTCTATATCAGTGTTACTGTTATTTATTATGGTGTGAAGGTATCTTGTGACATGAATTGTTGTGTATGCAGTATATCAGTTGGTTATGTTTCCAACTGCTACCCTCCCAGTTCCTCAAAAGAATCATTGTTGATGGCAGACATTCGGTGTCTTCCTGGTGCGTGAACATATATATATTCTTATGAATTATACAGGTGTGAGGGTGGCAATATTGATCCAGGTCATCTTGTCTCAAAATTTTCAATTGGGTAATAAGAAACAATTGATTTAAAGGAAATGGTCAAACGGGTATGAAGCGACTAGAATATAAATTTAGTGCTAAAAACGTCCGAAGTCCTTTGTTAATTTCTTTTTTACTTATTATGAAACAATATAATAATTATAATCATAGTTTATAATTTTATATAGTTAACTAAAAAGGAATTAAAAGTTTTGTCTAGCATTTTTGACTTACTACCCAACCCTGTTGTCATCTGTAAATATTGTCAATTCGATTCAGTTTTATGTATATATATTTTCAGGAATGGAAGGGAGTCCAGTTTTTGGGGAAGAATCACAGATTGTAGGTATGCTTACAAGGCCTCTGAGACAGAGGGTTAGTGGAGCTGAAGTCCAGGTGATAACATTTAAGAGGGCATTTATTTTGGGATCAGGGCGCGGCAAAATGAGAGGGCCTGACGGGTTATCTTACAGGTTGGATTGGGTTAACCATCAACACTTTTTCATCAACTATTACTATATTCAATGTGATTACCAATACACATATTAATATAAAGATCCATTTTAATTTATAAAGAATCTTAAAAGGTTTTAAACATTCGAGTACATAACAAGTGGCTGTCAAACCTTTCAACCGATTTGGCCATTGGCTATTTTTTTAGTCTTACCCGTTTGACCTATTAGCTATAAGACAGGACCCGGGTTGACATAAGCTGGCTAATTGTGTTTCTGTTTAAATATTTAAAACTGGTTGTGATACTGATGACAGCTTGTAATCCCATGGGAAGCCATCATAGAGGCTTGTGCCGCATTCGTATCACCCAACACAAGCACCTTAAAAGATTCATTGAAACACGATTACGGGTCCCGTTCAGTCCATCCAAATCCTGTTGAGCAAGCAATGTCATCTATATGTCTTATTACTATCAATGATGGTGTGTGGGCATCTGGTGTTTTACTCAACAACCGTGGACTTATTCTCACTAATGCTCACCTTCTCGAGCCATGGAGGTTTAAGAAAACAACAGCTAATGAGAATATCCTTTTTACCCCTTCAAGTGAAACAGAGGCATTGACCTCTCAATCTAATATAAATCATCAACGTATACGGGTTCGTGTGGATTACTTGCACCGTTGGATTTGGTGTGATGCGTTTGTAGTCTATGTTTCTAAAGGTCCTCTGGACATTGCAGTATTGCAGCTTGAGTCTGTGCCTGATAAACTTAAACCCATAGTTATGGATTTCACTTGTCCCTCTCCTGGGTTAAAGGTTTATGTTTCCGGACATGGGCTTTTTGGCCCTCGTTGTGGTAAGTTTTTATTTTCGCAACTTTGTGGGTCAAAGGTTTCTGGGCTCTTTTATCTCATAATATATATTTGGCTTCTTCAGATTTCCTTCCTTCAGCTTGTGTTGGAGTTGTAGCAAAAGTAGTTAAAGCACAGAGGTCTAGTGGACAAGGAGATGTACCAGCAATGATTGAAACAACAGCTGCTGTGCATCCTGGTGGTAGTGGTGGTGCCGTTCTTAATTCAGATGGTCACATGATCGGCCTTGTTACCAGGTATAGATAGATATTATAAATTTCTGCCACGCAGAGTAGGTTTCGCAAAAAGGATTGGAAGGTCACAGGCAACACTTGTTGCCCGAAATTATTAAGTTTTTCAGAGAAACATGAATATATAATATATGATGGTATTTCAGCAACAATCTAATTGTGTTTTGAATAAATATTGGAAGATTTATGCAGTAAATTTATACTTTGGGTGCCAGTTTGGCTTTTGTCTATTGTTTTTATCATTACGTGTTTGACCCATTGTGTAATTAAATGAGTCAAAATTGCAACCTGTAGAAAGATCATTAAATATATTCCTGAACTGTCATACTTTTTGGTACAGCAATGCTAGGCACGGTGGGGGAACCGTGATACCCTATTTAAACTTCAGCATTCCATGTGCAGCATTGGAGCCTGTTTTCAACTTCTCCAAAGGTGGTTCTTCCTCTATGCATGAAATAGTTGTATCACATGCACATTTGAGTTGAAATAGTATATGTAATTTTACTTGGTGTTTATAGCAGACATGAAAAATCTATCCATCTTGGAAGAGCTTGACCGAACCAATGAACATATGTCATCCGTATGGGCATTGATGCCGCCCAGATCACATGGAGATCACATCAAGGAAACTAAGGGTTCAAGATTCACCAAGTTTATAGCCGATAACCAATTCTTGAAAAAAACATCACCAGCGGCTCTTGGTTCTTCGAAACTTCTTCCCAGCAAGTTGTGAAGATATTTGACCAGAAATAGGTGATTTGTTGTTGTAATGTAATGGATATTCTTGTATAATTTGTTGTAATATATTTGTATAACGATTCCTCAATCTTTTTATTTACTAACTAGGGCTGCGTATAGTGTACGCGGGAGAATTATCATCGATACACATTTGGTTAGTCACACTATAAAGTTAATACAGGAAATAGTATTAGACAATACAAGGTACGACCAAGCTTGTCACTAGCCCAAAAATTACATTCAAAAGAAAATCTAAGGGGTTGTTTGATAGTTGTTAAGAGCTGATTGAGTAAGAGTTGATTGAGTAAGAGCTGAGTGAGTAAAAGCTGATTGAGTAAAAACTTTGGTTGAAACTTGGGTGTTTGATAGTAGCTGACTGGGTAAGAGCTGACTGAGTTTTTTTTTTTTTTTTTTTTTTTTTTTTTTGAATGACAGCTGACAGAGTAATGTATATAGTTAATTTGTTTTTTATGTATTAAAAACATTTTATAAAAAATTTAAAATAAAATAAAATATAAAAGAAATTTTAAAACAAAAAATCAATACAATAATTTTTGTTGTACATGCTAAAAAAGAAATGAAACACATTCTTTTATAATAAAAATATTTCTTTTTAATGAAATAAAAATACGTTTTTTAAAGTTAAAAACCATAATTGTATCTTCATTAATATAAACGATAAAAAAATAATAACAAACTTTCTGTTTTATCTTATGTTTAGTGATGATTAAAAATAACCAACTTTAAAACACATAATATCTTAAAATTCAAAGTGTCATACAAAATTTAAATCAAGCATAACTCATACAAATTTAACTTGAAGCACTTGAAAATAGTTGATTAGCAATCTGGTTCCGCAAAGTAGTCATATATTTAACGCCTTCTGAACCCCATTCTATGCGCTCACTTCCTTCACCTTGCACATTAGGAGTAGCCATAGTGAAATTTTCAAAGTCCATAAATAATTCATCTTGAATATTGTATTTTCGTATAAAATTATGGACTGCAAAACAAGCTATGACAACGTCTCTCTGCACTGGAAAAGGATAAGGAGCCATTTGTTTTAAGATTGGAAATCTCGCTTTCAGTACACCATTAGCACACTCAATAACATTTCTGAGTTGTGCATGGGCATCATTGAATCTTTCTTCCTTAGTTAACGCTCGTCTTCGTCGAAAATCGGCAAACCAATACCTCGTGTTGCGGCAAGGAGCCAAAAGTCCATGAGTGTTTGTATATGCAGCATCACAAAGGTAATATTTACCTATAAATATAAGTGTGACATCTATTATATAAAGAATAAATGTAATGTATATAATAATAAAAGTTATAGTTAGAAAACAAACCTGGTGGAGGGAATCGAAATCCAAAAGTCGGATTAGATGCAATTTCTTTTAGAACTCGTGAATCATGTGCTATACCCTCCCATCCAGCCTACACATATGTGAATATCATATCAAAATCACATATTCCTAGCACATTTTAATAACATTCACCTTTTCCTCTTCCCCTAAAACAAGGTTGTTGATTAGCAGGCAGAACTGCATGTACAAGAGTTCCATCTAAAGCACCTATTGCTCCGGAAAATATATCGTTCCGATGTATTTGTAGTTCCATCAGAAGATGTTGGCACTATAATTTCTTTTGCAAAAAACATCATTGCCACCAGAACCTCGTGAAAACATTGATGAACTGTTTGAGTAGAGTGTTGAAATCGTCGTTTAACCACTCGAAAACGTTCATTATGCCCTATAATATGTAAGAACATAGCCATCTTCTCTTCCGCGCTTATTGACTACTAGCTTGCAACCAATTTCGTTGTTTAAAATGATTGCACAATAGTACAAAAGCCTCGCATGAAACCCTCATCATTTCATGACATTGTGTAGATGATCCATGTAGCAATTCTTGTGAATACGCATGACCGGTTAACGCAGAATCATTGTCTCTTATTCTTTCAATTCCTCGTTTCCTTTTCCGGGCCAACATCAACCAATACCACGAAAGTAAAAGGAAAGCTATAATTTCACCCTTCGTATACATATGTGACCTATTAAATTTAATATAAAAGTCATCCACATGTAATATAAAAGCCATAAAAAAGTCATACCAAATTCATACAAAAACCATACAAGTCATACAAAAGTCATACACATCATACCAAATAAAAGAAAATAATAAGTCATACGATCAGCCATTTATAAGAAAACAAGAATAATCATTCAAATAAACGATACTTCCTCCCAGTATTTCGCACCCACGACGCGCAACTCAACGTCTTAAGACGCAGCCAAACTTTCCTAAGATCAGCACTTTCACCAAATAGCAAAAGAGCCGTGTCGTATCTGGGATCTCCTTCCCCCACTCCATTTTCTCTAACTTTTCCATACATGCATCCACATCATCTTCTTTCTCTCTATTCAAGCGTTCACTTTCCACCAGCATCTTTGCAACATTAACAATTTCTTTCCCGACTTCTCTTAAGTCTTCATCAAATGTGTTTCTATGAACTCTTTTGCTATTTCCTTGACCTTCATTATGTTTTGACCGGCCACTTGATTCATCACTTGCATGTGGGGCATCTGTCTCCATTTGAGTGCAATGATCTTCATCCATATCATGTGCTGAAAATTCTTCAACGGGATGGGGGAGTGTAGAAGATGGCCCCCAACAGTGAACACTGGTCGATACCACGCCCTCAAACAACTTGGTACAAAGATCAGGACAAATGAGGGGCGCATTTCTCAATTTCTCTACATATTTGTCCAACTGGTCGAAAATTTTATAAAGAAAATCAAAAACCTAAAAGATAATAATTATAGATAAAAAACATTCACAATATATAAATACCTTTCCCTCCGCGACCCATTCTTCATCACACATACTAAAAGTATTGGTTACAGGATTATAAAGATTCC
>JBCNJP010000023.1:26382470-26401658 GCA_039602395.1 Deinandra increscens subsp. villosa
TCGATTACAGTGGAAGGAGCATTTTATGATATATGCAATGCCAAACAAGCCCGGAGAATTTAGTCGGTTTGACTTCCCAGATGTTTTGCCCGCACCATTAAATGGCAAGTATGCTATTACTTATTGTTTATTTTAGCAAGTGTAACTCATGCTATTACTAGAAATCTGATATTTGCATTTGTTTCAGGAATTTGGGCTATCTTGAAGAATAATGAAATGCTGACATGGCCCGAGAAAGTAAAATTTGCAACCGGGCTCTTGCCTGCAATGTTGGGCGGACAAGCTTATGTTGAGGCTCAAGATGGACTTAGTGTTCAAGATTGGATGAGAAAGCAAGTATGTAATTGTCTTTTTAGTAAATAGTGTGCATTAATGAATTTCTTACTAATATTCATGTTAAACGCAATGTTAACTACTTATTTCCAATTCACTTGTAAAGGAAGGTAATTACTTTTTCTTAGGTTTGCTATTTCATCTACATTTTTTTTCTATGGTAGCCACCAAAGTCATCATTTTAATATCTAAATCCCCTTTATGTCTATGGGTTTACCATGGAACGATTTTTGTGTTGAACTTTAAACATTTCTACGTTCTATTCATCACATGATTGGTGTTTGCAGCAGTTGAAAATAGGTATATATCCTATCCTCCTTTTAGGTTTGCCTGAAAAATGATGAATGCTAAACTGTACCGAAATGAATCATTTGAAGAGAACAGATTGTCTGATACAGCTGTCGAGCCATTGACGATGGTAGTGTTGGGCTTACAACAAATAACAGTTGCGGCCAACGATTTAGGTATGGATGGGTCTTTGTAATGTTTATTTTATGCGGAGTGGCAATAGAGTTTTAGTCATCATCTTCTAGAGCATGTTCATACCTTCTAACGTAAATAGAAATTGACGGGTACTACACTCAATTGTTATTTGCTGAAATATGTGAGATTTTTGTTAATAGAGGTAGTTGCATTTATGTAGAAAAATAGGAAGCATAGGAGTTTTTTATGTATTAAATTAATTCGTTTGTACATGAATGTTATTTTACATGGTCTTATTATCATATTCCGGATTACCGCAGCAACGCGCGGTCGATCTCTAGTTTGAAACATTGGTATAAGTTTGAAAAGTGTAAGCCTAATTTGACCTTTGACCTTGGCCTTTGACCTTTGACCTTTGGCCTTTGGTTGTTAAGTTTGAAAAGTATAAGCCTAATTTTGAAGTTCAAGAGGAAAGTCCAAACTCCTAATATATTCAAACGAGATGTTTATCCCCTGCGCGTTGCTGCGGGGTTGAATTTGTATACTGAACGAAAGTAAAAAAATTAAGTGATATAAAACGTTAAAGTTTAAAAGTCTCGTGGTGAAAGTATAAAACTATAGAAGTATACTAAAAGCGAAAGTAGATAAGTTAAAAGTTTTGTGGCCAAAGTAGAAGACAAAAAAACTTAAAACAAAAAAAAAAACTTTAAAAGTTAGGGAGGGTTAAAAAATTAAGGAGTATAAAACGTAAAAGTCTAAAAGCCTTGTGGTGAAAGTATAAAATTATAAAAATATACTAAGTTAGGTGGTATAAAACGTAAAAGTCTAAAAGTCTCATGGTGAAAGTATAAAACTGTAAAAGTATACTAAAACCGAAAGTAGAAAAGTTAAAAGTTTCGTGACCAAAGTAGAAGATAACAAAACCTAAAACAAAAAAAATTAAAAGTTAGAGTGTAAAAAAGTTAAGGGGTATAAAACGTAAAAGTTTAAAAGACTTGTAGTGAAAGTATACAACTATAAAAATATACTAAAAATGAAAGTAAAAAAGTTAAAAGGTGACCAAAATAGAAGACAACAAAACTTAAAATAAAAAAAAAATTAAAAGTTAAACGGTACAAAACGTAAGAGTATGAAACATATGTGATTAAACTATGAAAACCAAAAGTTTACTATTTCATTCAAAAGAAAAAAAACAAATTATAAAAGTTTAGGGGTAGAAAACATCAAAACACCAAAGTCACGTGGCCAAAGTTTAAAAAATAAAAAGTATACTATTAATTTATCAAATTTCATTGTATTATTAATAAATTGGTATTTGAAGGTCGAGAAGTTATGCAATGGCTTAAGATTTTTGACTTTTTTAGTTCTTCGGGCAACAAAAGTGGGGTTAGTGACCACACTAAGATTTTCTTTTGAATGTAATTTTTGGGCTAGTGAGTAGTGACAAGCTTGGTCCTACCTTGTATTGTCTAATACTATTTCATGTATTAACTTTATAGTGTGACTAACCAAATGTGTATCGATGATAATGCTCCCGCGTAGACTATACGCAGCCCTAGTTAGTAAATAAAAAGATTGAGGAATCGTTATACAAATACATTACAACAAATTATACAAGAATATCCATTACATTACAACAACAAATCACCTATTTCTGGTCAAATATCTTCACAACTTGCTGGGAAGAAGAAGTTTCGAAGAACCAAGAGCCGCTGGTGATGTTTTTTTCAAGAGTTGGTTATCGGCTATAAACTTGGTGAATCTTGAACCCTTAGTTTCCTTGATGTGATCTCCATGTGATCTGGGCGGCATCAATGCCCATACGGATGACATATGTTCATTGGTTCGGTCAAGCTCTTCCAAGATGGATAAATTCTTCATGTCTGCTATAAACACCAAGTAAAATTACATATACTATTTCAACTCAAATGTGCATGTGATACAACTATTTCATGCATAGAGGAAGAACCACCTTTGGAGAAGTTGAAAACAGGCTCCAATGCTGCACATGGAATGCTGAAGTTTAAATAGGGTATCACGGTTCCCCCACCGTGCCTAGCATTGCTGTACCAAAAAGTATGACAGTTCAGGAATATATTTAATGATCTTTCTACAGGTCGCAATTTTGACTCATTTAATTACACAATGGGTCAAACACGTAATGATAAAAACAATAGACAAAAGCGAAACTGGCACTCAAAGTATAAATTTACTGCATAAATCTTCCAATATTTATTCAAAACACAATTAGATTGTTGCTGAAATACCATCATATATTATATATTCATGTTTCTCTGAAAAACTTAATAATTTCGGGCAACAAGTGTTGCCTGTGACCTTCCAATCCTTTTTGCGAAACCTACTCTGCGTGGCAGAAATTTATAATATCTATCTATACCTGGTAACAAGGCCGATCATGTGACCACCTGAATTAAGAACGGCACCACCACTACCACCAGGATGCACAGCAGCTGTTGTTTCAATCATTGCTGGTACATCTCCTTGTCCACTAGACCTCTGTGCTTTAACTACTTTTGCTACAACTCCAACACAAGTTGATGGAAGAAAATCTGAAGAAGCCAAACATATATTATGAGATAAAAGAGCCCAGAAACCTTTGACCCACAAAGTTGCGAAAATTAAATTACCACAACGAGGGCCAAAAAGCCCATGTCCGGAAACATAAACCTTTAACCCAGGAGAGGGACAAGTGAAATCCATAACTATGGGTTTAAGTTTATCAGGCACAGACTCAAGCTGCAATACTGCAATGTCCAGAGGACCTTTAGAAACATAGACTACAAACGCATCACACCAAATCCAACGGTGCAGGTAATCCACACGAACCCGTATACGTTGATGATTTATCTTAGATTGAGAGGTCAATGCCTCTGTTTCACTTGAAGGGGTAAAAAGGATATTCTCATTAGCTGCTGTTTTCTTAAACCTCCATGGCTCGAGAAGGTGAGCATTAGTGAGAATAAGTCCATGGTTGTTGAGTAAAACACCAGATGCCCACACACCATCATTGATAGTAATAAGACATATAGAAGACATTGCCTGCTCAACAGGATTTGGATGGACTGAACGGGACCCGTAATCGTGTTTCAATGAATCTTTTAAGGTGCTTGTGTTGGGTGATACAAATGCGGCACAAGCCTCTATGATGGCTTCCCATGGGATTACAAGCTGTCATCACAACCAGTTTCAAATATTTAAACAGAAACACAATTAGCCAGCTTATGTCAACCCGGGTCCTGTCTTATAGCTAATAGGTCAAACGGGTAAGACTAAAAAAATAGCCAATGGCCAAATCGGTTGAAAGGTTTGACAGCCACTTGTTATGTACTCGAATGTTTAAAACCTTTTAAGATTCTTTATAAATTAAAATGGATCTTTATATTAATATGTGTATTGGTAATTACATTGAATATAGTAATAGTTGATGAAAAAGTGTTGATGGTTAACCCAATCCAACCTGTAAGATAACCCGTCAGGCCCTCTCATTTTGCCGCGCCCTGATCCCAAAATAAATGCCCTCTTAAATGTTATCACCTGGACTTCAGCTCCACTAACCCTCTGTCTCAGAGGCCTTGTAAGCATACCTACAATCTGTGATTCTTCCCCAAAAACTGGACTCCCTTCCATTCCTGAAAATAGATATACATAAAACTGAATCGAATTGAAAAAATTTACAGATGACAACAGGGTTGGGTAGTAAGTCAAAAATGCTAGACAAAACTTTTAATTCCTTTTTAGTTAACTATATAAACTATGATTATAATTATTATATTGTTTCATAATAAGTAAAAAAGAAATTAACAAAGGACTTCGGACGTTTTTAGCACTAAATTTATATTCTAGTCGCTTCATACCCGTTTGATCAATTCCTTTAAATCAATTGTTTCTTATTACCCAATTGAAAATTTTGAGACAAGATGACCTGGATCAATATTGCCACCCTCACACCTGTATAATTCATAAGAATATATATATGTTCACGCACCAGGAAGACACCGAATGTCTGCCATCAACAATGATTCTTTTGAGGAACTGGGAGGGTAGCAGTTGGAAACATAACCAACTGATATACTGCATACACAACAATTCATGTCACAAGATACCTTCACACCATAATAAATAACAGTAACACTGATATAGAAATATAGAATAAACAGGTAAGATCATCAATATAGACCGTGATAAAACTAAAAAACACATTTTGTACCATGAAAACTCAACAAGGCATGTGTTAGCAACAACTGGCACAAGAACTTTAGGAAAACACAGGTCCACACAAATTTATTGGAGAAAACAAGAGAAGAGTAGGGTAAAATTTCCATCTCATACTAACCATCTATTTATACTAAGAAAAGCATTGTCAAAACAAAGAAAATTATTTGATTGCAAATCTCTGACTACCATAATTATTGTTTCCTTAGTTCCATCCTTCTCTTTTGACAAATCTTTGACCCCAAAAAACTCCCTCATCTCCAAAAATTTGATTCTTGGTAAAGCCTTGGTCAAAATGCCGGGCCTTTTGTTCATTATCACTAACAAATTCAATTTTCACCAAACCATTTACAACACATTGTGTCAATGTGCTTACTACGACTATGAAAAACAGGATTCTTTCAGTTTCATTGGAGACGTGTTGTCCACATAAATGGTAATTGCTTCCGTATTTCAACCCATGATTTCTTGAAGCAAACCTTTCAGCCATACTCCTTGACAGGCAGCATGCTGCTGCCATAAATTCTGCCTTGCAGGAAGATAAGGCAACAGTATGTTGCTTTTGACTGCACCAAGCGACCGGACCTCCCCCGTAATAAAAGATCTTCCCTGTTGTACTCTTTCCATCAGTTCTGTCATTGGCATGTGAACTGTCACTGTAGCCGACCAGAATTTCTTCTCCATTTCGATTGTAAGTTGTAACAGGGACCCCAAAATCGACTGTTCCTTTCACATATCATAGTACTTGTTTGACAGTTTGTAAGTTTGATGCTTTTGGGGTTTCCATGAATCTGCTAGTGACACCAACTGCATAATTAAGGTCTGGTCGGGTGTGGGTGAGGCACCAAAGACTGCCTACAAGTCTTCTATACTTTGTTGCATCAACACCTTCTTGGCCTTCTTCTTTACCAAGTTTGATTAGCGGGTCCATGGGGCACTTTGTGGGATTACACTCCCACATATCTGCATCCTTTAAAATCTTATCTACTTCTACAAAAACCGTCATTGCTAACTTTTTATCAAAGAAAACCAACTAACACATGAGAAGTCATCAACCCATAACAATAAACAAAAAACAAACATACCTGGTAAAATCCCACTAGATAGCAGGGTTGAAGAGGGTGAAATGAGAGGCACACATTACCTCTATCCTAAGGGGTAAAGAGGTTACTCCCAGAGAGACCCCCGACTTGAAGAAAACATTTTTTTCAAGTATAACACAAGTACAGGAAAAGCAGTCAAGACACTAGAAACAATAAAAGCATACAAGAAAGCAAGTTGCAAATGATCAAGTATTATAAGCAGATAAAAAAGTAGTACATGTCAAAGTCCTTACAGATAAAGTGGGTGAGACTAGGGCGAAAGGCACACCTATGGCTAAATGCACACATATGGCTAAAGGCAAACCTAGAAAGATAGAAAGATCTTATCCTCTACACCTATGTTAAGTACAAGCCAAGCAAAGAAGCTCAAGCAAATACCAGAACTATACAGATGCATTCCCCTAGAAATCTCTAACCTTTGTCGCCTACAAGACCTTCTACCACTGATCATGTCCTTTAAGAGGTGCAAGTCTAACAGATCTTGCCTAATCTTCTATTTCCATATCAGTTTCGGTCTGCCTTTACTCTTCCCCTTGACTGTGAGTTGTTCCATGCTCCTTATAGGTGTCATCATCAGCTTCCTCTGTACATGTACGAACCATAACAATCTCTCAAGTCTCATCCTTTATTTTGTCCAAATGTGTGCCATCCATAATATATCCCTAACAATACTTTTGCTAAATAGCCACACTAAAACTATTTATTTATCAAATACCAAACCACCAAGCAATGGAATAAAAAGAGATAGCAGTGACCATTGGCATTACCTGTTACAAAAGTGAGCAGGAGACAAGATACCAAATGGAGCACCCATTGCTAGAAGAAGGTCACCCCTCTTATTGTGGGGCGATGTGCTCAAGTCTGGCAGATCCTACACAAAATTATTTTCCACTAATTCCTGTGAATTATGCAACTGAAACATAAACAAATAAAAAAAGCAGGAAAAGGCACATTTAATTGGCATTTATATACGGGTCTCAAAGATACTTAGCATCGACTTTTTCTTCATATTAATTAAAGCAAACAAAGAACAGCAAGCACCTTAAAACTTCTTGAAGAAAGTTTTAATATAGCAATTTGAGTCGCCAACTTTGCATTTAGACTTGATTCAATCGATCCGAGTTCACTTTTGACTGTAGATCGTGGAGCCTGAAATAATCACTTAATACATAAAGATTTCTAAAGCTGAAGTTCTGGGTGGGTTATGTAATGAGTTCAAAATGGGTATTCTAGTTTGGGTCATTACAGGTCAGATCCGGTTTACTAGTTAACACAATTATATAATCATTTATTTTTATTTTTATCAATAGTTAACATTGTAAATGTTAGAATACACACACACACACATATATAAGTATAAAGGGTCAGCCATCACTAGGGTGAAGCTCCAACAGCTAGACCCGGTATGGTTCTTAGATCTTTGTCTATATTTGTGTCATATTGTATCATAGAGATTTCTCAATACAAAACATCTCTTTTAGCATCACATGGTATTAAAGCATTAGACATATCCCTATCGTGTATAAATTTCAGCAGCCACCCATTTTCCGATTAGTATTTCAGATCTACTTCACATCGCACCTCTCCAAACATCACCACCCACATAGACAAATCTATTATTGTTATTTGGTGTAGAATTGCATATGTTAAGTTGTTAACTGTAATCAGACTGATGGAGAGAATAAATTTCTTGTATTCACTTACTTGTTTACATCGCATATACACAACATATATATATGAACAGAAACTACTATTACAACGAGATAGTAAATACTGTCTCAACCACTAACCACTTGACTACAAGTGGTTAGACCTTCTAGAAAGGAATAAATGTTCTAACACAAATATTCTTTAACACTCCCCCCTCAAGTTGGAGCATATATATTGATCATGCTCGGCTTGTTACAGATATAACTATTGTTAGGTTTAATCGGCGCAGCGGAGATAACGAATTCACAACGAACACGCACAAAATAAGATAAAGAAACACGAACAAAGAATTTTACGTGGTTCGGTCGGTGTGACCTACGTCCACGGGCTGCAACTAGGGATTTTTATTCAGTTCAGTACGACGATTACAATACACAGACAATAATATATATAGAGAACAATTAGGGTTTTAGGAGTGGTGAACAAGTCAGCCCAACGAACCTCCTAAACACCCAAGCCCAAGGACATCAACCCCAACAATCTCCCGCTTGAAGGCCTTGCCATAAACACCAAATCTGCCAACAAGCACAAAGCAATCCATGTCTTCAGTAATCAGTAATCACACAGGAACAAAAGTCTTGTCTTCAGGTTCAACTCCCAGAGACCAAACCAAACTTCAATCCAGACATCCCGAGTCCACCTAGTTGCAGCGGCCCGGTCATCATCGGTAAACAGACGGGCCCGTTGGAGCCCAGAACACCCCAACCTGGTCTTAACAGACCTCATCATCACATCCTCAATCCCATCTGACTCCCACATATTAGATCCAGGACTACCCAGAGGAACACTATCCAATAGTAGCAATTTCCCAGGAGAGACTTTTTCATTCGGCTCTCTAGTCTATCGAACCCAACGTTGATTTTCACACTGTGTCGAAATGGTCCCACTGTTACGGAAATCTCGTCCGCGCTTAGAATTTTGAATACGCTCAAGCTGATCAACTGGAGCTCTAGAATTCACTGCTACAAACCGAACTCTCTTAGCTCTCGAACCAGCGAGCCCAACTCTGGCGTTCGTCTTCACGGGGGTGGTCACAGTCCCGGACGGAACTGGCACAAGATACAGCGACCCCTTCTTGAAACCCCTAGCAATCACGAGATTATCTTTGATCACCTTCCACTTTCCACTATCAAACTTCACGTCTAAACCTTGCTCATCCAGTTGGCCAACGGAGATTAACTTTGTTTCAAGCCTCGGAATGATCCTCACGTTAGACAAAATCCAAGTAGAACCCAAAGTAGTAACCAAGTCAATATCTCCCATACCAGTTACATCAAGAATTTCACCATTTCCAAGCCTAGCCTTGCTAAAATTGCCTTCTTTAACATTCCGCATGCCATCGCTACTGTGGGTAGCATGAAACAATGCACCGGAATCCATGACCCAAGAATCAACGCTACTCTCGACACTATGCAGTAGTGCCTCATCATCAGAATAATTTCCAATGGCAGCAGTAGTGTTCAACTTTTTCTTGTCTTTAGGACATTGACTTCTGTAATGTCCTTTCTCGTTGCAGTTCCAACAACGCACACTCGGCCGAGCTCTAGACGAACTCCTGCCCTGACCCTTGCCGCTCCCACTATTTCTACTATTTTCCCTTCCCCTGCCAACATGTAACATCTCAGAAGAAGACCCCCCATTAGCACCCCTCCGGCGAATGTCTTCACCCAGTACCAAATCCCGAATCTTTCAAATGTCATTCCGTCAGTTCCCACCGAGTTGGTAACAACACTCATTGTCCCGAACCAACTATCAGGCAGTGAAGATAGCAATAGTACAACCTTGGTCTCATCATCGAATTTCATCTTAACAGATGACAACCTAGACAAGATGGAATTCAGATTTTTAATGTGCTCGGTCACTGAACTTTCCTCTTTCATTCTCATCGTGAACAACTATCTCATCAGGAACACCTTATTAGCTGCAGACGGCTTTTCATACATATTTGACAACGCCAACATCATACCACGAGTAGTGGTTTCTGACATGATGTTATAAGCCACGTTTCTCGTCAACGCCAATGTAATAGTGCCTCTAGCCTTCTTATCTTTCGCCTTCCACAGAGTTTCCTTTTCTTTATCCATATTTTTTGGTTTAATCGGCGCAGCGGAGATAACGAATTCACAAGAACACGCACAAAATAAGATAAAGAAGCACGAACAAAGAATTTTACGTGGTTTGGTCGGTGTGACCTACGTCCACAGGCTGCAACTAGGGATTTTTATTCAGTTCAGTACGACGATTACAATACACAGACAATAATATATATAGAGAACAATTAGGGTTTTAGGAGTGGTGAACAAGTCAGCCCAACAGGCCTCCTAAACACCCAAGCCCAAGGACTTCAACCCCAACAACTATAACTGATTCTAGATCCAGGTAAGGCTTTAGTGAAGACATCTGCTAGCTGATCTCCACTTCGAACATGAGGTGTTGCAATTGTTTCATCTTCTAACTTTTCTCGAGTGAAGTGATAATCAACTTCAATATGTTTTGTTCTTATATGAAATACCGGGTTAATTCGCTATACGAATAGCTTCTTCATTATTGCACCATAGATTCATAAGTTTAGTTTGTGTAAACCCAAACTCGCCAAGAAGATTCCGAATCCAGACTAGTTCATATGTGGTTTGTGCCATCGCCATATATTCTGATTTTGCACTTGAATGGGAGACCACACTTTGCTTCTTGCTCTTCCAAGGTACCCGATTTCCACCTACAAGGATGCAGTACCCGGTAGTGGATCCTCAACTTGTAAGATCCCCATTATAATTAGCATCTGTGAATCCTTCTACCGTGTGATGACCATTATTTTGGTATAAGATTCCGCAACCCGGAGCCCCCTTAAGATACTTGAGAATTTGACAGACGGCTTCCCAATGTGAGGCTCTTGGTGATGACATAAACTAACTTACTACACTTTGGAAGTGCGATATCTAGTCGAGTGATGGTCAAGTAATTCAGCTTACCGACGATTCTCCTATATTTCTCTCGTTCTTCAAGAAGGTCACCTTTGTGTGCTCCTAATTTCCCGTTTGGTATCATGGGTGCATCACATTTCTTTGCCTCAATCATCTCAGAGTCTCTTAGTACATCTACACAATACTTTCGTTGTGAGAGATAAATACCTTTTCTATTACATGATACCTCCATTCACAGAAAATATTTCAATGTGCCAAGATCCTTAGTCCGAAATTTATTTCCAAGAAACGATTTTAACCTTTGGATTCCATATCTATCACTTTCAGACATTACCACGTCATCTACATACACAACGAGTAAAATGCAACCAATAGCAGATGATGCAAAGAATACCGAGTGATCATAAGCACTTCTTCTTAACCCAAAGCACTTCTTCTTAACCCAAACTCTGTTACGACCGTATTGAATTTACCAAACCAATCGCGAGGAGATTGCTTGAGACCATACAAGGACTTCTTGATTCTACATACCTTCCTAGACTCCTCGTGAGCAACAAACCCAGGTGGTTGCTCAATGTAGACCACTTCTTTAAGATCACCATGAAGAAAGGCATTCCTGATATCGAGCTGATATAGACCCCAGTTATATGTGGCGACCAAGGAGACGAAGAGACATACCGATGACATTTTAGCCATAGGCGAAAATGTTTCTGAGTAATCCATGCCACATACCTGAGCATAACCTTTGGCCACTAAATGAGCTTTTAACCGGGCCAGTGAACCATCTGGATTAACCTTGACTGTGAACACCCACTAACATTTGATTGCCTTTTTGTTGATAGGTAAGTTTACTAGAGTCCATGTATTGTTCTGATCAAGTGCCTCCATTTCTTTAATCATGGCATTATGCCATCCGATGTGTGCCACAGCTTCCCTTATAGTCTTGGGGATAGTGATGGCATCCAGAGTGGTAACAAATGAGCGGGATGCTGCAGTCAACTTGTTATAGGATACAAAAGAGGCAATAGGGTAGGTACATGCGTGTTTACCCTTCCACACGGCAATGGGGATATCAGAGAGATCATTGTTAGATGGAGTATCTAGTTGATTTGTCGACGTGAGTACTGGTTCGGGAGCGAAATCTTATGGGATGCGATTTCGCCTTTCATATACTAGAATCTCAGGAGGATCTGCTGGAGCGGGATGTTGTGGTGACTCGTTTAACTGTTATGGGACACGGGGTTCAGGTTCTGACTCAATATAAGAGAGAAATTTGTCAATAGAATGGGACGTTCTCGTGAGATGTAACATCCCGGGAGACAATATACTTGTGAAGAGTGGGGGAGTAGCACTGATAACCTTTTCTTTTGTGTGTGTGTGTATATATATATATATATATTATATGCATTATGTTGTATATGTTGGATGTTTTATACATAATCTATTATGTAATGAAATGTTTGGTTTATGTCGGACATTTACAACATAATGTTAAGGATTGATGTATATATATTATTGGTGAAACTTGTAATATGTAAATCAAGTAACCACACTTAGTCCAACATGTATCTTGAATTAAATCCTCCTCTTTTCCATTTCCTGAATCTCACGGCCGAAATGGCAAACATAAGAGCCCCATGCGTGCTTGTTTAACTTGCAAAATATTTGGTAAGTTCCAAGGTAGCCTTTTAAGTTTTACAAAAGTTTTGAAGACCAAAAGCACAAGATTCCTTGCTTTGTTTCATTTCAATTAGGTGATGTTTTTGTGCTTTTGTCTTCACCAAAAAATGGAGAAAGAGTGCAACTCTCTTTTCTTAAAAACCCTGTAACTTTCTGCAGTATATAGTGGAAAAGGGCTGGTCGATTTTGCCTAAGAGCGTAGCAAAGGTTTTGAGTGATTTCTAAGCATAAGAACATCTACAGACATCTTAAAAGACAAGGTGGTTCATTTATGTTCTTTAGGTGGTTTTACAAACTTATTCCTAACATTCAATATGGTGTGGCTAGCAACTTTGGAAGTAAATTGCTTAATGTGCTA
This sequence comes from Deinandra increscens subsp. villosa, assembly GCA_039602395.1. NCBI lineage: Eukaryota > Viridiplantae > Streptophyta > Magnoliopsida > Asterales > Asteraceae > Deinandra > Deinandra increscens. The sequence continues at coordinate 26,395,232 of JBCNJP010000023.1, forward strand.
ACACTTACAGAGGAAGCACATTAATCTCTTAACACCCTATATGCATCTTTTTAGTTTCTTTTTCTTAATATGGTGGATCTTGGTGGGGTTTGCTTTAAAAGTTTTAACTTTTAAAATGTCCAGATAGCTTCCGTTGCAAATAATTTTCTAAATGACCATGCTAAAACCCAGCAGAATATATGTTAGTATTAGGGCTAACCATCATTAGCATTAAGGCCCATTATCTCAATACAAAGCATCTTTTTTACCTTCGCAACAAATATGATTGAAACAACTATATTACTAGAGATTGGTGGAATGTTTGCTAAATACCTCCTTTTGTGTAGTATCAAAATATGATTGTTGACCCTCATTATGCGAGGCTAAAGACCAACCAACTTCCCAGCCATGATCCAAGGACCCAGCAGAAGCTCCGATTAAAGATTGGAGAGCAACATATGAAGCAGGAATGTCGAGCTTTACTTGCAATAAACCAAAAGTAATTAACCGATATCTTGCAATGAAGATTGCTTGAGAATTGAGATCAATACTAATTAAGGAAAGAGATTTTATTGGGACAAAACTAGAGGTCACAAAATGGATGGGTTGGGTAACGGGTAATTTTGTGCTAGTCGAAACCCAAAACACTTTTCCACATATTTCAAATTTTCTTAGAAATAATTTACTGTGCCAAATATAAAATTTTATATTATATCAATGATAGAGAATTGTCTTAATAAAATGATCTAATAATGTTTAGGCATTATATATTCACTTAGAGAGACTTATCTAGTTATCTTCTTTTCCTTTTAGCTATTCTTTTTAGCCTACGCATTTAACCCGTAGGCGTAGAGATTAAACATTATCCGATTTAAAGTAAACCTACCAAAATTTCACCTCGTGGTAACTTAAGTAATCAAGTTTTCCAACTAAAGTCAATTCAACTTTCATTAGGTGCTCCAATCATGTAAAATCTTTTTATAAATCTTAAATTTTCATTGAATTAAGTGAGGCAAATAAAAAAAATATATATGATTATTGGTTACTATATAGTGATTATTTTTTCCAAATTTAATTAAATTGAACAATTATGAAACTTGGTTATTATTTAGTAATTTTCGTGTCATTATAATCTCCATGTATTTCAAGATAATTTGAAGAAAAATAATCACTAAATAGTAATCCAGATTTATATAGGTTTCATTTGCCTCACTCAACTTTAAAAAAAATTAACATTTACAAAAATTATACTCAACTTTAAAAAAAAATTAACATTTACAAAAATTATACAAGACTGGAATACCGAATGAAAGTTGAGTAACTAAAGAGAGATAAAAAAAAAAGGTCTAAGTGGCTTTAGTGAAACACTAGGCACAAACTTGGTTACTATTGTGATACATATAAAATACGAAGAAAGGTCATTTTGTGATTTTGTTTGTTCTTTAAAGTCAAATAGTGCATATTTTATTAGAACCAACAAGATATTTATTAAAAAATGTTGTAGCAGGAGCAAAATGTATGTACCAAAGCTATAAGTTCAGCAGGTAGCCAATGAAGAGTTTCACCATTTGGCATTGAAGCATTCCCCTGCATGTAAATTACAAGCACCAAGTTATGCAAATGAATCTAAGCATATCCATAATTAAACAAAAATGCAATAAATAGAGGTGGAAAATGGGTCACGACAGGGACGGGTAGGGTATGGATTCTGGCCAATAAAGTTAAAATGTTTTGACACCTGTTCAAATGGAGCAGTTCAGGTGGGGTTGATCTTAAACACCTTTTGACCCAAATTCAGACATTTTATAAATAACTAGCAAGTAAAAAATGATTGCAAAAGTTAGTTTAATTAAAATATAACCCGGCTTTTGAATTAAACGATCTAGGAGGTTTTATGCACTAAATACACTTCAGATGAATCTTGCCTGTTCAGCTCATGTAACCCGATTCCTTTTTCTTTTGTGTGTAGTTTGATCAGATAAAGATAAGACATAACCTAAACCGCCCATTTGTAATTAGTAAATGAAGCAAAAATGTCATCTGTAGCACCAAGAGTTGAAGATAATTTATTTTACCTCTACAGCTATATCAATCTGTGAACCAGGAATCAACTCTGGTTTGACCTGGTCAATCTTATTAAAAAAAAACAGATATACACAGTTACAAAGCAATAACTATACAGCATAAAAATAATAAAAAAAAATTGAACTGTTACCTGAAACGTATGATCCCTGTATTTTGATGAAAGAAATGGCTCAATAATTGATGCAACTGTCATAACCAATGCCACTGGCTCGCTGCTAATTTCTTTAGCCAATGAACCAACATCAAAAGAACCAGGCAATATGATCCCAGAGGATGAAAGAGTGCTTTTCCCGGAGCTAAAAATATAAATAACAAAAGATTAGGAACATTAAATTATCTAAAATGTCAAGCCTGAAGATATGTCAACTGTAAACTAACATGTAAACTAAAGGTGGCAGCTTAGACCCATTTACTTATGAATATTTTGACTTAGGTTATAACTGATCTCTAATGGTTCATACAAAAAATTTAGAGAACAAAGAAACACATCAAATGGATTGAACAGGCCAAAACATCACCATATAATGTAATTTTAATGGATACAACCTCCCAAGTCATAGTTAAATAAACTGAATATCATTGTATGACTATAACTTTATCAAATCATATCCAACAATAATAATCTATAAAAGGTAAACATAAACATAAAAGAAATTATATGCAAAACCACATTGATTCGTATTCTAAGAGCACATGTAGTATTAGGTTCAGTTTTATTTACCCAATTACAACCAAAACAGAACAAAAAGGACAAGAAATACAGTGCTCACTTCTGATGCTAAACCTGTTTATTTCCAAATTAAAAACATGATGTCAATCTTTTCATATATTGGCCAAAAAGATGTTATATTTGTGTAGTATATGTGAAGTTTAAAGCAGTCAACATTTTCTTTCTCCAAATGAACATTTAAATTGGATTAATTTTACACCAAAAGTCATAGTGTACCTCCATATAAATATGAAAAAGAGAGTGCATGACAAAAAAGGCAAAAAAAATTGTCATTTGTCAAACATAACAAAATATAGCCTGTGTAAAAAATTGTCAGAGACCTTTCAGTTGCGATAAGCCTTAGTCCAACAATTCAGGAAGACTTAAAGCTATAGCAAGAAGGAAATCGCCCATTGGTCTTATATCATGAGGTCTATTGGCCGATGAACTTAATGTGCATCATACTTCATCACTCTCTATATGTGTTTAAATTATCTATTAATAACAAGTCACTATTCACATTTCACCATGTTCAAACCGGCTATACATTTTGGTATGTGATATAGTTACAATTATATTAAGGAAAAATTGCATGAAATAATCCTAACTTTTCCTCGTTCGCAAATAATAATCCCACCTTCCGAAATTGCAAGGGGCAGTCCCACCTTGTCATTATTTTGCAACGAACAGTCCCGCCGTTAAAAAACACTAACGGCGTTAAATCTTGCTGACGTGGCACCACCCCACCACCAACAGCCACCGCCCCCACCACCAACAGCCACCACCGGTCGTCTTCTCCGGCGACCTCCGGTTTTCTCCGGCCACCAGCCACCACCATCTCCGGTCGTCTTCTCCGGCCACCAGCCACCACCATCTCCGGTCATCTTCTCCGGCCACCAGCCACCAACAAAAACCCAATTAACCAACCACCTTCAAACTAACATATCTTCTTCAAATCTTGACGAAAATCGATTCCGTAAATTGCTACAAATTCGTGACGACGAGAGGATTCAAACTAGTACCATAGTTGATATGTTCTGATGAGGTTTGAGCATCGAACGAGTATCTCCGACGAACTAAGTTTTTTGTGAAATTAAAATCTTCTCAAATCAACACCAAAACACGTTCTGATTGTTGCAACAGATTTGTGTGATAAAAACGAGTCTATTGGTACCAAATTTATACGATATGGTTGAGTATTTCTCAAATCACCATTGAAGAACTTGGAAGAGCAAGTTATTCGGCCTTCAAAGCTTAACGGAACATATCAAGTATGGTGCTAGATTTGTTCGTCTAGTGGATACGAGTTCAACGCATTTCTCGGATTCGATTTTCGTCAATTTTTGATCAAGATATGCTTGATTGAAATTGGTTGGTTGTTTTGGGTTTAGTTCGCCGGAAAAATCGCAGGTCATCAGAAAAATCACAGGTCGCCGGAGTACATAGTATTTAACGCCGTTAGTGTTTTTTAACGGAGGGACTGTTCGTTGCAAAATAATGACAAGGTGGGACTGCCCCTTGCAATTTCGGAAGGTGGGATTATTATTTGCGAATGAGGAAAAATTGGGATTATTTCATGCAATTTTTCCTTATATTAAATTTGATACGCCAAAGAAGGGGAACAAGACATGTTTGGGATTGCCAAGGCCAGAGAGCGGAGGAGACAAGATTTAGGGGTGCTTAAGTACATCAAGGGCGAGGATGGACATGTGTTGGTGCAGGAGGAGAACATTAAGGCGAGATGGGAAAAGTATTTCCTGAATCTCTATGATGGCTGAAGGCCGGAAACATACACGTACATCACAAGCAGAGGACAACTAAGGAACAACTGCTACTATAGAAAGATCACCATTGAGGAGGTTGGGAGGGCACTCAGAAAGATGGGCAGGGGCTAAGGCAGTGGGCCCAGACAACATCCCCATCGAGGTGTGGGTATGTCTTGCAGGTGATGGGGTTAGGTGGTTGACAGCCTTGTTCAACACTATACTCAAAACCCGTAAGATGTCGGACCAGTGGCGAGGCAGTGTCTTAATACCTCTTTACAATAACAAAGAGGATGCTCAATGTTGTGGCAACCACAAAGGGATAAAGCTTTTGTGTCACACTATGAAGTTACGGGAAAGGGTGATTGAGGCAAGATTAAGGCGTGAAACGCAGATTACATTGAACCAACTTGGTTTTATGTCGGGGCGATCGACTACTGAAGTGATACAGATTATGAAGAGGTTGATGGAGAGGTATAGGGAGAAGAAGCGAGACTTGCATATGGTGTTCATAGACCTGGAAAGTACGATAGTGTGCCTCGTCAAGTGATACGGGATAGTCTTGAGAGTAGAGGTATCATGTCGCAGTATATTGAGTTAATTAAGGATATGTATGGTGGTGCTAAAACTTGTGTTCGGGCGCCGGTGGGGGATTCCAACTTCTTCTCCGTGGACATTAGGCTTCATCAGGGTTCAGCGTTAGGTCCGTTTTTGTTCACGCTTGTCTTGGACGAGTTGTCAAAGTCAATCCAGACGAACATCCCGTGGTGCATGCTTTTCGCGAATGATATTGTGCTGGTGGCGGAAAAGAAGCATGATATGAATGTGAAAAGTGAAGCTCACGGGAAAGAAGCATGATATGGAAGTGAAAAGTGAAGTTGCAGGAGTGGCAGGTTACCTTGCCTTAGAGCAAAAGGGGTTGCGAATCAGCAAGTCTAAGAGACTAAGACCAAACATCTCTATTGTAACTTCAGCGGGACTGACTCGAGGGAGGACATCGACTTCATTATTGGAGGAGTACCTTTGACGCAAACATCCAAGTTCAAGTATTTAGGCTCCTTCTTGCAGATTGACGGGGACATTGACTGCGATGTTACCCAATGCGTTCAAGCAGGATGGTGCAAATGGAAGGCGGCTTCTAGTGTTTTGTGCGACAAAGGTTTCCTGAGAAATTAAAAGGAAAATTCTATAGGGTGGCAATTTGGCCTGCTTTGTCGTACGGGTCTGAGTGTTGGCCAATCAAGAAGACTCATGCGCTAGAGACATCATAGATGAGGATGCTAAGATGGATGTGTGGCAACACGAGGTTAGACCGGATAAGGAATGAGATATTTATAAGTAGACTATGGGTGGCGCGGATCAGTGTTGTAGAAAGTGCTAGGCGGAGCTAGGCGACCGGGTAGGACCTAGGGATTAATAGGGATTAATCGATTTGTAATTTTTATATGTATTTTTTTTAAATAAATATATATATATATATATATATATATATATATATATATATATATAATGTTATATTTATACTTTTTATGTATAAATATTAAATTTATAAGTTCAAGTATGAGATGTAAACTAGTGAAGATAGAGGGGGTTAAAATGGTAAAATACCCAAACTAAATACACAAGTTTAATGTAAAAGTTATTAAGTTTAGAGATAAATTGTAAACTAGTTAAAGATAGAGGGGTTAAATGTAAAATATGTAAACTTATTTAAACCTAAAAAATAACCCTAAAAGAGTCTGCCACCTCTTCTTTCTTTCTCTTGCGACTAAATCATCTTCTCCGGTGAGATTTCTTCTTTTCCGGCGACTTCTTCTTCATCTCCGGCGGATCCGGCGACCTCTTCTTCATTTCTGGCCACCGCCTAAGACCCACCTTTTCCGATTAATCA
>JBCNJP010000023.1:26402158-26426743 GCA_039602395.1 Deinandra increscens subsp. villosa
AGAGATGAGAAAGGGGAAGTTCAGGGGAGCATACATGCATTTTAGGGTTAAGGAATGAAAAGGGGGAGTTCAGGGGAACAACAAAAAATTCGGTCAGTGATGTTTAAAAGAGGGACTCGGTCAGAGGTGGGCTGACTCGGTCAGCTCATAGCTTATAGATATCAAACTCCCTGACCACTTACCGGGTCAGTGGTCAGCTCTTACCGAACCCGATAAGAGGTTATCAAACAACCCCTAAGTGTGGTCACTAACCCCACTTTTCTTGACCGAAGAACTAGAAAGTCAAAAATCTTAAGCCATTGCATAACTTCTCGACCTTCAAATACCAATTTGAATATATTAGAAGTTTGGACTTTCCTCTTGAACTTCAAAATTAGGCTTACACTTTTCAAACTTAACAACCAAAGGCCAAAGGTCATATGATTATAGCAATGTTTCACCAACCCCCAAGAATCTTCATATTAGTGTCATCTTTCATATCATCCTTCCTAATCAATTTCAGTTTTCATTTCCACTTGAATAAGGGGGCTTCTCACAATTTATTGTTTGCACATAGCACATGAGGTCAAATTGTCGATTTAGAAATATTAATATCATAAGGCAATTAGGGAAAATACATTAGATTAATGTTTGTCTCGACAAACACGTCACCATGAACTAATTTATACGGAATTTCATAATTATTTGTTACTAGAAGATACTTGGAGCTTTAAAAAAATTAACTTAACGAAAATCAAACTGTAAAAGTATCGTGAAATTTGTTAAAGGTAATAACAACATACTAACATTTTATCTCGATTAGATGAGCAAAGCATAAAACCCACCTTCACCACCCTATGATAAAATCTACTATGGCAACCCTAACACCACCTATAAAGCAACACCAAGGTCAAATTATTCCTTAATAAATTCATAAATATCAACCATAACAAAAGACAAATAGAGAAAACGAAAGCAAAATTAGTCACTAGTGCTTCGCTATGAAAAATAGATTATAGTATCAAACCGAAACCTGGGCTGCTCTAGTCCAAATTGTAAACCTACTAGAGCCGAATTAAATACTAAGCATAACGGGCAGGGATGATGATATCATGAATATAATATATAGGAACAACATAATATACAATAAATGTTGGTAAAAAAAACTACAGACAATATCAACTTTTACTAATTCATGAAGTTAAAAAAACATTACAGACAATATCAACTTTTACTAATTCATGAAGTTAAAAAAACGTTTTATAGTTTACGTGACACATAGAATCCAATTTGAAGTTTATATGGTAAAATAATAAGCAAAGAGCTTCTAAAGTTAAAGAACCGGTTTATGGTATACCTAAACACACAAAAGGCTAAACTGAAGTTTCTATGGAACAAAATAAGTAAGGAGTTTTTCATACTTTATTGGGATAAAAGGTACACTTTCGTTACCAAAAGTACCATGGCTAAAATAGCCATCAGATTGCCAAAATTCATGTTCCCATCGATACGGTAACTTAACTAAAAAATAAGATGATAAATTTCATTGTAAAAGATGATAACGTGAGAAAAAAACAAAACAATAAATCAGGAACACGGGTCTTACCTCGACAGTCGGTAGGGCAAACTGACTTAGATCTCTACACCCAACATAAACAACGACACAATTTAAAGTGATCTGAGTATCTAACAAAATAACATTCATCTACCCAAGGGGAAACTTGACTAACTTGTCACTATGGATAAGATAATTACAAGGAGAACCAAATGGCTTCAGATGTTTTAAAACAAGTTTTACTTTTGAAAGTAGCTTAAATGGTGTCTTGTCTGCATGTTTGACTAATAAGTTCAATTCAAAACATAGCAAGCAGTGTTGTTTATTTCAGCCTAAAAGGATATTTCAGGATGGAATTAACTAGCATGGTTCTTGCACACTCGTTGAGTGTTCGGTTCTTGCTTTCTGCAATTTCGTTCTATTGTGAAGTGTATGGTGCACTAAACTATCGTGTGATACCCTTATGTTGACAAAAGTAGTCAAAAGTATGATTTCTAAACTCCATGTCCTTGTCAGATCTAATAATCTTCACTCATTCCTTGCTGATATTTTCAATCCTCATATTAAAATTCCTTAACACATTTGTTGTTTCAGACTTCTCATAAGGAAAAATACCCAAGAGTACCGACAGAAATCAACGATTATAATCAAGCGACATGATTTTCCCCCTAAACTCTTGACATTAACTAGCCCACACAGATCTGAATGCAACAGCCGAAGAATTGTGTCGATCCTACTCTTTTCATTAGGCTTGTGGGACACCTTATGTTTTTTTCCATTGAAGCATGCAATGCAATTATCCACATAAATGAACTCATTATATGGTAGACCAAAAGCATGCTTCCCCTTAACCAAACGATTCATATTCCTAAAATTCACATGACCCAATATCCTATGTCGAAGAGTTGAGTCATTCTCTGAAGCTTTTGCTAAAAAAGCATGCAATTGGACCTATTGGTTTTGTTGTAGATAGGTCCAAGGCATACATTAGAACAATTTTGACGAGACTTGTTGATTATATAAAGATTGGCAGGTAAAGAGGATAATTATGAAACGATTATCCTAAAGATCTATGTTGGAAAGCCCATTTAAGTATTGGTTATGTAAAGCGTGAATTGCTAGATTGATATTAAATCAACACAAGAAATGCTATTAAAGGGTCGAGGACGTTCAAAATGGTAATCGTTGGGCAGTAAGTTGAGAAGTGTTGCACTATGCGTGTGTAACCTTTGTGTCTAAAACATTGATCCGAGCTGGAAATGCTAAATGAAAAATACTCAAAGTTCCTGGAAAACAATTTGAGGCGGTACGCCTAGGATTGGGAAATCCTAGGCGGTACGCAACCCATTAGATAAACGGGTCGGGTTGCGGCACCCATCGGATCCCCGCTTACCCGAATCTCAAAATCCGGGCGGTACGCCCCAAATGGGACATTTGGGGTGGTACGCCTCGATTCCAGTTCGATAAAAACTAGGATTTTGGCCTTTATAGCCATAATCTCTTGTGAGTTTGCTCACTTCCGGCCAGAGCTCCTTCCTGACTATCCCAGACCTCTGTCACAGCCATATTCAAGCCTTTGGAACCTTGTGAAAGAGTGGATCTTCATAGGTAAGCTCTATAATCACCACTTTTCATATCAAGGCCATGTTGATTTGATGAAACCCTCACCTATTACTTGAATTCTCATTAACTCAGTGGTAAGGGCATGCTTGGGAGATGAATGAAGTGTGTAGAAACTGAATTCAAGAGTGATCAAGGTAAGAATGTCTTGATCTTTGATTAAGGAAGTTATTTAAGGTTTCTTTATGATCCTACTCTCATAATATGATCATGGATCATACATGCAGCCCCAAATCTGTCCTAGAAAGCTTAATTGAAGACTTAAGAGAGCAAGGAAATCAGAAGAGTTCGGTTGTACAAGAGTTCCTTCACAAGGTACAACCCTTTATGCATGCATGTTGATTTTTCCATAAATAGAAGCTTTATAAGTTATGATAGTATAAGATCAGTTTTGGTCAGTGTGGTTGATGAGAAAATGGGTCACCTAACCATAAGGAATCTGTTCCTAATTATACTTGTGTGAAACGGGGGTCGAAACAATGAAACTTACCATTAAAGGAAAGCTCGGGAATTGGGGTTATGCTTTGGTTAAGATTATGGACCAAAAATGGACTACTAAACAACCCCAATATGATATACTATGGATTCCCCAAACGATTCTGGCCCAAAACGGCAATATGTAAAAATGGCACTAAAAGACAAAATAGTCGGGCCAGACAGGGGCGTACCGCCCAAAATCTCTGCATGCAGAGCGGTACGCCCAGAAATATAAAACAGGAGCCGGAACCAACAGATTACAGCGTACCGCCCAACTTCTGATTATTCAGGGCGGTACGCCCGAATCCGAAATCAGGAAATCAGGCTACCATTTGACGCGTACGGCCCAGAAATGTAAATTTCCAGGCGGTACGCCTATGAAGGAAAATGACAGAATGTTTGGTCGATTTTAAGTGAACCAAAAACCTAACCGATTGATCTAGTGACTGTAATTCATGGTACTTTGAACCTAAGATGGTTTATGGACACGTTAACATTGTATATGACTTATATATACACGAAAATTCTGATAGGTTGCTAGAAACCGAAGATAGGATATTCTAGTGAATCTTGGATTGCAACCTTTACTGAACTCTGTTTCTGACTTCACTACAGTGAGTCCTCTAACTTCCTTCATTAGTTAACTGTTTGAGATCACATTCCTGTGTGATGTATCTGTTATATCTGTTATGAATTATCTTCTCATACACTGTTAGTTGAAATGCCCTGTGTGGGTCATTATTATACTTTCTGGTCATTAAGGTCGAGACCACTAGACATATAAGGGATTATAGTGGCCATTATAGTTGAACGATCCATATTCACCCGGATCCTCTAGTATTAATTTACTAGGGGGAGTATGTACTTATATGTTGAACCTAAAAACTACTCGTAGAGGGTGTACGGCTATGCGCAACGTGCCCGTAGAGTACCTGAGTTTTGACCTGGGGTGCGACGTGGTAATTTCATAACCTGTATGTGTTTAAAAACCGTTAATGTAATGATTGTAGTTACGACTAACCAACAACGTATGTTGTTGACTTTGAGATTGACTTATGTTGCAGGTAAGCAAGTGTAGGTGTGGACCTAATCTGATCTTGGAATTTTTGATGGTTGTTGTCACTATGAATAGGGTTCTGTATGATAAACAAATAATGTTTGTAACTGAATACCTATTATGACTATGTATCCTTTGGTCTATTGTATCTCTTGCTTATTCAGTCCCAGGTCATATCCGGTGACTATCGATTCTATTAGATCGGCTAAGAGGTGCTTAGTGCATCCTCATTCAGAGTCGGCCTAGAGTTTCACTGTGTGGATTGGATGTCCGTTATGTATGTTTGTATGTTTATATTTTAGTTGGTGCCTCGGGAACTGATACGGACAGCCGGTCCCACACCCTCCCCCGCACCTGGCAGGGGGCGGCGGAGTGGGGTGTGACACGGTGCGTATAAAAATATGACAATTATGGGTCAGTTTCAACACCACTATTGCATTTAAGCTTGAAACTTATAAAACATGATAACGTACTATTACTATACACCATATACAAGGGCAAGTGCACCCATCGCGACGTAGTATAGTAATGGTAAGAAACTGAGGTCGTCCAAGGACACAATGAAATGAAATGAAATGAGGGCTCTTGATATTTCACATCTGTTAACGTCTAACTAAATCTTACTTTAAGGTAGGAAAAAGGGTTAGATAAACTAAACTAAATATAAGAAAAGAATAAACTAAAATAAAAGCGGGTTTTAAGTAATTCAGTCAAAGATAATACCATTTGGGGGGACTTGTCAATGGCAAAGTTAGTAACCTGTTTATTTATAAGCTTTCCTTGAGATTGTTACTAACAGACAAAGGGACCGCCTCTCAGCCTCAAATCCCATCTCGCTTTCCTCCCATTAATCACCTATATGGTATGAATTCCAGGGTAACTGTTCTGTAGTAACAAATATAGTGTGCGTGAATGCCATTTAATTGTAGGGCCTAATGGCCACAGTACCGTTACACTCGGATACGTTGTAATGAACCAGCAAGGGAACAACCCACGCACGACCAAGGTCCGTTTCCTTTATGTACCGCTCTCGCATATACATGGGTGATCGTAACCAAAGCCAAGTCCACTAACGCATTCACTACTGGATCTATGCGGTGATAAATATTACCAACCCTTTATCCCAACCATTACCTTTAGACCGCACATTCGTGAAAACCGAGTTTGTTTACATAGACATAAAACACTCGAATGTATTTCTTTGCATTAGGTGCAAGTCACCAAAAGGATCATGCATTATCCCCTACTCGGGTGTCACAGGTCAGACTGATGAGCTTTTGACTCCTCAAATGGTCCGCGATACACAAGGCACGTTTGTTTAAAAGAGTGACAATAAACTTTTAATATAAGGAGTTTTCATAAAGTATTTTTACATAGCTTAAGGTGAGTTATAAACTCATTTTACCAACTAGCCAAAGATTTATTTTCCCTCAAGTGAGTGTAAGAGTTTAGGTAATCATGGCTTTAAATATTTGCTTACAAGAAAATGAAAGATTCATATACAAACAAAAATCAAAATCTAATTAAGTTAAAGTTCTTACAATCTTGAAAGAAATACTTGAAACTCCAAAAAGAAGTGGCTCAAAAGTTATAAAAAAAAACGAGAGACTAAGTTAAGGGGAAGAGAAGAATTGAGTGAGTAACAAATGAAGGATCGGCTGGCTTTTATAGGCAAAAACATAATCGGGCACGGGCCATGTCTGGTCAGTGGCACGGGTCATGCCTGGCAGATAATCTGTAGGAATCTTCTTTGCTCAAGGGCACGGGTCGTCCTGGGTTATGGGCACGGGCCGTGCTTGTCAAATAATCTGTAGGAAACTTCGTCATCAGGGGGCTGGGTTGTGCTTATCAAGGGGAGCGTCTGCCATGCAAAATTCAATTTCTAGAAGATTGAGTTTGACACGGCCCATGTTAAAAATTGGGTACAAGCCGTTCTTAAGTAGGGGCACATGTCGTTCTGATCTCAAAATTTTCTTCCCCCCGTCGAGATACTCAAAATTCATTATTTATGAGTCTCGTAACTCATTTTCTAGCCCGAGATATGTTTCCGCAAAGTTTTAGGCATTTTCTGACCACAACATTGTCTTAAAGCTGTTGTGCTTCGATGTGTGGTTGAGTTTGAGGGTTACCACTTTGTCTTGGCTCGAGAGAGATGCGTATAAGGGCATTTTGTCCATTCCGCCAGGGAGCGCCCCTATATATATGTATATATTTATATCCCTCATTGCAATCTTCAGTTACATAGACCAGTCATTATTTCTCTCTTTATGATTATGTATTTTTTGTTACAAATGATGTGTATAAATACTAGAAAAGATGAATGAGAAGTGAGTTAGATTGGATTAGAGATAAACTAATTTTTTAATGAAAGGTTCTCTTGGGTTGGACTGTGATTGTGTATACAAAGTGAGTTAGATTGGATTAGAGAGAAACTATTTTTTTAATGAAATGTTATGTTGGTAGTAATAAACACTAATTTACAAAAGAAAGAAAATAATTATACAATTATGGGAGTTGTTACACACACCCCCAACTTGATACCTACTTACTTTGTATACGGATCGTATGGTGCAATATGACACATGTTAAAATATATGGATCGTATTATACAATATGATCCGTTTGCAAAAATGGATCGTATTGTACCAAATGACTGTATCTGATAAAAACTTATTGCTTTTTTTATATATTTTTTAAAAATTATCTGAAAAGATGTATTATTACTCGATATCTGTGTCAATTTGACGTTATGTGTTATTTTTTCTTCAAAACTTTCTATAATGTTAACTAATTCATTGTTCATTTTTATCTATTTGACACGTTCTTGTTCCGCCGAGTAAAATTAAGATGTCACAATGTCGTAGAGTTGGGTTCTATACTCGCAATGTATTAACTATAATGATTTATAGAAAACGTTTGAAGAAATAACATGTCACGTCAAATAACTGGCACGGATATCAAGTAATATTTTTTTTAACGGAAAAAAAACATTTATTAACAACCAAGCTAGCAAGCAACTATAAAACTCGAGGCACCAAACAACAAGAAACAATCATTCAACAACGAAATTCCACCAAGACGACCGGTCCGAACCCAAACTGCTAGCCCTATTTTTAATCCACAAGAAGGATAAGACTTTTATATCCATCACAATCCTATCCATCGAGAACATTGCTCAATGAAAAACCACTTCATTCCTCGCTTTCCAGATGTACTAGTAGGCAATTTGGATCACTGCAGGAAAAGCCCTCTTCTTGTTCCTGTTACCCCCATAAAATTGTGCAACTCCATGAGATCCCTTTGAGTGAAACCAAATATTGATGGCAACCCACGCCACTGAGCCCAAATCTCGTTAGCCACATTACAACCCAAAAATAAGTGCTCAACACTTTCTGCAGCCTCCCCACACAAGCGACAAAACCATGGAATCAAACGGAACATTTCTCTGCGCCAAAGCCTTTAGAATTGGGACACGATCCATCTCCACTCACCAATCGAAAATATCAACCTTCTTCGGAATCCAAATACACTAAGGGAAATTGAAGTGACTCACCCGAATTATCCCAGTAAAAAACATCTTTACCGTTCTAAAATCAAACATACTTGGATTAGCCCCTCGCATCTCCAGGCATCATCCAGGCCCCGTCAAATTCACTGACTCCAATAATGTCGACATTTGGGTCATCTCCGCCGCCTCCATGGTGTTGTTAAGGGCTCTTTTTCACTTCCATATTTTAGTCCCATTGACAATTTCTAGGCGATCCACCACAACACAACCCTTTCTACATTCGATGTCAAATAGGTTAGGAAACCTTTTTGCAAGCAATTTGTACCTACACCACCTATCAAGACAAATCTGATTTGATCCCCTTTGCCAAGGATCCCACTGATAAGACTCGAAAGGTCATCGTTCATCTTATGAAGGTCCATATTGTAACATTAATCTCTTTCCGTTTCGCAAAAACCCGACCCGATTTGGAATTTCACACGTATTCGATTTTCGGTTACATACTTATCAAGGAATTTTGATTATTTACTAAATTATACTCTCAAATAATATTTTAAAGGATCCAAAATCCTTTTCCAAAATAAAATATTTAATTGCTTAGTTTTTATATTAATTGGTTTGTTGTAAATTAAAATAAAACAATATACGGATTTTCCCGTAAGGTCAATATTTAACCGGAAGCCTCGCTTAAATCAAAAAAATCATATTTTAAATGTTCAAATGTTAATTTACAATTAAAATGGTGCTTTATATGTTGGTAATTAGGATTGTCGCTTAAAAACGGAAATTTATCAATTCGTGATTTTTACGTGTTTTCGGTTCGCGAATCGTCATAATCGGGAATCCCGTAAATGTCAAAAGTCATATTTTTCTATTTCATCATATTTTTATAAATTATATACTTGGTTGCAAAATATTAGGGCTAACCGAGTTAAAACGAACGGAAACATGGTGAAAGGAAAAAATAAATAAAAAGAAAACTTTATGACATGCGAGGATACGTGTCAAGAATTGGTGTCACATGCTGTTTTTATGGCACGCATCACGCATTTTTCAGCTCATATATTTGGGGTTAGACATCGACTATTTTTTCTTATTTCGGGTCCAAATCCTATCCAAAACTCGTTTTTAACCTCCATAAACCTCCAATAATTATCCATTATCATTCTTATCAACTTAGAACTCAGTGGAACATCCTAAATCGATTACAGTTGATTCAATTTAGATAATTATTTATTTAGTTAAACTAGGATTATCATTATCCTCTCAAATTCGATTACCACACGAACCCTCCATTATAAATAGCACCCTAAACCTCTTTTAGGATCACTATTTGGCGATTCCCAACTCTTAATTTCGTCTCAGCGTCTCTCGTTCGTGTTTCAAAAGTCAAAGGCTTAAACTTTGATCGCCTGATTTCCTCAGTTTCCTTCGACTTTCTCAGGTAAGTTTCTGTTAGACCCTCCCTCTCCGCCCCCTTCCAGGGACGGGGAAAGTGGGTGTGAGACGGATGTCTGTATCAATTCTCGCGGAAGAATCTAAGTAAGTCCGAGTACATAACAATCAAGCAGACACAGACAACAATCCAAACTTATTGGTTCATTAAAACACTAGGATTATATTATACAATCATAGTGACTAAACTATCAGTACTAGGTCCCAGGTAACTCTAAGACATATTTCACGTTCAAAAGCTTCACAAATTAAAAAAGAAACAAGTCACAACATCATAGACAAAGTCTGAACAACCTGCCTCCATTTTTCCCAAACATAACCTTCCACCTTGCCCAATACATGCATATCACTATTTGCTTGCAACATGAACTAAAACATGTTAACAACAATAATGTTGTTGGTGAGTTCACAACAGTTGACTCAATACAAAAAAAACATTTTTTATTCTCATTACATATAGTCTTTGCCTAAGGTCAAAGCTTAATCCAGCAAAAACAGGCGTGTGCCTCTGTATTCTCTTCAATGTACACATCATATAATGACATACCATGTCCCCAATAACTTAATATCAATACAACACATGGGTATGAGGCGGCTCTGCCTACCTCTACAGTTGTAAGGCTTTAACTATATACCTCGCGGTCACCACTATTGACCCTAATGACCCGAGTAGGTTGCTCTTGAAAGTCGCTATCCAGCAATTATCGACCAAAATAATTTCACACATAAGCATAGCAATAGAGAATAATAAATTTCAAATCAGTTCATGTCCACCCCAAAACATTTAAAAATATTAAAAGTGGGGAAGCTAACTGTACTCACTGATTCGTTGGAAATAAAGATAGTCCACGTAAGTTTCCACAATCAAGGTTGTCCGCGCTAACCTATTGTTTTATGATATCATAGTCATATATCATTACTTATGCTAATCATAACAACAATAGATCTATTATCAAAATTGGTGTCCATATGATCACCTGAAATACTTAATCGAAACCATAGGACTATTATCGAATTACGAGTTATTTTAACACAATAAGTTTATCCCATTCAGTCCTATATAACTCGTCTAAATCTTATTCTAGAATCCTGGGTTTCAGATTTTTAATTCACTTCAGAATAAACTATCCAGAAAACTGTCCTGAGATGAATACGGGCGTATTCACGGTATGCTGATATGACCATATTCATTAATTAGTATATTTTTGCAGTTCTCGCCATACGACCATATTCCCATTATCCGGATACGGTCGTATTACCATTGAAATCAATTTCTCAAATCGGACAACCCCCGATACGGTCGTATTCCCTAAACTCAATTATGGTCGTATTCATACTTTGGTCAGAATACTGATTTGGTCATTTTGACCAATCTGAGACAAATTTCACATATGCCATTGTTACCAGAATTCTTATAAGGATCATTTTAGTCTCTTAACATTTCTAAGTACTCAGATTTCTAAATTTATGCCCAATGTACATACATGCATGCATTCTTATAAGGCTCAATTATGGTCGTATTAAATCTTTCCTTCCACAGATTGAACTCAATGTCACCTCTTAATGTTCTCAGCAATCACCAACTACTCTTCATGTAAAGATCTAATGGTTAAAGCCTCAATTCCACCCTAAATAGTAACTTTTACTACATGCATGTACAATCCAAACACTTACCAAGTGTTCTTGATCATTATGAGCACATTGACCACTTCTGATTGTTCCTTTGCCTTTGAAACAATCTTAACATCAATATCTATCATCATTTACTAATCAAAATACAAAGAGTTGATGTGTATAAGCTTACCTCAAGAATTCCCTCTTGAATCTTGAGTTTCACAACTCCAATCCTTTTTTTGAAGCACACTGGTCGGAGCAACACAAAGAGAGAGAGAGAGAGAGAGAGAGAGAGAGAGAGAGAGAGAGAGAGAGAGAGAGAGAGAGAGAGAGAGGTTCTCTCTCTCCAAAACCAGCAGCCAAATTTGTCCAAATGAGCTTAAAATCGGATTTTATCGTTTAACTATCGATATGGTCATGTTGGTATAAGCAATACGGGTGTACCACAAAATCCGAATGCCTTCGGATCCTGCCTGACCCGATCCAACTTATCACCGAATCAAACTTCGGATCACCCCGTGATACGGGCATATCACCCTTTTGTGATATGGTCGTATTAGCCTTCTTCTCCATATTTCCTTTATAATATATATAATTGGGGATTTCCTAATTGTTAGGATAAGTTTCTGTTACAGTTTCTTCATGAAACATCTTCTATTTTACACGTACTTCAAAAGCCCTCTGTTGGTTTTTTCTTTTGAAGCCTTCTATGAAAAGTCAAATGTGAAATCAATATATATAATTGGGGATTTCCTAATTGTTAGGATAAGTTTCTGTGTGTGGTCGTTACTGTGCGAATGCATTAAGATTAAATGTATGTAATGATGTCAACATACCAACCAGTGTACCAGTTGGTACGCACGTACCAACTGGTATGGCGGACCAAAGTGGTACGCCAACTTGTTAACCTATAAATAGGTTCGGTGTGTTGAACATCTTCAAGTTTGGTCATTACTCTTTGTGAGTGTTAGAGAGAGAGAGGATGTTCTGTCCAAACCTCCTCCAGAGCTTAATTGATGTATACTCTCTCGGTATTGTAATCATTTGACTATAATTGAATGACAAACTTCTGTCTTTATCATTCTATGATCTGGAAACGATCCGTATTTGGTTTTTCACTAATAAATCAAATTAATCAATGTTCTATTGATCTTTACTCATACTAAATACTTTTTTAATGATATTATGATGTTTAAAATACAACAAAACAAGATTTTGATCATAAAAATCAAAGCTAACAATTGACCCGTTTAATCAAGACTTTTCCTGCATAAATTTTTATCCATATGTTTTGGTAGTGATTTAATTGTAGGGTTCTGATTCGGATTGTCTATAAACATATTTAACTAGGTTAGAAACCATAAACTTGGTTAAATATGTAATTTTATAAACTTTCGGGTTATTTTTGTAATTATGGAAACTACAGGGTATATTTTGTCATTTAGGCAAACTTATGATATTTTCAATTCTGACCCTGTAATTTATGATATTTTGTCATTTAGGCAAACTTATGAGATTTTGTCATTTAGGCAAACATACATATTATTGTTTTAAATCAAATTGTACCTATATTGTTAAAGAGCCCCTCACGGGACCCAAAGTTGGTATCAGAGCAGTTTGGATAACTCATATTCAAAGATCTTCTCTTTAACTCATTTCTTTGGTTTCTACTGTGATTTCAAAACTTTATTAAATTTAACTCTCAAAATGTCTACGATCTGAAACAACGTTAAGTCTCTTGGCTCATTAGCAAAACCCCCTATCTAGTTAGGGAGGAATATCCGTAGTGAAAAATAAGGATTGCAAACTTCTATGAAATCTATAAGAATTCATTGCAAACAAATGAACAATAACTCACCGGGGCTTCGTAAACACTCAGAAGTTGGCAATTCCCTGTTGGATTGCATAGCCAAACGACCTCATTGTCCCACCGTTGACATTCCTGAGATAAAAGAAACCGAAACTACAGTTGGTGTTCCTGCTCGACCCATTCTTAAAGAAAGAAAATGGTTGAGCGAGGAGGACAAAACCAAAGAAATAAAAGGATGACATAGCCAAAACAATTCTATCATGGTCTTCCCCATGAGATATTCTGTCAATTTGACTGCAATACCTCAGCCAAGGGCAAATGGGATGCCATTAAAAAAATATTTGATTGGGGGGGGGGGGGGGGGGGGGGGGGGGGGGGGGGGGGGGGGGGTGCAAATGAAAAGAAACGAAAGAACCAAAACACTGAATGAGTATGAATATTTTAAGTCACTCCCAAATGAGTCACTTGTCAATTCATACAACCGCTTTAAAACTATCATTAATAATTTAAGAAAATACAATGTTTCTAAAATAAATAAAGAGACAAACATAAAATTATCAAAAGTCTCCTTCATGAATGGAGAAGTCTAACCATAACTCTTCAATCTACCTTGTATTTGGAAGAAAAAAGTCTAAATAACCTCCTCTGCATCTTTGATTCACAAGAATCTGAGATTCTAGCTGTTTACAAATCAAAGGTAGATCCCCTGGCTTTTTTACTCTAAAAAGAGGTAAATAATTACTAAACAAGAGCCATCTCATATTAAAAGCAAAGACAAGAGTGAGTCTAAATGTGAATGTTCTAGTAGTGAAACAGAACATGAATCACTAGAAAAATCACTTGCACTTTTGACTAAACAATTTGGGAGATTCAACAAAAGAAATCCCTACTGGTCAAACAAAAATGTCTTCACTAAAAATGAATATAACCAAAAAACAAACCTTAGACCTCAATATGTCTGAGATTGACAAAGCCAAAATAAAATGCTTAAAGTGTGGAGTCATAGGTCACTATGCCTCTAAGTGCAAAGGCCAAAAGCTTAAATACATTGCTTACTACAAGAAAAAATATGAGAAAGCCTTGTACAGAGAAAGAGCTCTGATGGCTAAAACAGAAAGCTGGGAATTAGACTCATCTAATGAGGAAAATCATCACGCCAATCGATGTCTCATGGCATACCATGAATCCTACTTCTTAAAGAACTTTGAAGCACACGTTGAGGACCAAGACCACCAAGTGCAACAAATATGGTATTGTGACTTAGGATGCTCAACACACATGACCGGAGAAATACACCTACTATGCAACTATGTCAAAAGAAAGGGAAGATCAATCACGTTTGGCGATGGTGTAACATATAAAACTATTGGTTATGGAATGATATCAAATGACAGAGTAACAATAGAAAATGTATCGCATGTCCAAGGATTAAAATATAATTTAGTTAGTTATAGACAGCTTTGCGATAAAGGATTCAGATTATCCTTTACTCCGATAAGTGTGAACTTGTTGGGTTGAAAGATGACAAAGTTTACTTAACAGGAAAAAGAGTCAATCAAAGTCTGTATTTTGTAAATTTTTAAAACTTAATTTTCAATGAATCCTTTTGTCTAATATCAAAATCATCAGACAAAGAATATGAGTTGTGGCACAAAAGACTATCCTATCTTAACTCAAGAACCATTGCTGAATTAGCAAGTAAAAGGATGGTAAAAGGCCTTCCCACCATAAACTGTAATTCTGAAGAAATCTATGAAGCATGTCAAATGGGCAAGATGAAAAGGGCCTCTCATAGAAGTCTTCAGGAGACATCTGGAAGTCATCCACTCGAACTAATCCATATGGATCTCTATGGACCAATAAGCACATAAGCCTTGGGGGAAAGTAGTATATCTTAGTTATA
The DNA here is from genome assembly GCA_039602395.1 of Deinandra increscens subsp. villosa. Taxonomy (NCBI): domain Eukaryota; kingdom Viridiplantae; phylum Streptophyta; class Magnoliopsida; order Asterales; family Asteraceae; genus Deinandra; species Deinandra increscens. The sequence goes on from JBCNJP010000023.1 coordinate 26,417,137, forward strand.
GTAGATGACTTCTCCAGATACACATGGGTCGAATTCTTAAAACTTAAAAGTGAAACTCATGTTCTCATCATAAATTTTATAAGAAGAGTGCAAAAAATAATGCACAAAAAGGTCAGAAGATAAGATCTGATAATGGATTTGAGTTCAAAAATACAAAACTAGAAGTATCTAGTCAGAAAAGGCATATCTCATAATTTTTTTGCACCAACGACACCGCAACAAAACAAAGTTATGGAAAGAAGAAATCGAACTCTGATTGAGGCTGCTAGATCTATGCTCTCCTTTGCGGAACTTCCCATTTATTTTTGGGCTGAAGCAATCGCAACAGCACGCTTCACTCAAAATAGATCAATTATCAACAAAAGAACTAATTAGACGCCATATCAAGCCATTAACAAGAAAGTCCCTAATATAAAATTTCTTCATGTTTTTGGTTGCAGATGCTACATCTTAAATGATCAAGATAGCATTCGAAAATTCGACAGAAAAGCTGATAAGGGGATCTTCATTGGATACTCTCTCAAATCTAAAGCCTACAGAGTCTTTGTTCTAAGCACTCAAGTGGTAAGAGAAAGCATAAATGTATCATTCTGCGATTCTAAGATAGCCATGCAAAATAGCATGATGCCACTAAATAAAAATGACAAAATTAGAAAGGTTTACATCTCTGGGCATACATGTCACACCCCCAAAAATCTCACGCGCAATAACGCGCCGCAGGGAGGGTGACAAACCAGGATCGCCGTCCATTAGTTACACCAAACGACCAGTAATTAATAAAAAGGTTGTATATTTCATTAAAATATAAATACAGAGTTTTACAAATGCAGAAGCGTAAATACAATGAAAGTATTAATGTAAATCACCATCACCCAAGGTGACGTGGCTTGTTCAAAGACAATAAAATGGTTTTCAAATACTCATGCATGCGTACTCGTGATACCCGAACATCCGTAACCTGAGAAATAACATGCTAAAAAGTGTCAACACAAAGGTTGGTGAGTTCACAGGTTTAATCAGTTCATCAGTTTAACAGTTCAGTAAAATGCAGATAATATATAAATAGTTAGCTAGACTATTTTCAAGAAATCAGTGCACGTTTGACTAGATCAACTAGCTATCCAGTTACTGAAGCTCGACAAGTTCAATTGTGCCTCGTTAAGACTAAGAAGTTTATAACACCCGTTCGATATCCAATCGTGCCAGAGCGACTGACCCGGGTGGGGCTGTCAAACCCAGTAGATCTACTAAATAAGTTCCCGCTGATGTCACATTGACAATAACTCTAAAAGTGAGGACTTTATCATAAGTGTGCCACTATCATTCAGGTGATATAATTATCTAACAGGTCAAGTGTTTGCATGTTAATCTCCCCCAACAGGATTAAAATAAGTAAAAAGGGGTCGTGAAACTCACCTTCGGGTGCACAACAATTCCAGATAAACAACAACGTTAAGTAGTAAAATTAGGTCTTGCGAAAGCAATCAGCTACCTAACGAGCATACAAGTATAAGTGTGTGTTCAAACAAGGTGACAAAGTCTAACGTAAACGACAAAAGTGAAGTATCATGACGTCCAAAACAATTCGAGGGTGGCACGTTCGCCAAATCTGAGCGATTATTGAAACAACGCGAAAAGTATAATATATCAATAATATATATTTTCCAAGCTTAAGGATCCAAAATAATTATATATATATATATATATATATAATATATACATGTATATATATATATATATATATATATATATATACATAAACCAAACGCACAAATGACATTAATAACTAGATTACAAACCAAGATAACATTAAATTGTTTAAATAAACCAATGATATATGTTTATTTATATTTAGTCTACTTAAAATATTTATATTTTACCATATATATAAAACCATGGTTTTTCACATACATCTATGTATATATACAATATATATATATATATATATATACTAAAACTATATATTTTAATTAAAACAAAATCGACAAGTTAAACATGTTTGCAATTCATAATATGAGTTACGGGATTGAATAGTTCAAACACAGTTTTTTTTTTGAGTTTTTATTATTACCAAAGAGACATTCCAAACAAATTTTTAACCCAACTAAGGCCAAAATCGTACTAAAAAAAATAAGTAAAAATTCAGAGGTCGCTGAGGATCGAACCCGCGACCTCCCACACTAAACACAGTGACTCGACACTCGGCCAATGCATTAGTTTGGTGATTTTCCGGGTAGAAACCAATATGTATAGCACAGGGATGCAAGAACTAAGTCAAAAGGAAAAGCAGAAGAAAAGAACACGCAGGGAGCGGGTTTAGAACCCGCGACCTCTTGGACCCAGACACGCACACATACCACTGCGCTGGACTCTGTTTTTGTTTTAAATCTCGCACATAATGTTTATATTTAGAATATGACGCGAGTCCATCTTCTTCTTCAAGAACTCCGGTAGCCGGAGTTTTATTCCGGTCACCGGAAAAACGTAAAACTAACCACAAACAAAATGTGAACGCTCGATTAACATAGAGAAATGGTTACCTTGAGTTGGATATGAGAAACGATTAGTTTTAGATGACGAAACGAGACCCGAACAATTCATAAACTCGAACTTCGGGGTCACTTCAATGTTTCGAGGCTGCCGTGCTGCGTTTGCGACCACAGATGGGTGTCGAATGGTGATGTTACAGTGGTGGAGAGACTGGATCGAAGATGGTTTCTGGATGTGGTGATAGAAACGAACACAATGATCGATGGTGGGTGACTATTCACCGGTCTTCCTCGCGGTGGTTCTTGCGGGCGGTAGAGACGTGAGTGAGGGGCTGGCTAGTGAGAATGATGGAGAGCTATGCCAATTGGAGGCTTAGGGTGATCGATCGGAACCGTAACCATCGGAATAAATTATGGCTGGAAAATAAACGATCGCTACGACGGTTTTATGAAAATCATTAATTCGATTTTGCCTAGTTGACAGAACAGGCCCTAAGGTTTAGAAATGCACAAAATAAGTCCCTCTCTAACTCACGAGATAGAAAAGGATTCTTGGTTAATTACAAAACTAGTCCTTGCAAGTTTGTTTAATACATGGAAGTTCTGAAGTTGGCAATATCGGTCCCTTGAAGTTCAAAAACGTTAACGGACACATAACGAAGTTAACGGGAATCATCCCAAAAGATGGCTAACTAGAATAAGTCAAAAATATATTTCACGCGACATTTATAAATGATAACCCTAGATAATCATATAAAATCAATAATAGTAATCCATAATTATTTATTTTATGTTCACATAAAATCATAGATTTAAGTCTATACTTACATCTTTAAACCCACATGAAATCATAGAAATGCTACATATAGTTCCTTGACATTTGTCACATAAAATCATAGAATAACATGTGAATATATATATATATATATATATATATATATATATATATATACACACACACACATTAAATATATTACATAAAATCATAAGTTTAGTTGTGACACAAAATGACAAAACGTTCACATGGAATCATAGAATATCAAACGTTTGAACTTAGTACATGCTCGTACAGTGATGATTACACGAAACCCTAATTGCTAAACTCAACACAGTCAACACAGAAATGTTCACACAACATTTAATACAGTTTACGTTCAGTTAATGACAGAAAGGACTTGAAAACGCGGATTGTCACAGTATCCCCTTGTTGAAGAATTTTCGTCCCGAAAATTGAATAATGTGGTTAACAAGCTAGACACAAGGGGAAAAAATCCCATTCGTCACATCATCCCCTTGTTGAAAGAATTTCGTCCCGAAATTTAAATCAGTGGCAATTGTTTGAAGAGTCGAATTGATGGTAACGTATCGAAAGAATCTAGGTTTCCTACTCCAAAAGGAGTCAAGAATGTTATGATCAAAAATGTTTGCCCAATGTTGAGAAGATGTTAAAAGTTTAGAGGATTTCAAAAGAAATTCGAATCGAAAGTATAGAAAGTGATTTCCTATCAAACGTCCTCTAATGAGAAGAGTCGAACAACCGTATTATGGGGATCATGTTGAGTGGCAAGGCCGAACAGAGTAACATAATACATAAGTATCCGAAATCAAAATTTCAATATGAAGAAGAACCATAACATGTCCGAGTAGCCTCCAACTACTGTACCCAATGCTGGGAGTGAGATTTCCATTTCGTTTCTGCTTCCAGTTAAGGTGTTCGCATTTACAATAACCCAGGTGAATCGGAGAGAGAAGAATTTGAGTATATGAGAAAATTGTGTGTGCATCAAGTCAATCAGTCTTTAATGAACCTATTGTCTAACAAAACGTATACGTCTGATCTTGTCTACCAATTAGCAATTAGCATAGAATTACACAAGACTGATCAAGTTAACATGAGGACCCATTAATTAATTTAGTACTTTTATGACCAATTAAGTTTCACATGATTCATAATAATATTGAAATTCACATTTCATGCAATAACGGTTCAAATAGCATACGAGCCACTACGAAGTTTTCTTTTAAAGATTTATGCGGTCAAAGCGTACGAGCATGCAATCTATCATGAAGGTTTTACCATAAAACGTATACAATTATCCTAACACCTTATATACTAGCATACAACCCTAGCATGATATATCTCTAGCATATAAGTTCATAAACTAACCAACACAACCCATACGGTGCAAATTTGACGGGGCAACTTCACACAGTCTTGTCATTCCCACCGAGGTAGGAGACTTAGGACCTTGTATAGTGTATGATTTTCATACTCAATCAAGTTAATACATTCACAATATGTCATTTTCTGGCTCCTAACATGTTTCACACACATAACTAATCATGCAATTCTATGCAACTTATGTTTAAAGCAGCACTTCAATAATTAATCAGTTTCTATTCCCTAAGCATAGGATTAGATTCTCAAATTTAGCATGCATAAACACATATGTTTTGTAAACATTTCTCATGAGAAGATCAGAAGTAAACAAATTATTTATCATGGTTAACATGGTTCGACAGTTGCTCACATACTAAAATATAAATGGTAACACAATGATTTTGTGACAAAAGGACAAAGGTCTAAGGATAAATCTAATCAAGAGCCCACTGTCATTTAAAAGGCAACACGTAGCAGTTTGTTTTAAAGAACAATTACTTAATTTTGTTTTGAATTATTCAATTAATAACATAGATAAATTCAAGTTGGAGTTCAGTATCATACAACATATCATCATGCACATTACCTTGCTAAAGAATCCAAAAATTTAGAGTGAAGACCCAACAAATTAAAATTGTAAACTATGAGGTATCGAATATCAAAAAAATGATCTGTAGGATTACGCATGGAATCAAGCATGAGAATAACAAATAGAGGAAAAGCACCAACGACATAGTTCATGAATTCAAGTAAACAATGGGATAACAAGTTTATGATAGTCGCAACTACACATTCAAAGAACAACATGTTGGTTTAAACTGACACTGGTGAAGATACCAGCAGGGAGGATGCCAATAACGTAATGGATAGTATAGAATTCAGGGAGAAATATATAGCGTGCTTGACAGGATTGACAAGGAACTCGCGCAAATAGATATCGAAATGAACACATTAACGCTCAATCCAATAGAGTAAACGTCTCGTTAGAGTAATCTACATTGTTTAAACACACCAGTGTGCCCAATTTCCTTGGTGTTCTTGCACTTCATGCGTCATGCTGCGTTTCTTGTCAAAACATCGGTTCAAACGGTCTTCAAGAGTAAGATAAAGTACGAAAGGGTTATAAAAGGGTGTTTGCGAAACACAAAACATCAGGATGTTCGAAAGTGGCTCGGCTTGGGGTGACTGTACATATGCGTTTTGCTAGGGTTCAGTGCAGGTTTATCGCGGAACAAAACATCAAATCGGGTGTTCCATAGAAAAGGATCAGGGCTATCACCTTATGAATGCTAGAGAGGTCATAGAAACAAGGCAGTCGACCCAAAAGTAGTGTCCTTTAAGCAAAAGTCGATCCACTTCTTAACACATGCTTCTAAAAGTTGGAGTTGATCATTCGACTTGGCGGTTTATCATTCATAAGGGAAAATATCTAGTTTTCAAAGCGTATATGTTCATCTGAGTCAGAACTTGTAGGTCTAGAAAATCTACCAAGACACGATATTGATATCACAAACGAGTGCCGAATCCTCGTAAGTGATTGATTCAAGAAGAAAGTAGAAGAAATAGATTTAACAAAGATCAAATCTTGAATGAAACACAATACTTTCTTGAGCTAGTGAAACCGATCGGAATTACAAGAGTGAAAGAAGAAAATTGTAATCTCAAAAGCTACTTGAATCATAAACTATGTGAGTTTAAATACTACCCACTTACAAGAACCCTAATCCAATCATAAACCCAATAAGCTAACCGGTTCATACAAGCCCAATCATAAACCTATCTAAGAAGCCCATACAAGCCCATAATCGTAAACAAGCCCAATTACAAGTTAAGCCCATGTCTAATGTTCATGCCTTAAATAAATATAGCCCAACAATCTTCCCCTAGGCATGAACCATTAGACCGCCTACGGCAGTAGCAGATCAAATCTAAAAGTATTCTGCACATTGCTCGACCACCATTCATTAGCTACGATCCGGTTCGCTGTTCCATGGAAGATCCCCACCCGTATAGCATTTTCCAGATCGTTCTCATCACCGAGAATAGGTTGGGAGGCGAGGAGCTTGATATCTCTTTCACCAAACCTCAGCAGGTCAACCGGATCGTAGAAGCGAAACTGTCTCATCTTCTTGCAAAGCACCACCGCTTCATGCATCGTCGGATCATAAAACCAACAGTCAAAGTTTTTGACCAAGGTACCATCTTCAATTTCATCAAACAAGTTTATTACTCTTGTGCGTTTTATGGGTGGTCGCCTCGCTTCACCTATTGGATCACCAGTTACTGGGTCAGTTCCAGTTTCAACCCATCTTACCTGCTTCAGATCGAAGTTCATAAAATTTTCCGCCAAGTGGCTCATCAGATTGTTCCGAACTAGATCTCCTTCTGTGCTACTCCATCTGTTTATGTATGGAGCTCTTAACATGCTTCTAATCTCAGGCTCAGTCCAGGAGTGAAATTGGGTTCGTGTTCTGTAATATTCCACTGGACTGTAGCCATCACGGATAACAGCAAAGAGCTTCTTCTCGGAGTCATAGTGCCAGCATAGAATTGCTTCACGACTCCCCCTTTTGTCGATTGTGCTTTCACCAACATCAATGGTGTATTGAGTGGGGGCTGGTCCTTGAAAGAACTCCTTGAACCAGTTGTCGTGACCTTCTGGCGCTTTAGAGATGACTCTTCCACTTAGAGCATAGTCTGACATCTCAATAGTGTCATCTCCTGCATCTTCATTCATAGACTCTGTACCTTGCGCAACCTGAGATGAGCTTTGACCGGGGTCACCTGAAGCATTTGACACCACAGCACCTTTCAACTCATTATACTACTTTTTCAAATCCATCAAGGTCTCATACAAATACTTAACCCTATTCTTGTCAGCCACCTCCTTGTCTTTTAGTTTTCTGTTCTCAGCCTAGAGTGCTTTTATCTCAGTCTCTCTAATTCTGTTTTGAGACATCAGAAAGTTAATGTGAGGGTCAGAACTTAACCTCATCTCAATAGGGAGCTCAGCAGCTTGTTCATTTGCCCGAAAAAGTCTGAAGCTTGGAACCACAGTAGGCTGACTAGGTACTGAAGAGACACTCACTTTCACTGGGCTGGGCACAAAAAAGGAGCTTTCAACCTCTAGAAATTGCCTTTCCTCATGCACTGGGCTATGTACATGGAGGATAGGACTCTCAGTCTGCATAGGTGCTGGTTCTAGAACAGTAGCTTGAACATTGACTTGAGATGAGCTTTGAACGATTGCCGGTTCAGTTGTGCTATCAGTCTGTTCATTTGCATCTGTACAATCAAACACCATTAGGCTCGAGCTGGTCTTTAAGAATTTGAACCTAAAGGTTCTTGGGTCAGCCTTTTTCCTCGGAGAAGGTTCACGAATTGGGATGGGTTCTTCAGTCACATCCTCTTCGTTCAGAGTCAGCTCTGGAGGAGTTGTATCGATGCCTGAAGATGTGATCAGGTCATCCCTTCCTCTCTTGAGATTAATGGGCCCAAATCCCGATAGATGTCATCCTCGAATGTTTCGTTCTTAGGGAAGATATCATTCATTATGTTGTCTTCATCAGACGGTATATTTTCAGGTTCCCTTTGAACATTGGCAGCCACATCATGATCTTCTGCCAGAGATGCATTGACTGGGTGCACCCCTGGTTCATCATCAGATTCTTCTTCAACTTGTTCTCTTGCAACTTCAGGAAAGGCACCTCTTTTGGTCCATTCAATCCTCCCCTAAAAGCTGCTCTTTCCTTTTCTGTCTTGGGTTTGCAACCCGAACACTCCCTTATCCATGAACTTGATATCTAACTTCTCTATCCTTTCTTCGATCAGCGGATACTTCTTCATAACTACCATCTGTACAAATCTTGGAGTCATAAGGAACTGTTCTCTTGCACTCAAATCTGCATTCCCATCCCAATCTAACAGCATCATTTTTGAGAAGTTAAAATCCCAGTCTAAGGCTAGTGCTACAAATGCCGTGCCATGCAATTTGTTCAGCTGATCAAAACTAGTTCTCTTCCCCAAGAAGGATTTTTGCAAGTAATGAGCCAAACACCTCCAGTAGTGCGGCAATAACTTCTTGAAGATGGGAGGGAACTTTCCTTCATATCCCAACGACTGAGCACCTTCTAATACAAGAGTCTTTGAGTACTCTATTGGATCTTCAGCTTTGTCATTGATGGTCAATCCCTAGCGGATGTCTTCTTTGAGTATCACAATTTGACGATTCTGAATTGTTGCGGAGATACTCGTCTTGTCAGCATTTGCTCTCGCTGTTCCCCAGAATTCTCTTACAAGCTGCTCATCGATCAGCACACTTGTTCTTAGAGCATGGTTTATCTTGCATACGTTCAGCCCCGCCACCAAAGAGTAAAATAGCTGCATGTGCCTCTCTGGTGGGTCATCAAGATATGCCGGGATGCAGTGGTCTCTCTCAAAATGGAGCTCTTCATCAAGCATTTCGTCTGCCATCTGAGAAAACGAGACAAATGCATCAGGCTTAAATTCATCAAAAAGAAATTATGTTTGTCAATAATATCTTGAAGCTCAATTGAATAACACATTTAACTTGTTAAGTTCTCAAAATCTCATTTTAAACGTTCAAGAAAAAAATTTGATTTTGAAACACAAATTGACAAACACCATTAAATTTTAACTTAAACATGATTAAGTTTGATGAGATTTTTTTTAAAACAATTATGTGTTTACGATTTTAATTCATCAATTAAGTGAGTTTACGATACACTGTATGGGTTTACGATTCAAAATTTGGGTTTCCGATCCAACATCAGGGTTTACGAACATATTAAAATTAAACAGTTTAAGCCCAATCGTAATCTCTCGAAAGACCCTAAGCCCGATCGTAAATGTAATCGTAAACAGCATCGGAAACATGGATCGTAAACATCGATCGTAAACGTGTATCGTGAACTCCAAGCGTTGTCTTCTTTATTGC
>JBCNJP010000023.1:26427243-26452784 GCA_039602395.1 Deinandra increscens subsp. villosa
TGTGTGTTTCTAGAGAGAGAAACTAGAGAGAGTTTATTGTAATCTCAAATGATTCAATAACAAATCTCTTATTTACATCCGTGTTCATTACATTTGATCAAAGCATGCAGTAGTAAGATCGTTTCTCGTTTCTACACACCAAGAAGATTTCTGTTCAGACGCTAGTTCTGATACTAGTTCAAATCCAAGTTTTTATGAATCGACTGAGAATATGGTGAGTCTGGTGAAAGAAAATACTTCGTTATTGCTTAAAATTCACAAGCTTTCTGAGGAATTCAAGGATGTAAAGGCAGAGTTAGAAGTGTCTAAAAACAATGAGAAGGAATTGGGTATGAAGAATGAATGTTTGCTTAAAGAGATCAAATTGTTGAAAGAACTTTTAGAAATTTCTAAACAAGATAAAAGGGATGTGGAAACTGCAAAGGCTAATATCGGTGAAGAAAGGGATGAGTTGGTAAAAGAAGTCAAGAAATGGAAGGATGAAGCGGAGGACACTGCTTCTGATTTCACGAATTTATTTGATAAATCAAAAGTCAAGCTTGATCTGCTTACAAAGAATGTTGAAGAATCAACTGCTAAGATTGAAGCGTATCAAGTTGACATGGGAAAGTTATTGGATGAGAAGCGGGAATTGGTTCGTGTCATTAAAGTTCAAGCAGCAAATTTAGAAATTCAAAGGAGAAATGAAGATAAATTGAAGAAAGAATTGTTCGAAGGATTAGATAATCTACGCTTGCAAAAATTTGAAACTCACAAGGTTACGAAGCGATTGATTGCTAAAGAAAAGGAATTTGCTAAGGCTCAACAGAAATTTCTGATCTGAAAATTTAAGTTCTGGATGCTAATCGATTGCTCAATAATGTTTCAAATTCTCAAGTCTTCACAAGTTTCTTAGCTAATGATGAAAATTTTGAGAAAATGTTTGATAAGACTGCATCACCTCCTGCTCATATCAAAGAAGCTTTCAAAGATGTGAAGGATCAAGTTGCTGATTTTGATTATTCAAAAGTTTCAGCATCTACTGTTGAGGATGAGAAGGTTGTGACGAAGAAGAACAGAAAGAATAAGAAAAAGAAGGAAAAGATATCTAAAGTTTCTTCTACACCAAAGTTTGTATCCGGTTCATCTTCTGCTGATAATGAGAAGTCGGCTACTTCTAGTGACAAGATTCAGTCTCAACCTGATTTTGATGAAACGATCTTTTATGATCAAAAGAATGTCACCGAAGTAAAAGCTGAATTTTCTCGATTAGCGAAGAATGGACATTGTTCCTCTGAGGAGAAGATTTCTGGAAAGCATGAAGGATTAGGTTTTCACAGGATGCAAAACAAAGCTGAGAAGGTTCCAGCATCATCATCTCAAAATTTGAAGAAACTAAAGATGTAACAAGTGCAGAAGGAAGTTTTTCAAGCTGATAAAATTCAACCCGAACGGTTTTACAAACTCAAGGGTTCGGATCAATTATTTTCTGACAAAGAATTTCCACTTCATTGTGTTGATGCTCGAAAGATTTCTGAAGTTTTTGTGAAAGCTCAAGTTTCGTCTGAAAGTTCTCAATCTCGAAGCCCTACATCCAAATGGGTACATGATCACAGGCATCAGGTATATGATTCTCATTCTGATCATGTTCGAGATATTCATGTGTGTTCTTCGCAGGTACATCACAGATGGGACATAACGAAAAGAATATGTTATATTTGCCTCCGACCAGGGCATATGGCAAAAGATTGTCCATTACCTACTGATTTACCCCAAGGGTTTCATAAGAAACCAGTGTTTGGTAAATCTGCCCCAACAAAGTTCTTTGATGAACGAGGCAGAGTTTTTGATGACGTTGAACCTACATTCTTTCAAAAACAAACATGTTTTGTTCCAATGTTCTCAAAGGTTCAAAGTGTAGGTTCATCATCACAGTCACCTGTGATTGATTCATCAAAAACTGAATTACCAAAACAACGACAATGGAAACCTAAGGTGGTTTCTAAGCAAACCAAGGACACTGGTCGACCAGAAGCGATTCGCTCCGGGTCATTTTTGGACTAATTAGTTTGACCAGTGTGCAGGTACTTCTAGAAGACCTATTGACGATTGCAAAATTGTTGATGGAGGAGTATTCTGCTTCATTTAAATTTTCATGATAAATCTTTCTAACCTGCAAATTTTCTGAATTCTAAACCTGCAAACTATCCGTGTTGATTGATCATTTTTCTTTTCTTTCAAATTTTTCTCAAAAACCCAAAAATAGAGTCTTGTTTTTGTGTAAAATGAAAATCCATAAATAGAGTTTTCATTTTAAGGGGGAGAATTGTAAGTAAGGGGGTGTAATTGAGAAAATGCATGTTATGGGGAGAAAGTGAATACATGCCAACTATATAATGAAGAAAGGTGAATACATGCCAAATATATAATGAAGGAAGGTGAATACATGCCAAATATATAAAATTATGAGAAATTGACAATTGGGAAATGATGGTACATTGACTTACGTATCTGACTCATGGATAGAGTAGATGAAAGGGCCATAAGATCATTGTTTGATATGCTTGGTAGGCTCGGTAAATCAGAAAGTATTCAGATGTGATATACATTAAATATTAATGCTTGACCATGTGGATAACATCTTGATGCATATTTCATGACGCAAAAAGAAAAATAAGTGTGAAATTCAAAATGAGAAGTCAGTGTGTATACATGTGTTCATTTTGCAAAGATTTAAACTTGTTTGATTTTCTTTATTTTGTCAAACGATCGGACTTTCTCTGCGTATCAAAAGATCGACCTGATCGTTGTTCATTTGACGTTCTTCTTTATTTTCTTTGGTGTTTCGTATCATCGGACTTTCTCTGCGTGTACGGGAGTACCGACCTGATTGTTGTTGGGTTATACAATTTCAACTTGTTTTATTTTTCTTATTTTGTTAAATCCAAGGCCTTATCTGCGTATCGAAAGATCGACCTTAAGGTAGACGATTTAACGTTCTTATTTCTTTTTGTATGGAACACAGTTGACTATATCATGAAAATATTATGCATTGTGAAAAATCACAAGTGCTATCACACAAGAAGAAAAGGAAAGAAAAACTGAAAATGTCTGATTATGTCTGATAGTGTGGGATACGCTGGTCAAAGCAAATTTAATCTATATCTTACATATCCAAATGTTATGAGTATGACTCTGCCTGAGTTTAAGTTGGACAAATTATACCAGCAATCAGCATGACTTATGTGCTTCGATTAATTGAAATTGAAGTGCAGTTCAGTGCGATATGTTCAATATGATCCCATATAGTGATCTTTCTCATACCAAAAATAGTGTTTGATTCTGTATTGAGATTTTATTTCATTTCTGAAAAGAATAAAAAGATTTTCGGTGTGTTTTAGCATAAACTTTGAAAAACCAAAAAGATTTTGTTTCTGCTTTATTTTCGATCTGATCAACACGTGATACAAATCAATTTTCAAAATCATATCTTGGAGTTTCGAAGAGACGTTTTGCACCAAGATTATTTAAATGTTTGAGCAGGTTGCTATGTGCAAGATATCACAACTTCAAGTCTTCTGAAGATGTTGATGAAAGACCAGAGATACACTAAAATGTCATCAAGTATTCAAGATCAAGCTACGATCGAGTTGAGGAGGAGTTTGTTTGAAGATTCATTTCATTGAACGAACGGATTCTACACTTGAGGGGGAGCTTGGTTGAAGATACAAAGTTGATGATATTAAAGAGATACTGCACACGACGAGGGGGAGTTTGTTGATACCTGATATGTGCGTCGTGTGAAGTATCACATAATGTACAAGATCAAGTCAATCTAGGTCTGGCCGAACTAGGTCTGAACCTGAAGTTCGGACTGGCCGAACCTGAGGTTCGGCCGAAGCTCGAACCAGCGGGTATATATAGACGTTTGGTCTTTGTAATTGGCAGAGTTCTGAGCGTGCGAGATTACTACTAAGTGTGTGTTTCTGAGAGTGTTCTCTCTGTCTGTATTCTGAGTGTTTTACTGATTGTAATTGTTCATTGTGATCAATAAATCAATCGGTCAATTAGGTTTCGATGTCCAATTAGCTAGATCGAGTAGACGATCCGATGCTCATGCATTTTCAAATTTCAACGCTTCAACATGCATCATCCATCGAAATTTTAACGCTTGATCATGCACAGATTTCTTGTTAAATTTCCGATAAAAATTTGAGATTTTATTAATCACAAAATTTATATAGATAGATTAAGACATGTACAGACATCTGTACATGAGCATCTGGTGTGCTTTCTTTGAGAGTCCAGAGCTTCTAAGAATCTGAATCATAGGTGAAGATGAAGAGTTGTTGGTCTTCCTATTGAAGGAAGAAAGTATCTATTCGAGACTGGAAGTCCGGAGATATGCATACCCCAAGTAGAGATTCCTTTTTGTGATATCATTTTGGCACTTCTTATTCCTCTTGGTATTGATTCCCATCTTAGGGCTTGAAAGATTAGACTCATTGTGAACCTACGGTAAAGAATGAATCTTTCATGCAGTGGACCTCCAAGATTGTTTTGCATGTGTCTCATGAGATATAAAGAAAAATTCATGTTCTGACATTTTGCTAGGGCATGCATAACACATTGAGTATCTCTATTTGCAAGGTGGTGGTCAGAACTTTTGGGGGAGAAGCACAATTGTATTTGAGAAAAGGAGTGTTGCCAGAGATGTGGTATATGTGCTCTATTAGCTTTCCCCTCATAGAATTTTCCATTGTAGCCCATGTCATAGAAGGTTTGGATGATGCCATTTCTATTGAACCAATAGAGTGCATGGAGATTGTCTTTGATCTGAAATGTTTTTCTTATGAGGTGTTGTGAGATGACAAACTTGATACCGCATACATATGTCATTATTGAAGCATTATCTCCATTTTTTTTAAACAGCAGCTCATTAAAAACCAAACGAACAACCTCCAACCTAGTGAGAAGCTAGAGAGGAGGAAGAACATACAAAGTCAGCAATCAAAAACAAATACAGGAACAAACGCCACAACCACAAACAAACAGAACAATGACCCCAAGACAAAAAACAACAACCCACCAAAACTTTAGCAGCCTAAACAACAGACCAGGAACAACAAGTTTGAACAAGAGACCTCTGCATTCATCCAATAACTTTACTCAAGTCAACCAATTAGATTGATGGCCACACTTTCTCTTATTGAAACATACCCCCATATTCTTCTTTTTTCCGACACCCAGCAACTCCCAAGCACTACCTTCAATACACATTTAGCCACTTAATAGACACAAGCATCCCTGCAGTATATACCCCCAGAATTGCACATTGACAAATATGAGGTCAATGTAATACCCTTTTTAGCACCACACGTACAGCAGGAGCACCCAAGTTCGCACCACCACAATATTAAGACCAAAACATGATAGCCCATTTAGCACCTCAAGAGCATCGCATTCACCCCTAGCTTACAACAACCACCCAAACCCCAATATGAATCAACCATGAAGAGCTCACCCCCCCCCCCCAACACGAAAGAAAGTAACCCAACACGAAAGGAACAAGCATGAAGAGAAGAGCACAGCCAACCGTAGAGCACACACACAAGGCACACCAACACGTATACCCCAAAAATGATCACTCACACCAAACACACCCCCCCCCCCCTAACGCATGGTAGCCTGCTCACACCAAAAAAAGCACACACCCCGAATTATGGACCCGAATCCCACCCCCCCCCCCCCCAAGTAGAATCCACAAATTACATCCCATGGAGTACAAAAAGAACCAAGCCAGGCAGCCTCTTCCAGAGGTCAGTAGAGTAAATAAAGCCTGTTAGAGCCACCTTGACCACTAGTTGTATCTGAATTCCTCACAAGATGGTAGCGAGCCCATATGCCGTACCCCAAAAGATGAATCCAACACAATTATTTCTTATCAAACGAAGCCAATATCTCATTTTTCTTCATTTATTCCTTCTCTTTTTTTTTCTTTTTTTTCTCTTTTTTTTCCCTTTTCCTTTTATTTTTTCCTTTTATCTTCCCATATCTTCATTTTTTTCTCATTTTTTTTTCTTTTTTCTCTTCTTTTTTTTTTCATTTTCCATTTTTCTACTTTTTCTCCATTTTCCTCATTTTGTTCCTTAAATTCCAGCACAAAGTTCATACATACCAAATAATGCCCCAAGCCCCCCCCCCCCCCACCCACCTTCCAACCCAGAGAAACCAGCCGTGATAAGCAAGACTAGCAACACCATTAGACACACGAAACGAAAACCCACGGAGAGAACAACCCACACGAATAGAAATACCCACACGAAACGAATAGTATGAGCCCGCTGCCACCCAATATGACTCCAAAGACCCCCAGCCCTCATCACACCTGTCTGGCCTGTTTACCCACACCAAGGACACACACCAATACTCACACCACAGGAGTAAATAAGCAATACAGCAGCGGCACATACTAACACCAAACACACCCACGCCAAGGACATACCACCCAACCCAATAACGCCCCACAGTTTTTAATCCATAAACTCAAGATCAGCCCCTCGATTTTTCCAGCCATCCAAGAGGAGAATGGGAACGTCAACCCAACCCCATGTAAAAGTCTACCATGGACACACCCAAAACATCCCAGCCCTTCCCCCCTCTTTATAGATTAAAGGCAAATTTAGACTATTGGTCCCAAGATATAAGGGACAACATGCTTCTATTTTTTATCCAGAGAAATGAAACAGCCTTTACGTTGCCCATCAGTTCCGAATCAAGAGATGATTTCTGCTCAAACACCTTTTTGTTCCTCGCATTCCAGAGCACCCATAATGCAATCAAGACCACCCCATAAATTATTTTACACCGCTCTTCCCCCACCGTGTACTTCCAGACACCATCTAAGAGCTCCCCAACCGATTTACACGACGGAATCTGAACACGAAACCATTGCCCAATACCAATCCAGATGTTCCTCGATTGGCCACACCCCACCAATCTATTCCCCACCGACTCCTGGCATTCGTCACAAACCGGGCAGGTGGTCTCCACCTGCAACCCCCTCTTAACTAATTCACATCTAACCGGGATCCTACCCAATGAAGCTTTCCAACCAAATAAGTTTACTTTAGAAGGCACCCAATTCAACCATAAAAACTTACCTCCAAAAGAACCAAGCATCTTGTCTTGTACCAAGTCCTTAACTAACCCAACCTCAAATTCCTCCAACATGTTGATCCCCCACCCCCATCTATCCCTATCCTTAGTAAGTTTCACCTCTCCTAACAGCAATTCACAATCCTCCTATTTAACTCCAACACGTGCCCCGAGCACACGTTTGACCCCCAATCCCATTTAAATCTCACCCTCTCCCTCTCCATCCACATCCTATCCCCTACTTTAACCATATTTGACTTCTTAATCCTGAACAATTCGGGGAAGATATCCCAAAGTCTACCCACCCCGACCCAATTATCGAGCCAAAATTCCGCCGCTCTCCCATCCCCAACCTTGCATCGAAGTATTCTTAACGGCTCTACCCCCATCTTCCGAAGATCCTCCAAAGTACCCATAATATGTCTCCAAGGGCCCCGAACTAACTTATTGCATGGAAACGTCTCCCACTTCTTTGGTCCACCATGGATTGCTTTAACCACCTTCGCCCAAATCGACTCCCCCTCCTCCTTTAACCTATGAACCCATTTCAACAATAGCCCTACATTTGCCGCCCGTATTGACCTGATCCCAAACCCACCAACTTTCTTCTTCGCCATCATTCTATTCCAAGAGATCCAAGCAAGTTTCTTCTAATCCCTTCAATTTTATTATCCACTTTTACCGGCAGTTTGAACAACGAAATGTAATACTGAGGTATCGCCCCAAGCACCACCTTAGCCAACGTACATCTACCCTTAAATGAAAAAAAATTTCTTTTCCATCTTGAAAGTTTTTTATTAATTTTGTTTATTACCCCCTCCCAACTATTAATCCTACCCATATTCAACTCAAGCGGCACACCCAGGTATGTCATCGGAAAGCCCCCTGTCTTGCAATGGATCAAATTTGCCATGCCAACCAACCCATCTCCCCCAATCCCAACCCTAAAAAGAATACTATTATGAAAACTGACCTTTAGTCCAGACGCGAGGTTAAAACACCTGAGCATGCATGCCAGATTTAGTGAGTTACATGTCGAGGCTTCCCCTAAAAATACCACGTCATCTGCAAAGAATAGATGAGTTAAGACCAGACCCCCATTTGGAAGTTGCACCCCCCCTAAAGGTTCCAATATCCCTCACTCTCACCGTGATCACATGCAAAGCCTCCATCACTATTGCATATAACATTGGCGACATCGGGTCACCTTACTGATCTGCCCTGTTTCATAAAACCGTTCCTGATCTTCCGCACAAAATCACATTTAAAGATGTCCCAATACTTTTTAAAAAATCCAAACGGAAACCCATCAGGACCCGGACTTTTTTCACTCCCACATTCCTACACAGCCGATTTTATTTCTTGAGCCAAGAACAGCCGAATCAGACTTCTCACATCATCCCCACTAAGTTGCTTGAAGCCCCTCCCATCTACTTTGGGCCTCATAGGAAGGGGCTCCGTAAACATCTCCTTAAAGTGTGAAAACAAAGCTTCTTTAATCAACCTAGGATTTTTACACCCCTGCCCCCAACCATTAACCCCGAAATTCTATTATTTAAGTATTGAGCATTAACCACCCCATGAGAAAACCTGCTATTCTCATCACCTTCGATAGCCCACTTAATTTTAGCCTTCTGCCTTAAGTCCCTATTGTCTATATTCTCCAATTCATTGAACCGCTTCATCCACCCAACTCTATCCTTAATTTCCCTATCTGAGAGGTCCCTCCCTTCAGCTACCATCTCTATTCTATCAAGATACTCTTTCAGCACCCTTCTCTCCCCATCCTATCTTAATTTGGTAAGGCCCCACCACTCTTTAATCGCCTTTTTTATTGCCTGTAATTTTAATAATAAGTTCCTATCCACAGCAACTCCCCTAGGAGCCAACGCATAAGCCACCCTAACAGTTTTCTCAAAACCCTCTCTCGAGAACCACAAGTTAAAACACTTAAAGGCCTTTGGCCCAAAATCCTCAATTCCCACCTCTAACAAAATAGGACAGTGATCCGAGTGGAGGCGAGGAAGAGTCATTACCGAAGCCCGAGGCCATAAGCCTAAAAAATCCCTATAGAACATGATCCTATCAATTTTACTGAGCTTGTCCCCCTAGCATTCATATATGTGAACTGATGCCCCCCATGTTTGGATCAACCAACTCCAATTTACATATTAAGTCATTAAAATCCCTAGCCGCGACCCTACAGAACTCAGAATTCCTCCTCTCCCTTTCAAACCTAACAGCATTAAAATCACCCATGACTACCCATAATCCCTGCCATGTCTGTTTAAGACCCCAAATTTCGTTCCACACCTCTCTTTATTAAAATGGAGTTTTCGGTCCATAAACATTTATAAAGATCAAAGCTTCAACGCATACGATTAATTTACCTTTTACACCGACGAAGTTTCTGTTTAATATAACCTCCTCTTTCCTAAAGACGTTAGGATCCCACATGCTTATGATTCCCCCTGATCTACCAACCGAAGCCACCTCAGCATGTTCACAGATTTGATTACCCCATATCCTCTCTACCGGAATATCATTTGTATCTTCTGTCATAGTTTCTTGCAAACCATTAAAAGAAATAGAATAATCAGATTTCATTTTCCTCACCCAGGCGTGTTTATGGTCATGTCTGACCCCTTTTATGTTGAGCGAGAGACAATTCATTGGGGAACATCATTAACCCCCTCCTCTTGAATAACCACTCTAACTTCATCTTCAAAGCCAACCATGCCGATACCCACAGTCGTCCCAACCTCAACAGTGTCACCAACCTCCTTATTTAGCCACTTCTTGTTTCTCCGAATGCTCCCCCCCCCCCCCCCGATAATTGAGCAGAGAGTGTACGAGAGGATGAAGCAGTAGAGTATGCCCTGTACAAAGCCCCCGAGATTGCTGACTTACTCCCCCTTTTATCATCCGATGTTGAAACGATAAATTCTCAGCTCTTGTCTTCTTATTTGCTCTTTTGCCCGACGAAGAACCGGCAAAGATAAAATTCCCCCATCGTCCCAAGTCCCATCGATTTCCTCACCCGCTTCGCTCACTTGATCCACTCTGTCAAAAGCCCCATCATGCGTCCCTCTGCATAACGGAAACCCATCAGTAGCCGACACCGCGTCATCGTCCCTGTCCTCATTCATCTTTTCCTTATTCTCCTCCGACCTACCTCCAATCGCGTCGCCAGTTGACCCCCATCCCTCATGTGTAGCCCCATCTCCGCTATTTAGACCCGCATTCTCACCATCCTCCATATCCCTAACCATTTTATCTCCAACTAGTTTATCCATCGTTTCCTCTAATGAATCTTCAATTACAATCGGCCCCTGACCCTCCCGTAAATTCTTATTGCCCAAGCCCACATCAGTCCTTCCATCTCCTTCATAACTCTTCAAGCCCACCTCTTTAGGATGCGGCCCACTATCCTTATTTACCGACCCACATTCCAAGCCTCCAATCTGATTATTATTCTGCCCCAGCCCAATATTTCCCACCCGACCCAGGCTACAACCAACATTACTCTTGGTAGGACACGGCGTTTCTGGCACCCTAGAGTCCTTATCAGCGCTGCCAACAGATCCTCTACAATCAATAGATTTTCTTGGAACTTTCATGCATGCCTTTGACGTCTTCCCCACCACCCCGATTCCCCCAACCTTTTCGACCCTCGTCGCCGGCAACGCCGACAGTCTCAGAACCTCCACCATATTAGGTCGTCTTTCAGCAGCATCCCGACTGCACTCCAGCCGCTTCCTAGCTTCTGCAATTATCGCCTCGAGTTTTTCCTTCTTCGGAGGGTCATTTAAGACCGGCACCTTCCAGAACTCAGTATCTTCCCTAACCCACACAGAGAACCTCAATTGATTCCATTCAATATCAACCATTTCATCTATCCATCTCATTTCCTTAGTCGCAATACAAACCTTTCCCACCGAGTTAGGTATGTCGAGAGACAGAGCATAGCCTATTGGGTAGTTTTTCAGAAACCTCATCATTGGTTTATAGGACCAAAATCGATTATCGTAGGGAGTGTAAAGTACAAGATTATGACGGTGAACTATTAGAAACATTGTAGTTTGTGGAAGTGGAGGTGATAGCTATTTGAAGGACATTTTTGGAACTTTTGGAGGTGAGAAAATGCAGGTTTTGACGTTTTAATGATTTTGAAGCTGAGATATCTAATGTCCCTTTTATAGACCAGAGTGTCATGATGAGAGTGTGAAGTGCTCAGATGGAGAAAAAAGAGTTTTGACAGCCTATGAAAGTTGTGTAGGTGTCATTATTGTTTTTCTTAAGATTTGGATCCTCAAAAGTCAAATTTCCAGGGGAATTTCTTGACAGTGTTAGTTTAAAAACAAATAAGGAGTAATTATTGAAGTAGCTTATATTCTTGTGAGACAGTTTGAAAGTCAAATTGCGTGAGCGTTGGATCGTTTGCTAATCTAGTGATTCTGAGATGTAACATGATCAAAATGTAAATATAAATGAAAATTTGTATTGATAAGCTTGAGAGAAAACCCACATAGAAACACACACAAAAGGTGTAGAATATGACCAAGAAGTTCTAAACTCTATACAAAATCAGCTACTTATAGACGTTCTAAACTGTGCGAACCAGCTGCCATCCGAATTGCCAGTTCGGACAAGTTCGTGTGAACCCGAACCGCCAATTCGGATCACTTCGGACAACATCACTTTGAAGCCTTTATTTTGTATTTGATACTTCACACGACGACCAAGAATTATGCATCAACAAACTCCCCCTAAAAATGACAAACTCTATTTTTTAGATTTTCATTTTTACCATTGGAAAAACGACACACTATTTTTGTATATATTTTAAAAATCAAACTCCCCCTCAAGATGAGATGGAGTAAAAAAGAAATAGAAATTGATCAACCAACACAGATACGAGCAGTTTTGGCATTTTAAAAACAAAAATGATTTGGAAATTCAATTTAAGTTATCACAGATATTTCACCACCAGCAACCTTTCAATTACCGATACTAAGTCTTCCTGAAATACCTGCTGACACCAAATAAAACATTAGATGCTCTGGGATCGACCCGATTCAACAAGGTTGGGTCGCCCGGTGTCTTCCACATAGTCTGTGTTGGCCTTGGAAACAACTTTCGGTTTCCCTTTCATTGAAAATTTTACTTTTTTATCAGAACCTGAAACTGTTTCAACTGCATCTTTGACGAAGACAACTTACAAGTTGTTTTAGATTTTGGGAACCATGGTTCATCAAAAATTTTACCATTAATATCCACATATTTGGCATTTTTGTGAACATATGCAGTCGTAGGACAATCTGCAGCAAGATATCCAAGTTGACGACATGCATAGCAAATTCTTTCACGAAGCTTTGGTGAGAATTTGAAAAAAATCTTTGGTTTCTAACTATGATTCGTAGCATGAGAATCGTAGTAACCAAAAGAATGATCAGAAGCAAATGAATCAAAGAAATTATCAGAAGAATCATACCTAGGAGATGATCTTTGGGGTAAGTAGTAAGAACCACTCGACGAACCTCCAGAATGATAACAACCATTTCTTGATGTAGAAACATTTGGCTTCTTCTGACGAGCTTGCTTTTATTGAGTCTGAACAGGTTTAACAGATTGTTTCTTCGGTTGTTGTTGAAATTTATGAGCAGGCTGAACAATAATTTTCTTTTGTTTCCGTGTTTTGTGTTGCACTGTAACATCCTTGACTTCATAACCCAAACCTTTGTGCTTAAACCCTTGAATTTTTTATGACACAACTTTAGAATTAGAACCATTCCTTTATTTAGCCCTTCTTGTAAATTTAGCTTTAATATCCTTCAGCTTGTTCTCATGAATTAGAGATTTATCAAGTTCAGCTTCAGTTGAAGTACTAACAAACTTTTTACTCTTATCAAATATATACTCATCTTCCAAGAATGATGAGGCGGCATCAAACTTTGGAGTGTTTCCAGTTTCAAACTTCTTCACTCTGGACTTAGATTTCTTTTTCTTTGCAGAAGCAGGAGTTGCAAACTTTGAGTAATCATGCATTTCTTCATTTAGATCCACAGAAGCAGATGGAATACTTGACACATCAACTAGTGCCGGAACTTTATGTAAATCATTCTTAACACTTTCTTCACTTTTAACCTGTTTGTAGATGTAATTCATAAATGTCGGTGACAAATTACAATTCTTTACTTGACGTTGCAAATCCAGAATCTCAAATTTTAATTCAGAAATCTTCACTTGAGCATCCAATAGATCTTTTTAAGAAGCAATGAATTGTTCCGTTAAGTCATTATATTCATACTTATGTCTTCTTCTCAAATCACACTCTTCCAAGACTTCTTTGGTAACCGTTTCCCATTTCTTCTTTATTTAATCAACATCGCTTGTTAAAATTTCATTCTTTTCTCGAAAAAGAACGTTTTCATCTTGAAGTTTTGAAAGTTCTTCTTGAAGACTAATTACTTTCTCAGCAGCTTCAAAAGCAATCTGATTAGTTTTTTCATATTTCTGTTGTACAGGATAAGCCTTTTCGAGTAAAGTTATAAAATCTACAGCAACTTCTTTAGCCTCAACTTTAGCTTTTCACATTCTTTACTCAAAACTTTCTTTTCTTTCAACAAACCATCATAAATCTTAGCAAATTCAGCACACTTAGAACACATTGAAGAAACTTCATTCTGAATTTCTTCTATGTCACTATCATTCCCTTTATCATATATCATACAAGAACTTGTTTCAGAAAATCAGAATCAGCTACACAACCATCAATTTGTTCAGTCTTGAAAACAATATCACTATCTTTTTTGTCTGACAACTCATTACTTTCTGATTCTAAACCACTAGATGCTGAATCATAAGATTTTGAATCAGCAGAGTTTGAGCCAATCTTCATGTTTTGAATGCGTGCACATGTCTCACCTTTTTCTTTCAATGCATTTCATTATCTTTAGAATTGTAATACACTGTGATTTCAAGAAATAACTCTCTTGAAAGAGCTGTTTTGAGAATGTCTCTGGCTTTGTCTTCATTATCTGTATAAGCCTTTTCTTCTAGAGAAAGATGTCGATGTATTTTTACATCTCCTCTTCCATCAGTAGGCCAATTGAATTGCTTATCGATTATCTTCCAAAAATCTTTGAAATGTTTGTTAATGTAAATCTCAAAATCAACTTTCCATTTATGATAATCTTCCTATATCATCAGTATAGGCATCGTAGGACTAACTTGTGATGCACTCATTTTCGAACAATTTATGAAAAATCAGTTTAATATGCTTGAATCACTATTTACAATCACCAATAACTAACACTCCAAAAACTTCAGACTAAAAAACGAAGGTCTTAGAAATGGATTTTGGGGGTTAAAATGGAGGGTACTGGCCGTTAAGTCAGTAAAAGTGTAGATCTCTCCGAGACGGTCGTTTTGGCCGGTATAGCTCCCGTAAATCTTAACGGTTCTCAAGTTACGACAGTTTTAGTGAAACAACCCAAAAATTCCAAACTTGTCCGAACTAGTCCGAACTGAATCTTCACGAAATGAACCGAACTGGATCCGAACCAATCTGAACTGTGACTTCCGGTACACGAACTGGAATCCGAACTGAGAAGCGAACTGAACTGAAACGAACTGGTCCGAACTGATACTTCGTTTGACCGAACTCACCCGAACTGATACTTCGCTTGAGCGAACTGACGTGAGCTAATCCGAACTCGCAGTTCGGAGCGGTTATTTATCCGAAATGGAAGTTCTTGAGCCGAACCGAAACTTTCTGACGCGAACTCAGACGAACAAACCCATATTTTGTCTAAAATTTGCGATTTTGGGTGTTTTTGAATGAGATTTTCAGTAGCAGACAACGAAAATACAATAGGAACGTTCTGAAATCAAATCTAACACAAAAAACTCTTGAATTTGAGGAAACTTGTAAGACCTATATTAGGTTGGTGGCAACTCAAACATTACACCTTAGGAGTTGGTTTCATCCTTCACTTGGGTTTTGCTAATAACACTAAGTGATTTCATAATAACAACCCTTAGCGATCCCATAATGATTCCTAGAGTTTTGGGATTGTTCTTAGTGATTTCCAGATAGTCTTGGTGATTTGGACACTGGTCTTGGAGATCTGGTTTTGTTCTTGGAGATCTCATTTGTTCTTGGAGATCTCGCTGATAAGCCTTGGAGATCTCGTTTGTTCTTGGAGATCTCGCTGCTAAGCCTTGGAGACCTCACCAACCTTGGCGACCTCACCAAGACTTGGTGATCTAGGCTTTGTTCTTGGCAACCTCACCAAGAGTTCTTGGCGACTTGGGCAAGCCTCCTTGGCGACCTCGCCAACCCTTGGCGACCTCACCAAGGTTGGCGACCTCACCAAGCCTTGGCGAGGTCACCAACCAGTCTTGGCGACTTCAGGCTCATTCTTGGCGATCTCGGCTGTCTGATGTCATAAAATGCACTAACTTCAATAACATTCTCTTGATTTCAGCACAATCACGACCTGTGCTCTCTCTAGTATAAATAGCCACTCTAGAATAACCCTAGATACACTCTTGGACGGCTGCTTTGAAGATAGAGAGCACTTGTGTGTGAAAACCCTCAAGTTCTTGAGTTTCAGAGGCGAAATCTAAGGATTTCAACAAGCAAACACTATGATTTGATCATGGATTCATGATTTCCGCACTTGAATCAGAGCTGATTTAAGGCTTAATTTTGGTCCTGACAATTTTGGTCCTGACAAATGAATTTGTGTATTGGATGAGTAAAGGCTCAATTTTGGTCCTGACAATTAGGGTTTCGACTGATTTAAGGAAGGAGAAGGGTGACGTGTCATTTACTGGTTGGACCAGAGAGAATTATTTCTCTTTCCTGCTGTCGGTCAAAGAAAACTTTATTAATTGTTGTTGATTGTAGATTGGCGCAGAAAACTGCCGCGTGGGACCCATCTCAATTCAATGAAGCCGTTGGAGGAAATCGCTGTCCATCTGTGATTGGCCAGTGTAGCCGTGTGGACCCCATTGTAAATAAAGAAGCCGGTAAAGGAGCTGGTGCTGTCTCTCTCCAATTGGCAGAGATCAACTCGCGTGGGACCACCTGAATAAAGAATTCGCTGAAAGAAAAGTCGTGGGACCTAGCTGGTTATGAGAGACGTTGAATCTAAGCTGTGTGGCGTCTCCTGGTTGGCCAAAAGATCCTCACACGGATCAAACAAATCCAGCCCTTGGATCAGTAAATATTCCAGCCGTTGATTATCTTTCAATCTCAATCCTAATTGGCTAAATTAATGCCACACAGATTGTGCTTTCTTGAAGGTGAAATCTGATTGGTTGCTGGGATTAGACATGGATCATGGTTTTATTTAGAGATTTAATTAAATCTAATGGAATTTTCAGCATTTTGTTAAATGTGCGGTTTTTCTCATTGGTCTTTTACAAGAATAACGGGATAACGTCCGCAACGAAATTGTGAAAATATTTTATTGGTCAAGGATTTATTCCGTCATATTTCGACGGGGTTTCTAGTTTTTGTTGACGTCAAGACCACGTTAGCTAACGACCACTGACGGACTGGTTTCGCTTCTCGGTTAAGTTTGTGACTATTTCGTTATGTCTCACTCCAAGTTGTTTAGCTGATGCAGTGCTGATGTCATCTAACCGAATTAACTGGAATCTCAGTTAAATATTGGAATATTCCGTTAAATCTCTAACGGAATGCCGTTACTTGAATAAAATTTACGGTCTTCTCAGATTCATTCCAAATTGCACTGTTTGACTCAGAATTCTTCACGGAATATCTTTCCGAGCTCGATTTTCTTCGCCAAAATTACGAAGACTCCGGTTATGAATAAATTTCTCGTTTATGCTCGGGATCTCAGTTTTTCACCGATTTGACATTATTTTTGCATCCAACCCAGTCATGCGGAACAAGTTCAGTATTTATGGATCATTCACAACTGTCAGCACCCGACTTCTGGTTTTTCGCAAGATTGTCCGATTTCAGGATTTTTGTACCGTTTTCTTATCGGAACTGAGCGGAACGGTTCCACTCTCTGCATCTGATTTTCCGCTTCCGCATCGGATGTTTTCAGAGGGATCTAGAGAAAAGGGGGAACTTCTATGGATTTGGATTATCGGGTCGATTATCTGAAGTTAGAGCATTTTCAGTGATTGATTGGTTTATCTGATTCGGTTTGTTGTGGCTTTGACTCCAATGTTCAGCATTCTTAGTATTGTACCCGACCGTGTGAACCGAGTGAACTGCAGCACTTGTATCTCAACTGGAGCAACAAGAACAGAAGAAGCTTATTCAAAGGGGGAACCTTTAAAACAGAAAGATTAAGGTTTATCAGTTGTTCTTTGAAGATGCACGACAGAGCGGTTCTTCACCAGTATGACAGATTTGACAGCGTCAGTCAAGGGGGAATTGTTGGAACTTTTAATAAGTGTGACTGACGCCATCAAATCTATTCTCGAATAATTGGGTTGAAGAATCCATTGTGATTTGATTCAGAGACGCGGGTTGTGATGCTCGAGGCTTGCAAGTTTGGACCGAAGACGTTTTCTTGAAAAGTCAACCGTTCGGGTCAACGGTCAACTTAAAAGTCAACAGAAGATCGGTTCGAGCGAGTCAAGCTTCATATTAATTAAATCATCTTTGATTTAATTAATAATAATTATGTCATTTGTTTATTTGTATTTGCTCATTTGTATGTGTGTTAGCTAGTTAGTGGGCTAGTGAGCACATGGGCTCTCTATAAATAGGAAGGGATAGCTTCATTTGTTAGATGATGAATAAGGATGAATAATGAGTGATGTGAGCTATCATTTCTAGAGAGAGAGTCTCACATTGGGTTTGAGCTCAACCCAATGTGACCGTCAATTTCCTATGACGAGTTTGTAATCATTCGGTTCGTTGTAATCATTCAGCAATAATCAATGAATCGTTTGATTTATCATTTCTTGTTATAGATGTTCTTAGATTCTCATCATCCCGTCTCCTCATCTCATCTTTGTTCTTGCTCAACGTCGAGATTCTTGATGTGAAATCGGTCCTGACAGGATACCAAACACCCTGGTCTGCTGATCCTTTTAGGTATCTGAAAACCATTTTGACGACAATTAAGTGAGATTCCTTGGGTTTGCATTGATATCCGGCCAAAAAGCATGTGGAGAACATAATATCTGGTCTACTTGCTATTAGGTATACAAGTGAACCTATCATTCCTCTGTATTTATGTTCATCCACAAATTTTCCATCTATGTGACAACCCGTACTTTCCAGGTATACATTAATATTATAATTACGTGCAATTAACTGTGATTCTATGTGCATTAGACTTAATCCGTCCAAATTAGGTGACTATACGTGTAAACATAGACAACATAGGTCGGACAACAATCACCCGTAGTGGAAATCAACTTAAGTTTTGAATTCATTCTAGATGGAACTTCAATAACAAAAAAATTCATAACCATTGTTTTATGAAAATTAAATATAAAATAAACATTTCATATTTTTCAAAAAATATTACGTAATGACAAACGTAATTCAACGGAACGTTTATTCAAACGACAATTCAAGTCAAACAATCATTAGTTTTATTCCTAAGACTATTTCTATGTCCAAACTATATTTTATTTCCATAAAAAACAAACAATTAAAAATTGTCGCCAAAACATTCAAACACAAAACGCTTACGTCAAGCAAATCATCTAATTCTAAATTTCAGTTCATCATTGTTCATAATTCCATGACAAACAATCAAGACTTGTGACATTTCCATTCATTCAAATTAAACACGACGCTTAATCATTTTAGAGATTAATATATATATATATATATATATATATATATATATATATATATATATATATATACACCATTCGTTCTCGAGCCAAAAACCGACTTTTTAACCGTTAATCCATTCGACTCAAACGAAGTGTCGTTGGACTCGTTGGATCGACCCGGACTCAACCCGACCCGACCCGAGACCCGATTCGGCCCACAGAGCCCAATGGGCCTACCGGCCCAAACCTCTTTCTCTTTTCTTTTCTTTTCTTTTCTTTTCTTTCCGCGGCCCATTCCTTCTGGCCCGTTTCCTTCCTTCGGTCCGATAGCCCAGCCCGTCCTTTCCTTCCCGGCCCGCAGGCCCACTAGACCGGCCCATCTCCTCTTCTTTTTCTCTTCCGGTTCATGCTTAGGCCCAATCTCTCTTTTCTTCTCTCGGCCTGTCCCGAGTTCGACCCTCGCCCCCTCCTTTTCCCTTTTCTTTTCCCGGTTTCTTTCCTCCCTTTCTCCCATTCGGTTCTAACCGAAAACCAACCAAGTCCCTAACTTCCTCCTTTGAACTTGTCACCTAGATGTTCTCTAGATACTAAACAATTTTGTTGGGTAAGTACACAACCAACACAAGATCCATTGGGTAATCCATTTGACCTCTTACACACCTAACACACTTGTCCCCCTAGCCACCCTCATGTCCCTTGTCTCTCCCTCTCTTGAACCGGCTCAACATGAGCACCTCTACACTTTAATTGCTTCAAATTCTAGCCATAAACACAAAGGAGACCAAGACTTGGTTCAAGCCACCCCAACCTCTTCCTTCTTCCTTTCTTATTCTCGGTTCGGACCACCACCAAACCCGAGCCCCCTTCTCGGCTCACCTAAAACTGAAACACCAAGACCCAAGCTCACTTAACCATCTCTTATAAACACAGAACCATTTCATTTCACACATAACCCATTCAAGAAAACAAACACACTTTTTCTCTCATCTCTCTCTTTGCTCTCGGCCACCAAGAGAACCGCCACCACCACCATCTTTCACCATCAACCACCACACATTCTAAGCTTCTAATCACTTACTATAGCAAGGTAATTCATCTACTAATCTTATTTCATCATCTTTCTTCCATTTCCTTTCTTGATTCTTTCATGAACAACCTTTCTAATCTCTTGTTTTCTTGTCAAATCCATGATCTCTGTTTCATGCTTTCACCATCTTCTTCCTAATTCAAGATCAAGGGTGGGTTAGGAGCTAAATTTGGAAGCTTAATCAACAACCCATCAAGTCCTATACCGATCCGGTTTAAGACTAAGTGAGGAAACCCTTACTTTCTTGATTATTTATATATTTCATATCATATAATGTCACAAATTCATGTTCATGATTTGGTCTTGATTGTGTTGTTGGATGATTACTAGCAAACTTGCATGTTAGTAGCCTTATGTTCTTTGATGAAAAAACTAGAATAATATTTGAAACAAGTTTTCTAGAAAACTATTAACATAACATGTATATTTATGTTAAAAGTTTCATAAATGGTGACATAGTTTATATATCATAACACATTATGAGTTTTGAATGTTTTAGTATGTTTGTTTTGGTGGAAATACATAAACATAATGTTTGAAAACCAAGTTCTAAGGAAAATATATATTATGTTAAAAATTAACAAACATGACACTTTATTTTGTGTGTCATAAAAAAGGTGTCATCTTGAAATATATATATATTTTACAATCTTGAAAACACTACATGATTTTGACCTCAAATCTGCAACCAAATTTGCCTTAGGATGATTTTGAGTTACTTAAGTGTTATTTTGAAGATTGACTTATAAGATCTTTAAGAAATGAGAAAATGGAATTTTTATGATATAAATATAATTTATTTTCATGAAAATTAAGTAAAAACCCTTGTGACCAACAAATGACCACTTAGGACTTGTAACATATGATTTAGGGCTGCCAAGATTAATTTATAAACTTACAAAGTGATTCGGAAGTTAAACACTTGAAAACGGAACAATCGGATACCGTAATAAGACTTTTCGACAATAAAATATAGCTTATTTTTTAATAAAAATCGAATCTGGTCCAGAACATAAAACATACTCATTTTGACATATAAAAATGTTTCCTAAGGTTCAAAAGTGGGAAAAACATGTTCTAAAAGTAAACCGGACCAAAACGGTAACTTTCGGTAACTCAAAAACGTCAAATTTTACAAGTTAAACTCCCACCGGCACCTTTGGCAACTAAAGACCCTAAACCACATTAACACAAGTCTATTAACAAATTCTAAGTGTTAAGGGAACTTAAAAAGTCATAAAACGAGTCAAATCGGTCAAACCGATGAAACCGGCTAACTACCGGACTAACCGACACTTAATTTTACCAAAATATAATTTCATATATTTTTTGAATCATTTCTTCATACAAATAGACATATTTTCAAATATCGAAATTCTTTTCGTAAGACGCGACTTATACCGAGTAACGACGCGCAGTATAACACGCGCGTTCGAACCTTAATAAATGAAAGTTTTTATTTATTAACTTAACGGGTTCAAAACCTTACAAATATTTAATGAATTAAATATTTATAATTTGCATAACGCTTAATGAAAAACAATCCATATTATTCAATAGAGTAAATTACTATTTGCATCCCTGAGGTCTGGCCAGTTTTACCACCTGCATCCGATTTTCAAATTATTAATAGATCATATCCTAACGTTTGCATGTTGTTGCCATCTGAGTCCCTCGGACTAACAGAGTTAAATTTTTCTGTTAAGTAGAAGGGTATATTAGTAATTTTATACATCATGGACTAGTTATGTAAATTTATAGATTTTTAAAATAGGAGGACTGTTTCTGTAATAACCTGTAAAAATATAAAATAAAATAAAAACTAAAGTTACATCAAATTTACCCACAGTCAGCCAGTCACCCCTTCTCTTTCTCCGGCCCCTCTCCGCCCTCACCGCTGCCGCCAAAGGTTACCTAAGTCCAGCGGTTCCCATCACCATAACCACTATTCCCGTCGCTAATCACTATCCCAACCACCATCTAACATCAGTAGCTCGGCGATTGGATCGACGGCGCACATGGTCGTCGTACACCACCATCAATCCACCCGCCTTCAAATTTTCTGAATAAGTCACACTCCCCTGCTCCCAATTCCCCGACTTAAAATCCCTCAGAATCAGTGTATGGCCGCTCTGCCTCAGCAAGCTGCCGCTGAGATCACTCTCCACCTCCGCCACCGTTCGCCACGCCCTCGCCGCCCTCAACTCCACCTACGACACCCACATCAGCCTCTAGACCTGCAACCACCACCACCACCCATCTCCGACCATTCGCTCATCTGTTGGAACTAAAATCTATGTGACTGATGCCATCAAATCTGTTTACCGAAGCATTCGACTGAAGAATCCATGTGAATTGATT
This sequence comes from Deinandra increscens subsp. villosa, assembly GCA_039602395.1. NCBI lineage: Eukaryota > Viridiplantae > Streptophyta > Magnoliopsida > Asterales > Asteraceae > Deinandra > Deinandra increscens. The sequence continues at coordinate 26,449,619 of JBCNJP010000023.1, forward strand.
CAGAGACATGGGTTGTGATGCTCGAGGCTTGCAGATTGGACCGAAGACCGTTTTCTGGAAAAGTCAACCGTTCGGGTTAACGGTCAACATAAAAGTCAACGGAAGATCGGTTCGAGCGAGTCAAGCTTCGTATTAATTAAATCAACTTTGATTTAATTAATATTTATGTTTATTTCATTTACTTGTAATTTTGTTCATTTATTATGTTTTTTTGTTGTTAGTCACCCTCACTATATATAGTGAGGGTGCCCATTACAATAAAGAGTCTCTGAGTGTGGAGATGATGATTTTCTTGTAGAGTGTGAGATTTTCATTCTAGAGAGAGAGTGAGTCATGGATTTCTAGAGAGAGAGTGTTGTCATGATTTCTTGATTGTAATCATTCGATAAATGAAATCATTCGACTTGTTCATCTTCTTTCTCATGTTTGATTATCTGTGATTCATCTTCATCTTCATCTTCATCTTTTTGGGTTTTTCTCATCCAAACCTCCTACTTGCTCAAGATCAGGATTCTTGATGTGAGAATTGGTCCTGAAAAATGGTATCATAACGGGTAACCGATCAGATTTCATCTCACAATGAATCTGGTCACTCGAATCTGGATTTTGAGCTTGAATTGAGTGAAGATGAGAAAACCCATTTTTTGAGACTTTTTCTATTTTTTCTTCATTTCTGGATGGATTCTGATGATATGGATGATTGATTCATGCTTGGGAGTTCTTCTAGATGTTATTTCATGTTTTACTTCTGCAAATCTGTTGAGAAATTGATGATCAGAGCTGATTTTTTCGTAACAGTGGAGTTCTTCACGTTTTTAGGGTTTTTGAAGATTTTTGGGCTTTGATTCTGCGTTTTTGGTGTTTTTTTTGATGGATTTGGATGAAACGAAGCATGAATCTTAGTGGAAAACGCGTTCCGGATCCAGTGGAAGCATTCATTTCGTCTGAATCTCAACCATTTTTGCAGATCTGGAAAAACACACACTACTATGTGTTTCGCGGTGTTCTTCGTATTCTTAAAGATTTCCAGAATATGGGTCTGATTCGATCGAGTTTGCTGCTGTTTAGGATGTGTAAGTGGCCATAGCATGTCTCTAAACCTGATTTGTGTTAAGAATCGATGGTTTCCACTCATTTCTGACGTTTTTTTCAAGGATTAAAGTTGCTGCGTTTTTTCCAAGTTTCATGTGTTCTTCAAGTTCTTGAAGCTGTTGAAGATGTTCTTAACGACCTGAGTTCAGTTTGAAGATGGTCTTAATGACCTGCCCTTGTTCTTAACGATCAGGTTCTTAATGATCTGGGTTAACGATCAGGTTGATGAACTTAACGATCAGATTATGTTCTTAACGATCTGACCTTAAGTCTTAACGACTTGGTCTTAGTCTTAACGACCTGGTGTTACCATGAACGATCTGGTTGGTCTGAACGATTTGTTAGGCTGATCGTTCAAACTTACTCTAACGACTTGGGTTTCTAGGTTTTCGTTCGAGGATGCCTCAGAGAATTCTGTTCGTATAGGGTTGTAGAGGATGATCATACGAGTCCAAAGAGCTAAAAATCGAGAACTTTCGTCAAGTATTCATTGAGTTATGATGAATTTACGGTTTTCCGGTGCGGGTCCTCGTAATTCCGGCGAGCTGGCTTAGGGTTTCGGTGGTCTCATAACTGAGGTAGAAGACGGATGACGTGGCTCGAACTAATTGGATAGCAGGGAATGAGTTTCTCTCTCCTGCTGTGGTTAAACCCGGCATTCTCTTTTCTGCTGTTGACATATTACTAGCTAAAAAAATGAGAGTGGACCCCAGCTGTCTAAGTATCCGTTAGAGACCTGTACACTGTGTCAGCGCTTGATTGGTTAACGCCCAATTCACCCGGATCTCCATCTGGTCCATTTAAACTCACTTAATCTGGACCGTAGATGCGGCCATACCTGGAATTTTCTGATTCGCTCTAAGCCTTTCACACGGATCAGCTAATTCAGCCTTTGGATTTACTTTATTCCAGCCGTTAGATGAGAATTAAAGCTCAATCTGATTGGCCCATTTCATTTCACTCGGATCCTATGTTTCTTTGAGATAATTTTTGATAACTAATTATTATTTTAGCATTATTTCGTCAAATACGGGTATTTTCTTATCAGTTTCTCAACGTGACTTATGAGTTAACGCCCGAACGGAATTGCGGAAAATTTTTATTAGTCTCGGATTTATTCCATTTTATTGGGGTTCTCATTTATTGACGTCTCGCGCAACGTTTGCTATCGATCACTAACGAGTTAGCTTTATTATCCGGTTAATTACTCAGCTTTCTCGTTATATCTCGCGGTTTATTTTTAGTGGATGCAGCGCGGATGTCAGCTAACCGGATTAACTGGAATCTCAGTTAATTGTTGGAATTTATCCGTTAAATTTCTCGAGAAGCCGTTCCTTGACGAAAAGTGACGGAATTTTTCAGATTGAGCCGTTTTCACCCGGTTAACTCAGAATTCTTCACGGAATACTTTTCCGAGCTCATTTTTCTTCGCCCAAAATTACGAAGACTTCGGTTATGATTACTTTACGCTCAGGATCTCAGTTTTTCTCCAATTTGATGTTTATTTTCGCATCCAACCTCAGTCAGCGGATTATTCACAACTGTCAGCATCCGGCTTCCGGTTTTTCGCAAGATTGTCCGATTTTAAGATTGTTTATCTGGTTTCTCTAGGCAACCGATCGCGATGGTTCGACTCTCCGCATCAGATTTTTACGCTTCCGACTTGATGTCTTTGGAGAGATTTAGAGAAATAGGAGGAATTATTATTGATTTGGATATCGGGTCGATTATCCGGAGCTAGAGCATGTTCGATGATTGATTGGTTTATCTGATTCAGTTTGTTGCGGTTATGACTTCGATGTTCAGCATTTTCTTAGTATTGTACCCGACCGTGTGAACCGAGTGAGCTGCAGCACTTGGCTCTCAACTGGAGCAACGAGAACAGAAGAAGCTTATTCAGAGGGGGAATCTCTACAACAGATTATCTCCGGTTTATCAGTTTCTCGTTGAAGATGTACGACAGAGCAATTCTTCAACAATTGAACAGATTTAAAAGCATCAGTCAAGGGGGAATTGTTTGAACTAAAATCTATGTGACTGACGCGATCAAATTTGTTTACCGAAGTATTCGACT
>JBCNJP010000023.1:26453284-26535126 GCA_039602395.1 Deinandra increscens subsp. villosa
AGGGATCTTTTGGCTATGTCTTAGGTTCACTTTAACCATCACAACCTACTGTTTAAAAGTCCAAAGTTTCTGGTCTAAACAGATCTTTAGTGAAAAGCCATTTCTAGGGTTTTTAAAGTGTACTTTTGCATGTAAAAGTTTGCTATGGTGAGTTTAAGCACTAGTAATCTTCCTAAAGTCCAAGATATCATATTTTGACTATATTAGAGGTTTAAAAACGTGTCATAGGCATCAATGGGTCCAAAATTACAAGATCTACACATAACACATGATAAATACAAAGTTATAGTCTAAAAATGGCAACCTAAGCAAATACTTGTGTAAAAGTCTATCCAAACTAAATCTTGAACATAATAATGTAAGTAAATACTATCATGAGTTTCTAGTGGCAAGATCTATGGTGAAACATGAAGTTAAATACAAGTAAGTAGACTTTTATGGTTCAAAATGATGTTTAGACAACAATGTGAGTCAAGACTTGCTAATGGAGTGTTCTAGTTATACATGGAAGCTAAGAATACTTGTTAGGACAAGATTTAACTAGAAGAAATGAAGATGAAACCTTGTTGGAGGATGATGATGGCCAAAAATGATGATGATGATGGTTACTCTTGAGTGTTCTTGCTTCCTAGCACCATGAATCATCAAGAACATAAGAGATTGAGTAGAAAATCTAGAGAGAGAGTAGAGAGAGAGAGATACTTACGGTTTGGGAGGGGAGAGAGAGCAAGGAGAGTTTCTTGAAAGATGGAAGTAACAAATGGGGAATGGGTTGTAAAAGTGTTTAAGTATAAGTGTGTAAATGAAAAGGGAGATGTTTGGTTAGGTGTTGGTTGGGGTTTACGGTTCAAATGGAACCGAGAGAGAGTGAGGGACGAGAGAGATGATAGATAGAGAGAATGAGAGAGTTAGGGTCTTGTTTGTTAGATAAATATCAAGTAAAGTGAGGTTAAATAAAAGTGGCTAAGTGTTGATGTGTGTGTGTGTTGTGTTCGGTCCGAAAGAAGAAGAAAAAGGGCTCGGGTTCGAGTCCCTTGTTCGGCCGGTTCAGGGGTGCTCCAAGGGAGTTCAAGGGGAGCTAAGTCTTGTGTCTTGTGGTTTTAAAATGGATAAACATGGCTGCAACTAGAGGGAACAAGGGAGTGTGGATTGGAGGGAAAACATTAATCAAAGGATAATAGTTTTGGTGGGACTTGAGACAAGATCAACCTATAGTTGCTAAAGTGGTTTGTAGGGTGCAAGGGGTTGTCTAACCTTGATGTGAATGGGATCTAGTAGTACATGTAAAGAAACTAACTCAATTAAAGGATGAAGGTGGTGGTTGGTTTTCGATTAGCAACCGATTGGAGCAAGGGGGCGGCCACGGGTTCAAAGCCCGTGAGGTGGTCGGTCGCGAGGGAGGAGAAAAGGGGAAGGAGAGGTAACGGTTTGTTTAAACGCAAGGAACGGTAAAAAGGATTTAACGAATCGGGAGTAAAGAAAGCTTTATAAAAAAAACAATCAATCACGACGTTTAAAATAATAAAACGATAACTTATGTGAACTAAAATAATACAAGGGTTTATATCTTGAAAACTTACGTTGCATGTTTATATACATAACATGCATGCAAAATATAATTGTCGTGAACGTTAACAAAGCTTTATGGATCGTTTTGAACGTGAAATATATTGGGGCTTACGTAAGGAATGGATCACAAGTCTCGTTTCGTTGTCATTGTCTAAACACATTGTTATTTGGTTATGTAATTGTTAATATAAGTTATATATATGAAATGTGTGTCATAAAATGACAAAGGTTGATAAAATGTAACTTATAGTTTAAATGAATTAAGTGAACGTAAAATGAAAATGAAAATAATGATAATCCACAGGATGATGGGATCATGTTTAATGTTTACCACATAGTTTGGTAATTTTGATAAATGAGTTCGGTTAGTCGCTTTATTATTATTGAAATTCCAGCGACCATTCCGTGCAAAGAAGTCATCATGTTCAATTATTGTTTACAACATGAACTAAGGCTACGTCAAGGCTATATTCCTATTGTAAATGAATGCAATTATGATAAAATTGGCACGTTGCAAGTAAGCAGTTACGTAACACAGTTAACACATAAGTATATATTATCGTTTTAAGTCCTTGGAAACTTACGGGTTGTTACAGACTTTGCGGATAATATGGCTCATAGGGGCAATAGAGACAATTTCGGGCAATGTGACCAGGATTGCCACAATTAAAGCAAGTTTGCTTCTTCAGGTAGAAGTCAGAAGTGTGACCGTTTGAGTTGTATGGCTTTGATGGAGAGGCATTGAGATTCGGTTGCATGTTCAGAAAGACTCCAGATCTCTAGTTGTTCGATCTTTCTGACCTTGATCCATTTTCGTTGAATCTTTTCTGGTTCGTTAAAAACTGAGCAGAACCAGACATTTGACCTTTTAGGCCCACTGGTTTCTTTGAGAAAGTTGTTTTGCCACTGCATGAGCCCACTGATGAGTTTGGAGACTTGTTTGTCATCTTGGGCCTTTCAATCTTGATTGGAACGGAATTTGGAGGCTTGATGGTGATCTTGGGCCTTATACTCTTAATGTGAGATGATAGACCACCATCATGACCCAAGCCTTTGAACTTAGTGGTGAATGAGGGTCGCTCTTCTCCTTCAATCAGAATGAACATAGACCCAGTTGTCATGAAGATCTTACCATTGGGCCTTGTAGTCATCAACACTCGTTCTCGCTTTACCTCATCTACAACTTTGGAATAAGGAGTCTCGATCTTTGGATAAGGAACCAACTTTTCTTCATCAGCTCTCTTCACTTCACTAGAGCTTGAACTTGCACACTTAGTAGTGACATTAGCGTTATTCACACAATTTGACTGAGTTGTTTCTGTGGCTGTCTTTTCCTCTTTATGCACAGGTTGAGGCCCATATACCATGGTGGCTTCATTCTGGGACTCTTATAACAATTCATCAGCAGTTTGGGGCACTCTGATGTATTCAAGTTGTAATGGGGGAGGGAAATTTCCATCCCCGAGGCCAGATGTTTCTTTTACATGCTCGAGTCGCTCCTCTGATTTGAATAAAGCATGATGAGAGTCCATCATTTTCTTTTGAATAACTTGATGTTTCTCAAGGGCAGATTGGGAAGTGTCAAGTTTGGTTCTTAGTTCCTCCACCACCTTAGTTAGCTCTTCTACCTTAGCGTTAGCAAGCCTAAGATAGGTGCTTTTATCACTCACCTGACGTTGAAGACTCTTAACATCTACCTGAATGGCCTCAAGTTTCTCTCTAAATATTTTTGTCTTACCTTTGGACTCCATAAGGTCTCTATCAATTAATTTGCGATTTAGGGTCTCATTAGTAAACTTACGTTCTCAGTCTTTACATTCATTCAAAATAGCCTGACACTTAGGGTTTAGGCATGCCTCATTATTGTTGGTAGATGCAGTGCTACCTGGTTGAATGAGTGTCATGATCAGATTGAAAAGTCTCAACTGGATCGGAAAGTCAGCTTATCGATCGGGCAGAGTTTCGGCTCGACCGAAAAGTGTAAGCTGATCGAAAAGTTACGAAAGGACTTTCCGATCGAAAGGCGAAGCTGATCGAAAGTCACGAATGGACTTTCCGATCGAAACGGAGCTGGTCAAAAAGTCACGAAGGGACTTTCCGATCGAAACGGACCTGATCGAAAAGTCACGAGGGGACTTTCTGATCGAAAAGTGGTGAACCGGGAAGTACTCTTTGATCGAGAAGCACCGAGGCCAATCGAAAAGCTTCTCAGCCTAATCGAAAAGCCTCATGATTCGATCGAAAAGTATCCAAAAGGGTCGACAAGTCAAAGATTTCGATCAAAATAAGGGTCAAAGCCACAGATTTCGATCGAGGGGCTTATGAAATCCTAGCAGCTTGCTTCTGTCCTGTGCGAAACCTGCAAAAACAATCACAAGACACTCACAAACAAAACCATTAGTAACACCTTGAAACTCTTGGAGCAAAAAAATATGAAAAAAAAAAACGAATTACTCCACAAGGTGCAGAAAAATTCAACGACCAATTCCTCGTCAAAAATAATTTGCACCAACTTCAGTTAAGCGGCCGTTTACAGCTTCAAAAAACCGGTTAATATTGACCACTTGTTTCAAAAAAATTACAATGGCATTACCGTAATAATTTTTTTTAGTTTTCAACTTACGTAGAATTTAGATAATGGCATTTCCGTAAATTTAATCATCTTCAACATATGAAAATCAAAAATTTCGATGAACGTGCAAAACGATTCATTTTTCCGGTCGAAGACTCAACACTCGTTGAGCCAAGAACCAAAAAAAAACCAACGTTGATCGAGTCATCGAGCCGAATATTCGTAAGTGAATCGAACCGAACAACAAAAGCCGAACCGAGAAGATGAAGAAGAGACCTAACCGAATACTTCGAGACCGAGACGGAAAGCCTTCAACCCGAGCCGAACTCCTCGATTCGAACCGAAATCCCTTGGTCCGAACTGAAACCTTAATGAACCGAGCCGGAGACCTTGTTGAGACGATCGAATACCTTCTTTTTTTTTAGGAATATTGGGTTTAAATAATACCAATTAAGAGGCATTGGTAAATAATAATACGAAATCACGAATTTCATTACAATAATACCAATTCGACAAGTGGGTGCAAAAACTAGTATGCCGTTAAAAATTTTCAAACGGTGTTAGTCTCAGGGTTACTTTTATCATTTCTAAAATTGGAGGGACTATTTTGGAAATATCAATAAACTTAATAAAAAAAACAAAAAAAAAAGAAGGAGAAGGACCACCGGCGCTCCTCCTCTTTCCCGTGAACCACCACCGGCGCTCCTCTTTCCCGTGAACCACCACCGGCGCTCCTCCTCCCCACCACCAGCGCTCCTCCTCCCCACACTTCCCTTTCCCTTTCCTCCTCACCATAACGACCAAATCGAGCACAGTGCACCTCTCCGCCGCCGGTTACCCCTACCGGTTACCCCTGCTCCGACGAAACCCTTTCCGCCGCCCCTGCTCGTCTTTCCCGTCGCCGGTTACCCCTGCTCCGACCAAGCCCTTTCCGCCGCCCCTCCTCCTCTTTCCCGCTGCTCCTCTTTCCCGTCCGACCATCGCCGGAACCTTAGCCGGAAACCTAGCCGGAAACGTCGACCTCCTTCTCCTTCTTTTTTTTTTGTTTTTTTTTTATTAAGTTTATTGATATTTCCAAAATAGTCCCTCCAATTTTAGAAATGATAAAAGTAACCCTGAGACTAACACCGTTTGAAAATTTTTAACGGCATACTAGTTTTTGCACCCACTTGTCGAATTGGTATTATTGTAATGAAATTCGTGATTTCGTATTATTATTTACCAATGCCTCTTAATTGGTATTATTTAAACCCAATATTCCTTTTTTTTATTGGCAATTGAAATCAAGCAAATATTTGTTTGGTCAAAATTAAAATTTGGTCAAAGCTTGGAATACGAGAAGTAGCAAGAAGAGCATTTGACGTAAATAGAGAGCAACAAAATCGGTCGCCACAAATTTTGGAAAGTAAAGACTGAAATCAATTAAAGATTGCCAAAAAAATTTTAAATATTGTCAAATCAAGATCACGAGAATGATCAACAGAAAGGAGTTAGAAAATTAAAAAAAATGAAGATATCAATTTCAAAACAATCTCAAATTAATAACAATCCTAATTTCAGAAAACTAACAAATCTCTTCACTTTTCGATAGAACTTAAAAAAAATTAAGAACCCTAATACGAGATTTAGCAACCGCTAGTAAGACACCAAAGTAAAAAAAGAAAACGATAAAAAGATGGACGAAAAACCCTGAATCGGATATCGTAAGAGCCTCGAAACAAAGTTTCTTGGCTCTCGTAAGTCTCGAAAACGGTTCTTAACACGATATCACTACTCGATTGAGTGTGCGGAATCCAGTCAGTCGAGTGATTATCGAGTGATTCAAGATGCGAGAAATATAAATCGATGAACACAATAATTAAACAATAAAACCTGGAACAAAGTGCACACGATTAAATATCTTCTGGTACACAGACTCAATAGAAACCGAAGAACCTCCTTGTGTCTCTCTCAACTGACTCGCCTCTAATATGGGTAGTAAGATTTTTTATATAGATAAACAAATCTTAAACCTAATTTTCAGATTTGACTGAACAAACCCACTAAACACCCCTTAAACTCTTTCTAATTGGGCCCTAACATGTCCAAAATGGCCCAATGACCCAATACAATGAAAACCCAACTATTTTACACCTATTCATATGCACAGGCCTTCAAAATAATCTACCAAGTGATGATTTAATACACAAGCCACAAATTATACCCTTACAGAGATCAAAGCAGAAATCATTTTAGCACAATCTTCTGTTGATTCAGCAGAAAAGGCATTCTGATTTGAAAATTTTGGAATTGTAAAGCTACAACCCCGTGAAGATTTGTTATCCGAATTATCAGAAATTTCAGTCAAGAAGGTTGTACTTGGTGCAGAACTCAGACTTGGTTTAGCTTTAGCATTCATGCTTGCCGTATTCTCACCATGATACAACTCAGGATGTTGCAAAGTAGCAGTTGATTTCTTGGAGTTCAACATTTCCATTTCTCGAACATGAAGTTTTCCAGTAAGCTCGTGAAACGTCATGGTAGAATAATCCTTGTCATGAGTGAGCAGCAAAACATAATTCTCCCACTTTTCGGGTAAAGCTTCCATAATCTTTTCCTTCAAATCAGCATCAGATTTCTCAATACCAACTACTTTTAATTCACTCATTAGATGTAAAAACCGTGAAACGAGAGCAGTAATGTTCTCATTTTCATAGTTTTGAAAATTATCAAATTCTTTGTTCAAAACTTTCTTCCGACTTTTCTTGTAATCATCATTACCCTCACATCGTGCTGAGAGAGCATCTCACAATTGCTTTGATTTCTTACAAGTGCTGAATTGATGTAACAATTCAGTACGTAAAGCCATTGTAACATAACCATAAACTTTCTTTTCAAGCTCATAACTTTTCCTTTCAGCAGCATCAAAATCTTGAAGTTCCTTATAATCTCCTTCTTCAGTTGGTCGTTCATACTTTCCGAATCGTCCATAGATCAATATCGTTTGTGCTTATGTATGCAGAAAACCGTTTCTTCCAATTTTGATAATCTTCTAGCTTCAACAATTTGGGAACTTTCTGACTTGTTCCAATTTCATTATCAAAATTCAGCATGGTTTGCAACGCACTTTGCATTGCAGCAAACGCTTGAAATTCCGACATCGTTTGAAAAATTAAGAATCTATCGGCCGAACTCTCTCCGAACTTATAACTAAGCTCCGAACTCTGTCCGAACTTAAATCCAAAGTCCGAACCCTATCCGAACTAGCTCCGAAACAAAGTGAATTGTCCGAACTCTTCAAATACTCTGATCTAGCACCGAACTACCTCCGAACCTTGACCGAACGTAAATGAACTCCGAACTTGATCAAGATAGACCGAACCCTGACCGAAACAGCTCCGAACCCTGACCGAATATCGACTGAACTTCAAGTTCGGAGCAGTTACTCCGAACCTGATCAGAAGACTCCGAAGTTCGAACTCATTTTTCAAAAACGCGCGAAAAATGACTGATTTTGACAAAATTCGTTACTGTGGATCAGTAAAACCGATAGAAAGTGATTTAGGAACAATTTTGACACCAAACACTCGATAGAATTGATGAACAACACGAAAACAATCTCGAGAAACACGAAAAACGCTTCAAAAATCCAAAAATAGCAACCACAGATCAGTAGTGTGAACCAGATAGCTCTGATACCACTTGAATGCGTGAGCATCGGATCGTATACTCGATCTAGCTAATCGGACATCGAAACGTAATTAACCGATTGATTTATTGATCACAATGAACAATTACAATCAGTAAAACACTCAGAATACAGACAGAGAGAACACTCTCAGAAACATATACTTAGTAGTAATCTCGCACGCTCAGAACTCTGCCAATTACAAAGACCAAACGTCTATATATACCCGCTGGTCCGAGCTTTGGCCGAACCTGAGGTTCGACCAGTCCTAACTTCAGGTTCGGACCTAGTTCGGCCAGACCTAGATTGACTTGATCTTGTACATTATTTGATACTTCACACGACGCACATATCAGGTATCAACAAAATTTATGACGATTAATTATCATAAATTCAAAAATGAAAATTTACAACGGTAATCTCTTTATTACAATTCAAATAAACGTTCATCGAAAAGTTATAGCCGTTAAGAATAATCGACTATTCCCAAGGAAGACGGAACGAGAAAAGAAGATATCTATAAAAGGGTCACCATTCTTGTCACTATACACCATACACACTCACAGCAAAATCAATCAAAACACTCTCATTCTTCTCTGAAATGGCATCCCTCTCAGGAACCACGGCGATGAACACCCGCTCTCGAGGTAAAGCAATCCAATCACCCACCACTCTTGCCTCGAACATTGACTCCTCCTCATCTGGATCACCACCACACAGAGAATTCACCCTTTAATCCAACAACCAACCTTGCATCTTTGATTCAACCATTTACTCAAAAAATCTCAGATTGCCATTGAAGTCCTAAAACATAGCCAAATTGCCACCGCCTCATAATCAACAAACCCTATCCCAAAGCAACTTTTCTAAACTTCTGGTCAACTGCAAAAATCAACGCTGCTGAGAATGAAAGGGAGGTACTGCAACTACCAACATCTTAATTTCTGATCTAAGGGAGGTACTGCAACTACCAACATCTGAAGAATTTCCAAAACTCCCACCAATTCAGAGTTAAAAGAAATGGTTGTCACAATTACAGGAGGAAACTTCACTAAACAAAAAACAATCTTTGAACTCAGAATTGGTTAACTGGAACCAATATGGAAATTTGTGGTAGAACTTCTAAATCACACCATGAGCTCCAAAAGAGGCTCAATGGATCACTCCAACAAGAACATTCTAAACATCTTGTATGGAACAATCAATGAAATAGAGATAGACGTGGCTTAAATAATCTGGAAAAACACGGAGAGAAGAATAAAAGAAAAATCCCTTGAAACAAAAAGAACCGGATTTGTGCCATATGTCAGGTTCTTGGCTCAAATGCTCTCAAAGAAGATCAACACATCAGAAAATGAGGAGCTATACACCACATAACAGTTTCAAATCAAAGGAATTCACAAACCAAGTACACATGTTCAATTCAGAACTATTCCATGTAACAGGCTCTGTTGTATCTCATACAACTCAGGTGTCCTACAAAAATATTTTCTGAAAAACAATAAAAAATCAGCCAACGCAGAATAATCACCCAACTCTGACCAGGTCATCTCAGAACAGATGGATGACCATACCCCTTCAGGACCTAACTCTTAACACCATTCCCCATAAACATCCCAAGGACCCATAATATGTCCCCACAACTCTCTAGCACGCCCACACTCACTAACACCCTCACAAAACACTCTCTCAAAGAGCTTGCCACAAATGTTAAAAAGGCATTTGAAATATTTACGGCAAGAGGAGACTAAACCCTCAACAAAATAAGAGAGGAGTTTGGCACTGTGAATCAAGACATCCTTGCAGACATAGAAAATTTGATAAAAATCAATGCTAATGAGATAACCATGCAAAATCAACTGACCAGACTGTCACAAAGGGTGAGAAGTGCGATAACATCATCTTCATCACAGCCTCCCACTGAGAAACCAAGATCAACCTCACCTTTTTTCGTCAACATTGATGACTCACTCCCTCAATAGAATGAGAAAAGAAAGGCATTTTTTAGTGAAGAAGATGTCCCACCTAAGAAGAAGACTGGGTAGTGTAAATCCTCCCCCTAAACCAGCAGGATCAATGCCTCCTCCACCTCCAAGACAACCTTCCACTAGACCACCTCCTTCATCTACCAACCCCTCAATTAATTTTGGGGACAAAATCAAAGGTAAGGAAACGTCGAAATTCCAAATTCAATCAAGAAAAGGAAAAGAGAAGGCATCGATCAAAGGGGAGCAGATAACATGTCTGATGTGTCTGTAATCTCCAAATCACTATACGTAGACAATTATATGGAGGAAAAGAAGAAACAAAACAAAGTGTGGCATGAAAAACGAGAATTTCAAGGTATGTTTCCAAAGGAAACATAAGACCTTCCACCCATGAGACGAATGCCAAGAAAATTTTTTAGAGAAATCATCCATCAAGAAACATATGAGAAAAGTTGGCTCTACTCTGAATCTCTGATCAGAGAACTGATAGAGATCAAGGTCAGAAAGTCTCAAGGTCAGTTTGGTCCTTCATATTACAACTCCTATTACATTGTGACCACTGAAAACAACCTTCAGCCTTACTCCTTCAATGACAAAGATCTTGATCAACTCAGCCCCATGCATATGATGTCACTTCTAAAAAACTGTATGTCATCCGAATCCACAAGTTTGAAAAATCAAGGAGCTATTCATAGACTAAGAGAAGCTGGCATCAAAATCTATAAAAGATATGCCAAAGTGGACTTCGAACTTGGAAGACATATGGGATTGAATAAACTATTCATCTCATCAGCAAATGAAAGTTTACCTGATGGACTGAAGTGTTGGGTTATATAACAATTTATCTATTCACGAGTACGCATCAGAAAATCAATCTATGTAATTAACTAATTAACCAAGAAAGATAACGTGTGCCTTAATAGAAAATAAAGTAAGAAGCTTCTAGGGTTTAAAGAAAAACCCCTCTACAATCGCACACACGACACACCGATGTACGTATGCTAGTAATTGACCACGAACACTTGAACTTCTCCTTCTTGCTTTGGTCGAACCACACACAAAACCGAAAACCCTTTAGGGTTTTGGGTCTATTGCCGAAAAAGGGGAAGAGAGAGAGAGAGAGAGAGAGATTTAGGGTTGCCTATAATCTCATATGATCTTGTAAAATAGAACCTTAAACTAGAGGCTTTATTTATAGGCAAGGTTTACTTGTTAAACAAGTTTAGGGTTAGATTAGGAGACACCATAGATGGGTGGGCCCAATGTGGGCTTCTCCTAACCTTTCCCAATTGTATTTTAATTATATTCATCTTTTAACTGTTAACTAACAACTGTTAATTAGTAACCGTTAGTTTTAACGACCCTTCGTTAATTAAATTCGTGATTTTTATTAATTAATAAATTAATTAATACAAATACATTTGTGTCGAAACATCTGACCTCGTAGGCTTAAATAGTTTCCGGACATACGTTTATTTTTACGTTATCATATTCCTACAGCTCACACTTGAGCATGTAATAATAAAGGTAATAACATTGGTTAGCGTCTAGCAACACACCAATGCTCCCGGAAATATTTAAGTATCGTTTCTTAAAGTATATTTTAATGGATTAGGCATTTACTATCCCTTTATTACAGATACCATGTTAAATATGAATACGGATCAAAGTCATTTCATAATTCAACTATATATAGTTTCTCATTCCATAACTAATTAAAGATTACCAAATTTAATCGAGACATATCTGGATTTCATTTGGGCACGGCCATGCAAACATCTTAATTAGTCCCAATGAGGGCCCTAGTGGTATCATTCTTCAACGTTTAGCTGAAGGAACAAATCCTATATTGACTACACGTGTACTGTCACATATTACAGTACACTTCTGAAAATAGCCCTTTGTACTACCTTATTCAGGATAGTTAGAACTATATCAAGTAAGTGCAATCCATACATGCATAACCTACTTGTATCTCAAGTCTAAGGATAAGTAAAGTAACCATTTATGAATTTTACTAATGACACCGATCCATAAAGTGATAATTCGTTTGTGGGGTAGTCCGATATGCATCTTATGAATACCATGTGAGTTTGGTGAGACCATCCTTTATATATTCCAAGAATATTACCAATCACTCATATTTGTCTTAGTTTAACTATATTCCCATATAGTCAATCGACAATGAGCAGTTTAGAATATTAATAAATATCCAGGGATTAAACATGCAAATACAGGATACAACTAATATTAAATGAAATCAAACATATCAAGTACTTTATTTCATTATATATATAGAAATTGTTTAACATCCCTTATCTAAATACCCTAACACATATTTTCATGAATTAACTAGCTAACTTAAGTCCCATGCCCTCGGCATGCCTTTCAAGCTTTGGTCTAGATGAAGCTTTTGTAAAGGGATCGGCTAAGTTAACATCTGTGTGAACTTTGAGTAGTTTTATCTCCCCTAGTTTGATCTGCTCACGAACATAGTGATATCTTCTAGCATAATGTTTGGCACCTTTCTGAACTCCAGGTTCCTTGGCAATTATTAATGCACCAGTATTATCACAGTACATAACAATGGGTAAGCTACTTGAAGGAATCACGTCAAGCCCACAAATAAACTTCCTTATCCAGCATGCTTCTATCGCAGCTTCTGAGGCAGCAATGTACTCAGACTCTGTTGCAGACATAGCAATTGTGGTTTGCTTCTTGCTCTTCCAATCCACAGCGCCTCCATTTAGAACGAAGACGTATCCTGACTGAGACTTCGTGACATCTCTATCAGTCTGAAATCCAGCATTCCCAGTATCCGGTCACTTTGAGCTCTAAATCTGGATTTCCTCCATACACCAAAAACAAATCTATAGTAGCCCGTAGGTACTTAAGAATGGTCTTAACAGCAGTTTAGTGACTTTCACCTGGATTTTGTTGGAATCGGCTAATGATATTTTGCGCGAATGCTACATCAGGTCTAATGCATCTCATTGCATACATTATAGATCCTACAGCCGAAGCATAAGGAACTCTTTGCATACGCTTCACCTCATCAGGTGTAGAAGCACCTTGTTTGACCGATAGACCAAGTCCTTCCTCCATGGGTACAAGCTCACGCTTAGAATTCTCAATCTTGAATCGTTTCAAGATCTTATCAATATAAGCACTTTGACTTAGTCCAAGTAACCGCTTAGTTCTATCTCTATAGATCTTGATTCCAAGAATAAATGCTGCTTCACCCATGTCTTTCATGGCAAAACACTTCCCAAGATGAGACTTTACATCTTGCAACATTGGAATGTGTTTTCCTATAATCAATATGTCATCTACATATAAGACAAGGAAAGTAACATTACTCCCACTAGCTTTGCGATATACACATGGCTCGTCAGGATTTTGAATAAAACCAAACTTTTTGATTTCTTCAACAAACCGTTTATTCCAACTTCTTGATGCTTGCTTTAGTCCATAAATGGACCTTTGAAGCTTGCATACTTTGTTGGGATGTTTTGGATCAATAAAACCTTCAGGTTGATCCATATAGACTTCTTCATCCAAGTAACCATTTAAGAAAGCAGTCTTAACATCCATTTGCCATATCTCAAAATCATAGAACGCAGCTATGGCTAAGAGAATCCTAATAGCTCTAATGTTAGCAACTGAAGAAAAGGTCTCATCATAGTCAACGCCGAAACGTTGAGTATAACCTTTCGCCACGAGACGAGCTTTATAGGTGTGTATATATCCATCCATGTCGGTCTTCTTCTTGATAATCCATTTACACCCAACGGTTTTCGCATTAGCTGGAAGATCAACCAAGCTCCAGACTTGATTTTCTTCCATGGATTTCATTTCCACATTCGCTGCTTCAAGCCATTTGTCAAATTCTGGATCTGATAATGCAGCATTAAAATTCGGAGGCTCATCGAGATCTCCTAATTCGTGTTCCTCGGATCTGGTTAGACCCTTTCGGACCTTCGAAGTGGAATCACACTATCATCGACTTGAGGTTCATTACTTTGAACACCCCCCCCCCCTAAGTTGATGAGTGCTAGGAGTTTCAAAAGGTTACACATCTTCTGGTAGTTCTACAAGTCTCCCACTGTTCTCTTGAGCTATTAGATTCTTCTCAAAGAACTCAGCATAGCGAGCCACTCGAACAGTGTTTTCGGTAGGATTATAGAAGTAGTAACCCATTGTTTCCTTAGGGTATCCTACAAAGATAACTTAGTAGTTCTGGGTTGAAGTTTGTCAGGTGTATCGCGCTTTACAAGTGCCTCACATCCACGGACTCTTAAGTAAGATAAAATAGGGACATCTCCATGCCACAATTCATGTGGTGTCTTGTCAACCTTCTTGGTTGGAACCATATAGAGAATGCGTACAACGGTCTCTAGAGCATAATCCCAAAATGAAGTTGGTAGAGTCATAAGGTTCATCATTGATCTCACCATTTCTAGCAAGGTTCGATTTCTCCGTTTAGAAACTCCATTATGTTGTGGAGTGTATGGAGGAGTGAGTTGTTGGACAATTCCACATGCTTTTAGATAATCCTTACACTCTGGGCTTAAGTATTCTCCACCACGATCCGAACGAAGGATCTTGATGGTCTTGCCGAGTTGATTTTCTACTTCATTTTTATACTCTTTGAATGTTTCAAAAACTTCATTTTTATGTTTAAGCAAGTAAACATAACCATAATGACTGAAATCATCCGTGAAAGTTATGAAGTAGCTAGCACCTTTTCTTGACACATGTCTTAATGGGCCACAAACATTAGTATGAATGAGTCCAAGAAGTGCTTTATCCCTTTCCAGTTTATGCGGAAAAGGTTTCCTTGTCATCTTGCCTGAAATACAAGAAATGCACCTATCAAATGATTCATCACTTGATTATAAGATTCCTTCACGTTGAAGTCTTTCAATGCGGTTTTTGCCTACATGAGCAAGACGACAGTGCCAAAGATAGGTAGAGTCCAAATTTTTCTTGACTCTTTTACTAATACTATACATTGAATTATTTGAGTCACAACCACGCATATCAATTTCATAAATACCATCACAAAGAATAGCATCAAAATAATGAACATTATCTTTAGAAACTGAAATACCGATATTAATGAAAAACATTAATAGATCCATGGTTTTTAAACAAGGAAACTGAAATGACACCTCTAGTAATAGAAGGTGCATAATGACAATTGTCTAAAACAAGAATTAAACCGAAAGGAAGAACTAAATGATATTCTCCTATAACTTCAACAGGTGCTGGTAGACCATTGCCCACGAATAGCTGCAAGCTCCAGGCTTCAGCTTCCTTCTTTTTCTAAGACCCTGTAACCAATTACAGATATGGGTTCCACAGCTAGTGTCATAAACCCATGAATTATGCTTACAAAAGGAAAATAATTCATTTTTGAAGATACCTGAAGTACTAGTCCCACTAGCTTGCTTCTTCTTGTTGTTCAACTCAGCTAGGTAGACATGACAGTTCCTCTTCCAGTGTCCCACTTCAGAGCAGTGGTGACAAATCTGGTCTTTATCTGGATGCTCCTTTTTAGCCGGAGGGGTCTTTTTGGGTTTTGGAACATAAGCAACTTGTTTGCCTTTTCCTTTCCCATCATACTTGCCCTTCGCCCTTTGCGGTTGTTTAGCCTTTTGGATTTTTCCCACTTTATCAAGAGTACTTGGGGAGTTTCAGTGGCTTTCTTTGGAATGGTCTTCTCATACTCAACAAGCATGGCATGAAACTCTGTAGGTCCGGATAATCTCCCAAACACACGATATCAAATCAAACACGAGTGCGGAATCCTCGTATAAGATTGATTCAAGAACAATAGTAGAAGAATAGACTAGATCTAGTGTAAAGATGAAGTCTTGAATGATAAACACTACTAAAGGAAGCTGATCGTAAACCTGAAGGGACAAGAAATCGTAAACTTGAAGTTTGTATTGGAAAAGCTTGCAATAAAATGAAAGACAATTGGGTTTATATAGTACCCATACACAAATCGTAAACCACTAATTAGCCCACATGGCCCAATCATAATTACTTAATAAGCCCACTAACTAGTAAATTACAAGCCCAAAACAAATATAAAGTTAGCCCAATAACAAATGTTCATGCCTTAAATAAGCCTAGCCCAACAATCTTCCCCTAGGCATGAATCATTTGACCTTTTCTTCTATGGCAGCAGGAGATCGAATCTGAAAGTATTCAATGTGTTGTTCGACCACCATTTGTTTGCTACAATCCGCTCTGCAGTCCCATGAAAGATTCCCACCCTCACAGCATTCTCCATATCATTTTCATCACCAAGTATAGGCTGTGAGGCGAGCAACTTGATATCTCTTTCTCCAAACCTGAGCAGATCAACTGGATCGTAAAATCGAAACTGTCGCATCCCCTTGCAAAGAACCACCACCTCATGAGTTGTTGGATCATAATACCAACAGTCAAAATTCTTGACTAAGGTTCCGTCTTGAATTTCATCCAACATGTTAATAACTCTGGTGCGCTTGGTAGGTGGCCTTCTTGCTTCTCCCATGGGCTCACCAGTAGCAGGGTCAGTACCAGTCTCAACCCACCTTACCTGCTTCAGCTCAAAATCAGTGAAATTGTTTTCCAGATGGCTCAGCAAGTTGTTTCTGATAAGATCCCCATCGGAGCTGTTCCATCTGTTGATAAATGGAGCTCGAAGCAGACTCCTAATCTCGGGCTCAGTCCAGGAATGAAATTGCCCACGAGTTTTGTAGTATTCCACTGGACTGTAGCCTTCACGGATTACGGCAAACAGTTTCTTCTCTGAGTCATAGAGCCAGCAAAGGATGTTTTCACGACTCCCCCTCTTGTCTAATGAGCTCTCACCTAGATCAAGGGTGTATTGTGTGGGGGCTGGACCTTGAAAGAATTCACGGAACCAGTTGTCGTGTCCCTCAGGGGCTTTGGAGATGATTCTGCCACTTCGGGCGTAATCGGACATCTCTATGTTTTCATCTCCATCATCCTCAGTTGCTTCACTTGTACCTTGAGCTGAAGAGCTTTGACCCGAGGCACCTGAAGTATTTCCCTCTACTGCACTTTTAAAGGCATTGAACTTTTTCTTCAGGTCCATCAGAGCTTCATTGAGATCCTTCATTCTTGTCTTGTCAGCCTCCTCTCTCTCTTCCATCCTTCTGTTATCTGCTACCTCTTTCTCCCTTAACCTTCTGTTCTCTGCTTGCAGTGCCATAATCTCATTCTGTCTGATCCTGTTCTGAGAGATCAGAAAGTTGATATGAGGATCGGTGCTTATCCTCAGTTCAATTGGTAGCTCAGCAGCTTGAAAAGGCCTAAATCCAGGAATAGTTGTTGGCTGAGTTACCACAGGATCTGCACTCACTCTTACCGGGCTTGGAGCAATGAAGGTGTGATCAACCTCCAGAAACTGAGTTTCTTCCCGAACTGGGCTATGCTCGGTCAGAACTGGAGTTTCAGTTTGCACAGGAGCAGGTTGATCTTGCACATCTTCAGTCTGTGTAGTAGAAGGTTGCTCTTGCAGGGCTTCATCAACTGTTTCTTCTTGACCACTGGGACCCTCAGAACTGGGTCCAGCTGGTTGTACAACCAATAAACTTGAGCTAGTCTTGGTGAACTTGAACCGTACGCTCCTTGGATCAGATTTCTTTCGAGGAGATGGCTCACGAGCAGGAACGGGTTCCTCTTCCAGAACATCATCAACAGACAAATTCAGCTCTGGAGGAGTAGTGTCACTCCCAGATGAGCCAATCATATCATCCCTCGACCTTTTATGGGTTAGCGGCTCCAAGTCTCCATAAATATCATCATCTGAGATGTCCTGACCAGCAAGAATGTCATCCATTACATTTTCTTCATCGGAGGGAATAACATCTTCATCTTGTACATTAACAGCCGGAGTTGCCGTTAAGTCTTGATCTTCTGCAATGGATGCATTGACATTGGGCACATCAGCTTCTGCATCAGAATCATCCATCACTTGTTCCCTTGCAACCTCTGGGAACGCCCCTCTCTTAGCCCACTCCAATCTTCCTTCAAACATTTGCTTACCCGGTCTATCTTGGGTTTGCAAGCCAAAGACCCCAATATCCATCACCTTCACATCAAGCTTCTCAATCCTCTCCTCTATCATCGGATACTTCTTCATCACTACCATTTGAACGAACCTCGGCGTCATTAGAAACTGCTCTCTGGCACTCAGTTCTGCATTGCCTATCCAATCAATTAGCATCATCCTTGAGAAGTTAAAGTTCCAGTCTAAGGCCAATGCTACGAAGGCAGTTCCATGGAGTTGGTTTAACTGATCAAAGCTCGTTCTCTTGCCTAGGAAAGACTTCTGCATGTAATGTGCAAGGCACCTCCAGTAGTGCGGCAGAAGCTTTTTGAAGATAGGTGGAAATTTTCCTTCATACCCCATTGAACGAGCACCCGCTAGAACTACCTCCTTCGGATACTTGATAGGGTGAGAAGCATCATCAGTAATGTTCAGCCCTTGCCTTATATCTTCTTCTTCAATCACAATTGGTCTGTTCTTGATCGTTGCGGTAATCCTTGTCTTGTCAGAATTTGCCCTGGCAGTTCCCCAAAATTCTCTGACCAGCATCTCGTCGATGAGTACATTCGTCCTCAAGGCATGGTTAATTTTGCACGTGTTCATTCCGGCCACCAGTGAGTAGAATAACTCCATGTGTTTTTCTGGCGGGTCTTCCAGATATGCCGGCATACAATGGTCCTGCTCATACTTTATATCTCCAATAAGCATTTCTTCTGCCATCTGAGAAAGACAAGACATATGTATCAGACATATTCAATCAATGCTATTTTGTTTGGAAACAACTTGAAATTCAATTGATTAACTCATTTAATTTGATAAATTCTGAAAAATCTCAATTGAATCGTTCAAGTAAAATATTTGAATTTTGAATCACATGTTTCACAAACATCATGAATTTTAACTTAAACAATATTAAGTTTGATGAAAAATATAAATTAAATAATTTATGGTGTTTATGAAGTATTACGATTCATTAAGTAATTTATGACTAAACAGTATCGGATTTACGATCTTCAATAGCGGGTTTACGATCTATCACATGGGTTTACGATCTTCTAAACGGGTTTACGATCAGGACAATTTAGGTTCAATCGTAATCGATCAAGCCCAATCGTGAACATCGAATTAATCACTAAGCCCAATCGTAATCAATGTTTGTCGTAATCTCGATCGTAAACGAATGTCGGAAACAATGATCGTAATCGCCAATCGTAATCGGCGATCGTAAACACCGATCGTGAACATCGAATCGACGTCTTCTTCAACGTGACGGTCGTAAACGCCGTGAACCACCATTGTTGTACCTGCAATTTCTCGAAAACACCTTATAAGCCAACAAAAATGCAAATGAACCAACATAAACTACCTTTTAAGTGATTTTAAACACAAATTCGACTTCTAATCACGTCGAGAAAAATCGACTCGAACACAGTGAAAAAGAGAAATCTCGAGTTAGGGTTTGAAGAAAAAACCGAGATATGGGGTCGTGAAACACGTGAAGAAACAGTCGATTGAGTGAGGGTTTTTGGTCGGAAATCGATTGCGAGACTGTTGATGGGTTCAGATAGCCAAATGGACGGCCGGAGGATGGTCGGATCGATTTTCCGGTAAGCATGCGGCGGTGGTTAGGGTTTTGCATGGCCGGGATCGTAAACGGGTGAAGGATGAAAGTGAGAATCGTAAACTGGTTTAGGGTATTTATACCCTCATTTTAAATTTTTCATTTTCACCCCTTCAAACTTCAAAATTTGTTTCAAACACCTCCCAAACCTTTAACAATGTAAACATTCTCAAAAAATGTTAATCTTTGAAAGTAATAAAACAGAGAATTTTAACGAAGCTTCCCCTCAGACTTAGCCCCGAGTATCCGATCATGATCATAAAATAAAAACTTTAAATATTTAAAGACTAAAAAACAAATTGAAAAATGCACAAACTTAAGATAATCTATAAACTGGATAAAAACGTACTTACCTTGAGTTTGATATTTTTCATGGATCAAACCAGACAGATCATTAACCGAAGAACCCTTTTCAGCTTCCGTTACTCGACGCTCTAGACAATTGCTTAAAAAAATTTGAAATCACATAAACTCACATCCAGTTAAAAGTTTTAAAGTGCTTAAGTTGAGGTACATTATTACCGTCATGTTTAACCGTCCCCACACCCAATTGTTCATAGCAAAACCTACCCAACCTCAGAGTTTATTGAGGATTCACAAACCCCCAACTTGAGGAACCATGCAACACTGTCTTTGACAACCACTTATTTCTTATTTTCTTAACTTATCTGTTGGTGATCAGGTCGGCCGCATAAGCACGCAGAGAAGACCAACAGAATAATTTTCTTTTCTTTTTCTTTTTCACAATTTTCATATAAATTTCTTTTTGAATTCTTTTTCTTTTTCCTTTTCATGTGGTGTTGTCATTTACAGTATAAACATGGCGTGTGAGAGAGTGAATACTAGGTAAATACCACTCTCAACCCGTTTTTGCTGGGACTCAGTCTTTTAAACTATGTAAACTAGGATGGAAAACTAAACATATATAAGAGTTAAGATTACTGCACTTACAATGGATGATCATTGTTTTTGATTTAGCTTACCGAACATCATCTTTGAGACGTCTTTCACTTCTGCCTTACACGTGTCAGTCTCCGATCGTCATGGAAATTTATATCACTTCCTACCAACTCAAGGCAAAGCAAAAGACATCATAAAAACCTCAAACAGATATTTTTTGAATTTTCTGAGACAATTATATTTCTTCCCCTGTTTTTATGAGGCTTTTGAAAACAAACACTATTTTTGTTGTTTTTAAGATTTAAAAAAATAAAATAACAAAAAAATTTTGATCAGATCATTCCTCGAAGGCAATCATCCGAAGGCCTTCGACACACATTTCAAAATTTGGTCGTGGGAGGGGTTTTGTGAAAATGTCCGACACATTCTGATCGGAGCTTACCTTTTGAAGCTGAATCAGCTCCCGATCATAGCAATCTCGAATGAAATGTACCTTTATGTCTATATGCTTGGTTTTAGAATGTTGGACAGGGTTTTTCACAATTTCCAGAGCAGCAGCATTGTCGCAAAAGATAGGAGTGTTAACGAATTCCATACCGTAGTCTGTGAGCTGGTTTTGGATCCACACTACCTGTGAAGTACCGGCAGACGCTGCCACGTACTCAGCTTCGGCAGTTGATTTAGATACGGTATGCTGCTTCTTGCTCTGCCAGGAGATGAGTCGATCGCCCAGATATTGACATCCACCCGTCGTTGACTTACGGTCCAAGTCACTTCCACCATAGTCACTGTCAGTATAAGCATACAATTGAAAGTCAGTGTTCTTTGGGTACCAAAGACCAAGCCTAGGCCTGCCCTTTAGGTACCTAAATATACGTTTAACAGCATTCAAATGAGAAAGTTTAGGGTTAGCCTGGTAGCGGGCACACAAGCAAACTGCATGCATAATATCTGGCCGACTTGCTGTTAAGTACATCAGAGAACCAATCATTGAGCGATACGTGAATTCGCTCACTGACTCCCCTTCTGCGTCTGCTGACAAGAGAGGTCGGGACGCCATTGGAGTTGAAATAGGCTTTGAGTCTTGCATCTTGAATTTCTCTAGGATCTCATTCACATACTTGGCTTGGTGAATAAGAATCCCAGATTCATCTTGTTTAACTTGCAAGGCTAGGAAGAAACTCATCTCCCCCTGATCGCTCATTTCAAACTTCTTCTTCATAATCTCCTCAAATTCGGTGCACAATTCCTCGTTTGTAGAACCGTAGATGATGTCATCCACATACACTTGCACCATGATTATGTCCTCATCCACTCTCTTCCTAAACAAAGTTTGATCAACAACTCCTCTTGTATATCCATTCTCCACCAGGTGATTGGACAACGTTTCATACCAGGTACGAGGAGCTTGATGCAAACCGTACAAGGCCTTATCCAGCAGATAAACATGATCTGGATTTTCTTCATCTATGAACCCTGGTGGTTGGGTTACATAAACTTCTTCGTTCATCTCTGCATACAGGAAGGCAGTCTTCACATCCATCTGATGGACTGTAAAATTGAGATATGATGCCACAGCCAGAAAGATCCGAATTGCTTCCAATCTCGCCACCGGAGCGTATACCTCGTCATAGTCAATCCCGTGAACTTGCCTGTGACCTTGTACTATTAACCTCGCCTTGTTTCTTACAATGATTCCTGAATCATCCTTCTTGTTCTTATAAAGCCACCTCGTGGGAATCACCTTCTTGTCGACTGGCCGCTTCACAAGTCGCCACACTCCCAGCTTTGAGAACTGATTAAGCTCATTGTGCATGGCCTCTATCCAATTCGGATCTCTGAGAGCAACCATCACATTCGGAGGCTCAATCTGGGAGATAAAACATGAATACATGCAGAAATTGATATCCCCTGTGCGGCTTCTAGTTGAAACACCTGCAGACACTGGTCCAAGTATGTTGCTGACTGGATGATCCTTGTTGATCCTGGATACCTGGACATCTGGCACAGACACAGAAACAGGCAGATTAGATGAAACAACATTATCATTTATATCACTCATACCTGGACTTTGAGGTGTCTCTGAATCATTTTCACACGTTCCTGAAGTTCCCGGAGCATCTACGTTGACATTTGTGGGAACTGGAACAGGTGTCTTTTCACTGATTCTGTCAACAGAAGGTCTTGATTCAGATGGCTGAGTGATAATCTCTTCTTCTTCACCCAAATTATGAAGATCATTCGAAAACTTGAACCCTTCAAACAGAGACCCGTAGTTAAAAATCCAATCAGGTCCGGTCCCTGCATCCGTCGGATTGTCTTCAAGCCAGTCCACATTGAACGCTTCGATAATCAAACCGGTGGTCTTGTTATAGACCCGATAAGCACTATTTCCCGAATAACCAACGAAATAACACTCATCCGCTTTCGCCTCGAATTTCCCTACGTCGGACTGAATCAGCACCGTGCACGGACATCCGAAAGTCTTGAAATAACCCACTGTCGGCTTCTCTTTGTAGACAATCTGATATGGAGTTTTCTCATGACGTTTGTTTAACAGAACGCGATTTTGCACATAACATGCTGTGTTGACTGCCTCAGCCCAGAAGAAGATCGGTAGTTTTGCTTCACACATCATTGTCCTTGCAGCTTCAATGAGTGTCCTATTTCTTCTCTCAGCTACTCCATTCTGTTGTGGAGTGTAGGGAGCACTGAACTGTCTGTCTATGCCTTTAGCCCCACAAAACATATTCAACTCAGCATTCTTGAATTCCGTTCCGTTATCCGATCTGATAGCTTTGACCTTCTTGTTCAGCTGATTCTCTATGAGTGTGACAAACTGTTTCACTAGGGCTGGAGTTTCATACTTGTTAGACAAGAAGTAGACCCAAGTAAAACGTGAATAGTCGTCCACAATCACAAGACAATAGGAGAACTTGCTGATGCTCTGAACTTGCATAGGCCCAAATAAGTCCATGTGTAGAAGTTGTAGAACTGATGACACAGAGTTTGCTATCTTCGGACGATGTGGCAACTTGTGCTGCTTCCCCTTCGCACATGCCACACATTTTTCAACAGTTGAGAAGTCTTTAATCGGCAGCTTTCTGACATGCTCTCCCTTCGCGAGCTTGGTCAAATTCTTCATATTAGCATGCCCGAGACGTCTATGCCACAACATAGCCAAATTTTCATTCTGTTTTGATATAAGGCATGCCTCTTCTGACGTAGGAGGATTGCCCATGTTGAGAAGATATGAGTTTGAACGTCTTGGAGTGCGCATCAGTACACACTCCTCGGGTATCTTCACACCAGGCTTCAAAATAATACACTCCTTTCGATTGAACATCACCGAATAGTCTTTGTCACAGATCTGAGAAACACTCAGCAAACTGTGCGACAGTTCCTCCACATAATGAACGTCAGAAAAAGACAGATTTCCACTCCTCACCACACCTTTCTTACTAATTCTACCACCCACACCACCTGCAAATGAAACTCCTCCACCATCGAAATCTTCTACATCTTCCAAAAGGGACAGATCTCCGGTCATGTGTCGGGAGCAACCACTATCAACGTACCAGAGATTGCTGATAGATCTTCTTGGCTGTCCCTACAAGAATAAGAAATTAGTGAGATCCAGGTACCCAGGCCATAACAGATCTGGGCACACCTTTTGCATCAATGTAGTTAACTGATTGGAGAATCATTTCAGACTTTGATCCAGACACATTCTCATTTTGAATGTTGACTTTTGGTTTCCATGTGGTGGTTTTCTCTGGTTTCAACACAGTTGTTGAATTGTTGACAATCACAGGTTTCTTTTGTGGTGAAATGACCTTTTTACCAGTTGGCTTTTTAACCGGTGTCCACTCAAGTTTCAGTTTAGTATACACAAGTTGTTTTGTTTGAGTGACACCTTTTTGTTTCAAAACCTGTTGCTCGGCTTTCGCTTTGCCATTAGGTTGATTAGCTCTTTTTACTTTAGCCACTTGTTTTTCAACGAATTCTGGTTTTATCTTGTGGGAAACTCCTTTAGATACATAAGTTTGTTTTGGAGTTCTGGTCACATTCCACTTATTAACAACAGGCTTTGTCACAGGTGCCTTTGTGTTTGAAACCTTAGACTGTTCAGTCTTCATTGGTTCAGAACACTGCTTCCCCTGAAACACAGCTTGTTGTTTCTGCTTTTGTTTTTGCCTTTCTCCGGTCATCATTTTCTCCAACATACTAGTCCGTGGGTTTTGTGGATAGTATGGTTGGTAAGGTCTATTAACACAGTTAGCTGCAAAATGTCCTGGCTTTCCACATTGAAAGCAATTCATGAGTCTAGGCCCATTGACATGACTACAGAGGTACGAACGTCTTGGGTAAGACGACTTCCACTCTGGCTTATCATCCCATTTGTGTATAACACGTTGTTTATCCTTATCAGATTGTGTAATTAAACAAAATTGTTCTGATTTAGATTTGTTTGTTCTATTAAAAGCTGACACAACCTGAGGATAAGCAACAAAGTCTTTGGGCTTAGTCTCACGACCTGTTTTTGTGTTAGGCACACGAATTTTAAAACCAGACACTTTTTCATTTGATTCTGAAACATTTTTTAATAACGATACAGCTACTTGTTTTGACTTGGATGTTTCTAGTTCTGACACAAGTGCCAATACATCGTCCTTAGGTAAACATAAACTAGAACTACTAGAACTACTAGACGCATGACTCTCATCCACTCTCTGACACTCTGCATCCTCCTCAGAAATGTCTTTGATTTCTACTTCATCTGCACAATAAATAGATACATCAGAAGCGCTCACACAGTTATTCAGAGAAGTGTTTGATGGACCTGCTTCACATGCGTCTGTCATCACTCTGTCCATATTACCCAACCCATAAGTCATGTGCTTTTCATTTTCAATTTCCTCTTCTGTCATAGGCTTCACTCCAACCAAGACACTATCTAAGGGAGGTCCTTCTTCATGCATTTCCGATGCAGATCTATCTATCTGATCCTCCTCTAAGATCATTCCTATTACATCTCTAGTTTTATCTTGAGGAACAACGTTCTTGCTTGCAAAGCTAATTCCTATCCCACCTTTGTCTTTACCCATTCTAACCTCAGTTATGCAAGTATCTAGGGATTTACTAGCCTGTAACATTCTTTTGCTTCTCATAAGGTTTATATCAAGCTTAACCTGCATCTCATTGTTCTTATGCTTCAGGTCATCTATCTGCTTACTTAGCTCAGCTATTTCTAACTTAGCGTTGTCATACAAATAGGCGTTCTCAGTTGCAAGGTTCTTATATTTTGCTATATCTAATTTCTGGGCTTTAACCTTTTCTTCATTCTTTTGCCATCTACCCTTAAATGAACTCTTTTCACATTTTACCTCAAACAGTTCTGATTCAAAGTTTTTGCAATATTGTCTAAGAGTAGTAACTATACGATCACAAACAGGGTTAGAACATACCTTGGTGTGGTCTGCTGCCATAGCTTCATTCTCCTCAGGTTCTTCTTCAGTAACCACAAAAGCATGCTCCTCTTCATCATCATCATCCATAGTCGTCATCATAGCATGCGTCAGACTCAGATCCTTCAGCTGGGGGGTCCAGTCATAACCTCCACCTTCCTGCACTATCAAGGCACTTGTCTCGGCCTTTGCCTTCCCATCAGCTGGCTTCTTCATCTCTGCTTTCTCCTTCCTTGGTTTGCTGCATTCTCTAGCAAAATGCCCATATTCATCACAATTGTAGCACCTAAGCTTCGTCTTATCAAACCCCATTCTGATCTTGTCTTGATCCTTCCAAACATTTCGCCCTGTAGTAGCCATGAACTTCTTAGCCCTGAACACTGCCATAGCCATTTGCCAAGAGACATCCAGCATCTCCACATCCTCTGGATTAATCTGATTAAGCTCCCCCGATAGAATCTCAGAGGGAATTAGGGTTCCGGCCATTAAAGCATGGTAACTGTTCATGAATCCCATACCCAGTGCAAAATTGGGATCGTTGTTCGCCTCAGAAGTGTCACCTCCACTTGAACTAGATTGGGGTTGTGCCACAAATGCCTTCGTTTGGGTCATCGAACTTGATCCACTTCCAACAGACTTTCCTTTCTGCTTCTCATCAACCTCTTCCGACAACAAAGCTTGATTCAGCTTCCCAGCCAAACTAAGTGAGCTTATATGGTTCAACTCACGCTGCTTATCATCAATTAGCTTGGACTTCAACTTGTTGATCATTTCATCCAGAGACAGCTCACTCAATTTGTTGTTGTCCTTAATAATTGAGATATTGGTGTTCCATGACTTTGGCAAACTGTTTAGCAGCTTCAAATTCTTATCTTCCAATTCCGGCTCCACACCATAACTTGACATTTCTGCCATCAGAGAGACAAATCTTTGCACTTGTGCTTCGAAAGATTCACCTTGGATGTGATTAAACAAATTGAATTTCTGCTTCAACATCTGCTTTCGACTCGCCTTGATGTCTGGATTTCCCTCATAAGCAACAATCAATGCATTCCACAGTTCCTTTGCCGTCTTGCAATGCTTAAAGCCTTGAGCAATGTCTGGTGTCAATGCCATGGTCATTATTGCAAATGCCCTCTCTGCCTTGTTACACCTTTCCCAGTCATCATCTTCAAACTCATCTTCTGTCTTAGCCTTTCCTATCTTAGCTCCCGCTCCATGAGTTGGTACGTGTGGTCCATTAATCACTGCTCTCCACAACCTTAAATCAACACTCTTCAAGTGGTTCTCGAACCTATACTTCCATTCCAAAAAGTTATCTGCTGACGTAAGTCTAGGTGGACGAGTAATAGATCCGATCTCGAAGTCCAACTTCTGATACATACTTGGTTCAAAGTCCATTCCGATAGCTTGGGAAACTTAAAACTAAAGTCCAAAAGTCCAAAGTCTGTGATTACGATAAAAATCACCCGATTACGATCGTAAATAGTCGATTACGATCGATAACTCCGTTTCCGATTATACCCCAAATCGCAAACACAAAAAAACCGCCTTAAAATATCGTAAATTACGATATTCGATTACGACTCCGTAGTCGTAAACACCGGATTACGATTAGCGATGATCGTAAACTCCGATTATGATCCGAGGAAGTCGTAAACTCTGATTACGACTCCGCGATTTCGATAACAATAAGTCGTAAACTCCAATTACGACCAAGTACATTCGTAAACACGTTTTGCCGGATCGTAAACACCGTAAAAATGCAATCTTGATGTCGTAAACCCAGAACTGATGAATATCTTCAAACAACACAGTCGTGAACACACAAAAACCCAGAAACCCAGTCGTAATCTTGAAGAACAGCAGCAACAGTGGTCGTAAACTCGATGAACAGCCTTCAAATCTTCAAAAACAACCCAAAAACCCAGAAAACACTTGAATCAATATCGTGAGAGCCTCGAATCTAAGATTCTTGGCTCTGATACCAATTGTAGGTCCGGTAATCTCCCAAACACACGATATCAAATCAAAACGAGTGCGGAATCCTCGTATAAGATTGATTCAAGAACAATAGTAGAAGAATAGACTAGATTTAGTGTAAAGATGAAGTCTTGAATGATAAACACTACTAAAGGAAGCTGATCGTAAACCTGAAGGGACAAGAAATCGTAAACTTGAAGTTTGTATTGGAAAAGCTTGAATAAAATGAAAGACAATTGGGTTTATATAGTACCCATACACAAATCGTAAACCACTAATTAGCCCACATGGCCCAATCATAATTACTTAATAAGCCCACTAACTAGTAAATTACAAGCCCAAAACAAATATAAAGTTAGCCCAATAACAAATGTTCATGCCTTAAATAAGCCTAGCCCAACAAACTCAGGTATGGTTTTAGTCATACTATGCATGTTGTAGTTGCCCACATGTGACAACTGCCTATTTTGTGACAACTGCCTATTTTGTTAGTTCCGTTAGCTAACACCGTTAACCATTTTCGTTAGCTCCGTTAGCAACCCGTAACCTGTTATTTAAATGTTTATATAGAAATATATTACTAATCAATTTAGTAATTTAATTCTTGACTTTATGTGTTTCTTGAAAAATTGCGTTTCGTGAGAAACCGGGTTTTGTACGCGATTTAAGTTTTATGTCCGTATACGATAACTAGACTTTTCCTAACTAAATTTTTCATGTTAAATAAGTTATGAACGCTTGGAAACATTCCTAGTATTTTATTTTCCAAGTTTTTTTTAAACCCCACTTATTATTTGTTTTGAAGCATTTACACATGACTAGGACTTGAGGGACCATTTGTGTAACTCACCCAAGCTTGAAAAATGCAGCCCTAAAAACCCCCCTCCTTTCACTTGATCGATCATTTTCTCTTCTCCCCTCTCAAACTCACGGTTCTCTCAAGAACACACACACACACCTTCAATCTCTTGGAATTTTCTTCAAATCAAGCAAGATTAAGGCTTCCTAAGCCTAAACAAGCTTCAAGAAGTGTAGGGGAAGCTTCGGTTTCATCTTATCTCCCTCAAATCCGAAAATATTTCCCAAAATTCTAAGCCCTAAAAATCTCTAACATGAAATTGGTTGATTACATGTGTTTATCTTGTGTTTATGTGCAAATTGGTGTGTATACATGCTCTTGAACCATGTTTTATGATGGGTTAAGTTAAATTATGATTTTAGACAGATTTCTAGTGTGTTATGGCTATGATTTTCATGTGGTTAGATGGTTAGAAGTGTTCTTGAATAATGTGCGTATATGAGGACTTGAAAGTGAGGAATATGAGCTTATATGCAAGTGACATGCTTGATTTTTGCTATGATTGTTGTATGATCGTTATGACAACTAGAAATGCATGATAATATGATTTCTAGGTTGTTACAAGTATTTACATGAAGTTTAATGATCAAAAGATTGGCCAAACCCGTCAAAATGAAATTTATGCATTTTGACCCATTAGGACAGATTCGGCCATATTTTTAGGTCAACTTGCAGAGGTCATAACTTGCTCAATTTTTATCAAAATCCGTTGATTCTTTTTCCATAGAAAATTTCCATGTCTTAGATTTTATGGGCTACTCGCACGTCTCCTAAAACCTCCGTTTGGTCATCCAAAACACTACTACAAGTTAGGTTTGCAAAGCTGTATTTTTCTGTGAAAAGTAGACTTTGCTTTTTTGGTTGAGCATGATAACCTTGTTTTAATGAAGGGTTTGCTAAATGAAAATGAGGTTTATATAATAAGATTAAGATCTGGAAAGTTTCCTGCTCAAACTCTAAGTTTTGAATGAGTTATGCAAATTTTAAACCTACTTTGACTATTTTGCAAAAAGCTGAAATTGCCAACTTCCAACACGCGTAACTTACTCGTTGCTTAACTTTTTGAGTTGATTCTTTTTGCAACATTTCCTAAATGTTGAGTAGTTCGTGCCTGCAAAATTTTAAAACCTAACTCCAAGTATGGAGCAAATTATGCATGCCACCAAATGGTGTGTCAAAGACAATAATGTTGATTTTTGCCAACTTCCGACACGCATAACTTTCTCATTTCTTAAACTTTTGGGTTGATTGTTTTTGCAACAAGTCTATAATATTATGAAGTTTATGCCTGTAAAATTTCAAAGGCCAACTCCATGCATAGAGGAAATTAGACAAGCAACCACATGTATGCTTGCGTTTGACTTTTTAGTTTGACTTTTTATGCAATTTGACTTGGAATTGTGCATCTATGTTTTTCTACAAGTTTAGGACTTGTGTTTAAGTTTTAGGACCAATTTGAATTCTTGATGAAATATGTGTTTATTGATAAGCAATTCGTCCTAGCGACAACCTCTAATTTGGTTAGACCGTATTCATTAAAATAGGTCAATCCTAACCAACATATAAAGTCAAGTGATGTGTACCAGTGCAACCTAAGGTGGGTTTCACTACTCTATTTAGTTATATCCGGTTAAAGGATGGCAATGCAAAGACAAAGGTATTTTGTCTGTTTTAGTAATTATCCAACACATATCACATGTTTCACTGAATGCACTTTAAATTACAAAAAGTCCTTACATTCTCGGACCGTTAAAATTGAATAGCGAGGTAATGTTGAGTAGTACTACTGGGGATTGATACCCACGCTCAGCGGTGCACGTGATGCACCCTCCCGACTGGCGGTCGGACTGAGAACTATATTAGCCTAGAACTAGCGTGATCGGGAAAGACACGGGGAAGGCAAATCGCACAGGCTAAAACCTTTGACGCATAAACAGCTTCGGTTGCGAACATTCAGGTGAACATAAGCATAGGCTAGCTACCTAACGATATGGATATTACTTGTAACTTACGGATTAGTCTTTCATTATTCTTATGCATTTTGGTCTACACGGTAAGGTGTAGACTGCTTTTGTGAACTCACCATCTTTTGCTGACACTTGATTGTTGAATACTTTTCAGGTCACTAGGAGGATCATGGAGGCACGGGCGTAGGCAATACTCATTTTTTGTAAAATATTTAACACATCAGTACCCACTTTTTCAAAACTACAACTTTGTAAACTTTGAAAATGCTTCCGCTGAATAGTTATTTAAACTCTGTTTCGTAAAGTGTAATATGAGACTGATTTATACTTTCAATTTTGGCTTGATTGTAACTAAAGTCTTGGATCATGGTCTGGATCACATCCACCACGGTTATATTCCGTTAGTGGAAATTGGGGGTGTGACAAATTGGTATCAGAGCCCTTGGTTACAGCGAACCAGAACATTTGGAAAATTGTTTTCTGAACTCTGTTATTGAAAGCTTTAGTTACAACTATTTCCCAAGTGTATTGCTACACATGCCAAAGACGATCCTCACTAAATTCACTTGGCTTGTGTCTGTATAGGACTTGCATTCTTGATGTAAACAGTAGGTTAACTGTAATGTGAAATGTCTGAAATTTATGCTTAGCTTTGTTATATGTTTTCACACTTGGTTTTGGGAAATTTTGCCTTAGCGATTTCGTTGTGTTTGGCGATCTCGGAAATGAACTTGGCGATTTGGAAAAAACGCCCTTAGCGATTTCACCTTTATACTTAGCGATCCTGAGTCTGCCTTAGCGACTTCAATTTCATTCTTGGCGATCTGGGTCATGCCTTAGCGATTTCGCCTTAACACTTAGTGATTTGGATTTAGGCCTTAGCGATCTCACCCATTATGCTTGGCGATCTCGCCAACCCCCGTGTGACTTAAGTATGTTTGGCGATCTCGGCTTTATGCTTGGCGATCTCACCCACTCCCCTCCCCTTGGCGACCTCGCCAACAGCAGCCACCTGGAAATTTACTTTGTGCGATCTCGACTACCTTTAGCGACTTCGCTACTACGCTTATGGATCGGGTGGGTCTATAAAAATGTCATTAACTAAATTAATGTTCTCTTAAATATTTTGTTCACCTAAAATGGATGTTTTCATGTAAATTGTGTCATCATATAAATGATGCATGTGTGAGACTTTTTCGTAGGAATATCTTGGATGTTCCAACACTTAGCAAACTTGTAACTTACCTTAGCGCACTTTAGTTGTTCTTGACGGACATTAGCTGACACCTGGAAGAATTTCTTGATTTTAGTATAACGATTGTTTGATTGATTGTACCATGTGTTTGAATGCACATGCTCCCTGTATAGTGTATACAGGACCTTTGAAAACCCTAATAGGGCAAGTTTCACCTGAAGCACGATCAGAAAGATGGTTTTCTCTTTCTACTGGATTTATTCAACAAAACTTGACTGATTAATTGTAAATACTGGTAGTTTCGCACTAGCTTCATAAACAGGGTAAGATCCACTTTTTAGGATCCTGACATCATTATGGACTTGTTCCACTTTTAACGATATTGCTTTGCTCACATAACGGCCTTGTTTAACGGCCTTGGTAAGTTTATTCCTTACGGTCTAGTTCATGATAGTCTACACTCTAAGACAATGATCCAACATATCTTGAGCTTGACTCGTCATACTCTTTTATAGCATAAATAGGAACGGTTGTAAACCCTATTTGAGTAAGTCACCCACTAACACAATCCGAGAGTAACCTTATCGAAATGTGTTGGTAAGAACGTTGTTTAGCCTTGTTTAATGCAGCACTATATAGAACCGGATGGTTGCTCATGGGACGCTTGTAACTGCTTTTTTTACCCCTAATTGTTGACACCCTTCCTCCTTTGTCCTTTTGACCTCGCATAAAAACCCCTTGTTGTTATGTGATGATCCAATGGGGATGTGAATTTTACAACTTAAATGGAATCGAGCATGTGATGACTAAGACTATTGTATTAAACTCCCTCTATATATGTATAACGGATTCGTAATCGAGTCGAAGTGGGCAATAACCATTCTATATATCGGAGCTAAGCTTGGGGCAACATGGCATGCCCTACCCAAACTCCTACTGAGCCACTTGCTTACTAAATTGTACTAAGTGGTAAATTCTACACTGAATGAGTATTTTATTCTCAACCCATCTCTCTGGTGAATTTCAGTCAGTTAACTTTGGGTCTAGTGACCACATTCTTGATACTCACCCCATGGAAACCACAGACGTATTCACAAAACCTCTTAGCTAAAGTAAGAGGATCCAGCGTGACCATACAAGGTAAATTACCATTACGGGTGCACGCGTAAATGTAATTTGCAGTGTATGGAAACCTTGGGGAATTCTACTCGGCAAACTACTAGTTGTAAGAGATACGACCTTCCATTTCAAAAAGCTCATGACATCGATTGTCGAATATGTGGGACTCAAACGTATGGTTAAGATCATCTATCAATGTTCGTTATGCTATCACACCTGATCTCATTTCTTCTGGATATGGCTTCCAACCTATCAGCCTTTAAAAATGCTTGTGTAAATGGTAAACCTGGTCCATTCTTCGAGCTCTCACAACTGTGTAGCAACTCAATAAATGCTAACCTGATGAAAACCCAGACGTCCTGAATGGACAATTGCTCCTTAGTCACTAGAACCAACCTTTCGGCAGGAAAATCTTGTGAAGTTTTCCTCTCTCGGCTTGTAACCCCTCGTACGTTGGTACAAGACATAATTTGTTGCCAACAGTCTCGGCATGATTTCACCAACTTTGTACCTCACTACTATTGCAATCTCACCTAACGGAGCGATGTAGGTGAATCGACCTTCCAACCCGTACGGTCTATTTTGTCTTTGATACTCGATTTATCTGTGAACTTAACTACCAGTAAACTCATTCTTTTATTATCTTTCATGACTGAATTGTCTTCAAGCCTTCAGCCCTTACGGCTAGTTAACCTCACTGACAACATTATCTTGTACTTTACCGTCGTGCGCTCCTGCACGACAAACATCGATAACAAACAATAGGCATCGGTATGCCTGGAAAAGTCTCACCATTTCAACAGCCATCGACAGACAGACTGCCAAGAAAATGGATACCCATTGTCTTCATCCTTTTTCCTCAGGAAGTTTTCATTTGTAACCCCTGCGTCATAGCAAATGTTAACTGGTCGAATGACCGACTCAAACTTTTGAAAAACATGTGTAAGGAAGAAGTTTGACTTCCGATTAAACGATGACACATTTAAATCAATAGCATATGCGATAAGCTACCCGAGGATCACTGAAAGTGACCCAAGTAACCGACGTTTTTATGCGTTATATATAACGCGACCCTTCGATCTACAGTAGGCCTCGCGAAACTTTAACTACAGTTCGTATTTACATTCATGAAAAGCCATGTATTATTTTGAATTCGTCAACGCTCGGTGTTTCCGAAACCTGCTTTTATTGCACGTTTTCACCTTTACTTATTCTTGAGAGTCGGTACAACCTGATATTCCTACATGATATTCACTCTACTATACGTTACAACTGTTGACACGTTTGCATTGATGTTAGTTGACTCCGATGGATGATTATTGGATAAGCGCAGTTGTGACTACCATACGCTTTTATTCCCATGCCTGATGTTACACATGCTTCTGTAAAGATCCCTTCGATCATGGGAACGTCGCCATTGTTTTAAATCGCCAACGATGGGTGATATGCATAATAATGTATCTTTGGAATGGCGAACCCCAGCTTAAACACCAACCTAATGGACTGCTTTATCTCTTGAATCCACTCCAGAAAGTTCAAATCATATTGATGTTCGCATTGCGCTTACTAAACTCCCGACAATCCTCACCGTGGGTGAACACCCCGTTGACCCAAAACACAGAAAAGTCTTTTTTCATAGAAATTCAGATTTTGCATACGATACATTGTGCTTTCTAATCTTTCACTACCATTTAACTCAAGTGTATTTGGGAAAACTTAAGATACCCTGTTTTATGCCTATTATTTAATGAGATTTGACAAATAACAAGAACTGGTAAGGTGATTGATACACCCTCAAAGTGCTGGTGTGTGGTGGGTTAGCTGTGGTACACCCTATACATAAGCACTAGCGACATGTGGAAGGTGTGACCAGTACTGAACCGCTGATTTACCTTAAAATCATACATAGAAATCTTATTTTGAGAACCCCATCCAATGGGACTATGCCCACAGTATAGTAAAGTTAGTGTTACTCCTTTTTATAAAGTCGCATGTCCCTTATTTATATTTTTCGCTAGAAGGGACATGTTGAGTTACGACAATGGCATTCGGGTCTTGGTAATAGTAATTTTTTTATTAATGAAAATAATTATTTACCACAAATAATTATTTAATCAATTACCGAGTAAATTAAAATTATATAATTAAATTAACAATTAATTTAATACGCAGCGAAAAACAATTTAATTTACTAATGCGAAAACCAGTTAATTAAGGTAAACCAGAACAACAGGATTCGACGATCACCAAACGCGCAAACACCTAAAAACGTGTTAAACGAAACGCGATACAATCATAATAAGATAAACGTTTAAATCTAAACTAATTACGAGTTTAGATATACCTGAGCGGTGATTCAAACAGACGTTTGAGACACCGAAAGTCAACCGGTGACGCTAGGGTTTCGCAGGGAATGATTCGTCGAGCGAATTGAACTTTCCTCGCGGATACCAATTTACTACGCGGTGAATCTGGCACCGGGAAAATCTCGTACGTCGGATCGGACGCGAACTAGGGTTTGCGGACAACGAGTGAACACGCCACATGGTAGCGGTTCAAGGCAGGGGTGTCGGCGGTGGGAACCGGCGACGGCGAGGGAGCGGCGGCAGCCGGCTTGGCGACAGCGGCGGTGCAACTGAGCGGACGGCGACGGCGGGCTGTTGTGGCGGCTCGGCTAGAACTGCTGCATCAGCTCGGCTTGGATGGCGGCGGCGGACGACGGGGAGGCGGCGGCGACGGACTCGATGAGGCGGCATGGCGGCGGCGACGGCTTCGTGACGGCGGTTCAACAGTGAGGTGGAACATGCCTAAAGGTGATCAACAGATTAGGTCCTCGCGATTGATTGAACGGGTCGCCGGAGAACAAGGGAGAGAGGGCGGCGGCGGCGTGGGTGGCCGAAATTCTCTTATGGAGGATTAGGGT
This sequence comes from Deinandra increscens subsp. villosa, assembly GCA_039602395.1. Classification (NCBI taxonomy): domain Eukaryota; kingdom Viridiplantae; phylum Streptophyta; class Magnoliopsida; order Asterales; family Asteraceae; genus Deinandra; species Deinandra increscens. The sequence goes on from JBCNJP010000023.1 coordinate 26,489,190, forward strand.
TTTCGCCTCCCTCAATCAGATATATATATTAGATTTATTTCCGGATAAGTCCCTCGATTTAAATTAACCTATGATCGAACCTTTAATTAATCAACATATTTTAAACGTTTTAAAATATTTTCCGATTATCGATACTTAACGAATATTAGTTAAATTACTAATTCGTTAATCGTTGTCTTAAGACGTCAATAATAATTAACGTCTTTTGTCGCTTAATTAATCTTAACGATTAATAATAATTAATTATTTATTTATTTATCTATTAAACCATTTAATAAACAAACAATTAATTCTTCTACGAATTTGTCGGTTATAAAAGTAAGCAGACTTTAAAACCCGTTGCCTCCGGTGTAACTCTTACGGGTCTCGAACGGGTCGGGTACTTGATTTAGTCGGGTCTGGACACCTAAATCCAACAGTCTCCCACTTGGACTGAGTGCGACTATAAATCAAGAAGCAGTCAGAGGTGCTCTAGCTACACATGGTTGTCCCAACCAGTCACGACATTTCAAGTCAAACAACCAAGGCATATCAATAAACTCGTGATATAGTTTAGACTTATAGTATTTGTAAAGTCATCAGATCCTTTCTGTATAAGACATCAATCGAACCAGAGAAATGGATTTATTCATTCTCTCCTGTGTTCGATCATTGTATTTCTCGTTTTATTGTTCGAAGTGGTCCAATCAAACACACGGTAAGTTTGGGTAAGGCCTTACACTTAACACTTGGAACTAACGAGAGGGCCCACAATGTCAAACTGTTGCATTATTAATGCAAGGGTACATAATCCCATATTGACTACATACAGCTCCCACTAAGCTTCAGATTCATTCCCAAAAGTAACCGTTATGGCTGGCAGTTATGCGACAGCGTTAAGCTACAATCAAAGAATGTTCTTTAGCAGACGGAAGGTCGCTCATGTATCTCAGGTTGGAGGATACCACTGAGTATACCATTAATCAGAATTGTCTTGTGATTAAATCCATGAAGACAATCTGATGCAAGTTACGTCCCGACGTCATTCTCCAGTGAGGTCTTGTGAGTCTAGAACGTCAACAGCTTGAGTGTAAAGTCAGAATAGTCTTGCTTCAGGCGTTGCTCCCACAATGTCTGATCGACTACGGACTTTTAGAATATTAACGGAATATTCATGGATAATAAAACGTATAAAATTCGAACGCGTTACGCAGAATTCAGACTATCGTCTAACAGCTTAGAGGAGGTCGAATTATTTGGTGCAAACGTTAGTGTTCGACATCCAACACTAAAATCGAATACCGATATGATACAGTGTTGGGAATCGACATACCGAGCCAACAAGATTTGAATAGATGTGATTAATACTCAACGGCCACTTAACTTAAACCGTCCCGACAACATGGTGAAGACCATGACAACTCAAGTTACAAGACTCAACTAAAGAAAAGGCTCTAGTGAATATTATTTATTGTTTAAATATTATCACTAGTTGGTAGTTTACTATTATGCCCTTAGTGAGTTTGTGTTATATATAGTAAGTCTTTCTCATGTGAAAGACTTGATGAGTGATACTTTGAGAGAGAGCTAGTCATGGTTCTTTGAAGCTTGTCGAGGGTTCATGAACTCACCAAGTAAGTTCATGATACCCGGGAATGTGTGGGGTAGGTAAAATGTAATCTTTCTGTTATCTTTAGTTATCTATCTTTCCACCTTGTTTATCTATCTATCTTGTTCTTCATCTATCATGTTTATACTAGCTTTGCTCATCATCATCATCATCACATCTCAAACACCATCGTGTTCATGTCTGGGTGTTCATTTGTTTCTATAAAAACGAGCTACACAAAGACTCGATCCGCTTCCGCAACCAAGGTATTTGGTCACCACCTCGGTTTTTCAATTGGTATCAGAGCCACGGTCCAGATAATGCAACTTCACCGTTGATATCTCAACTTTGTGTTCATATGCTTGTTTTTGTAAACAAATGGAGATGTTAAACTTTTTAGAAAGATTTTGAACTCCCCTCCATGTCTTTCAAAGTTTTTGAAAAAGGTATTTGATCTTTTCTTATATAGAATAGTCAAGATCTATCTATTCAAATATTCTTGAGTTTTTGAAGAAATTCGTTTGGATTTTTGTGTTTAACTGTGTTAGATACAAATGGATTTTTGAATATTACACATTCCTTCAAAATCCCAACCCAAATCTTCTAAACTTACTGTTGATTTTAGTCTCCTATATTAAATCATGTTTGCATTATTTTAAAAGAAAAAGAAAATAGAGAATCTCTTGCACATGGTTCGTACATTTGAGATTTACAACTTTCTGTCCACTTTATCATTTTTACCAATTTGACTTCTATAACAAAAGGTTATCTACCTATTTTTGGTTAAAGTCAAAAGTTTGTGTGTCAAACTCAATTTGCTTTAAAGCTATTTACTTTTCTTGAGTTCCACAAAAGGTAAAGTCATCCTGTTATCTACTACCTTTTTCTGTCAACAACCAACCTCCATGTCCCATCCCCACATTCACTCTCTTCAAAGTTAACCAAGTACTCTCTCTCTCTCTCTTGAAAATTTAGAAAAACAAAAATACACAAATATTGAGTGAGTTACAGGTTTTGATTATTAAAGACGATGAACTCAGAAACACAAACACGAGACTGCAGCTCGAGCTCGTTCTTATACCAATTTCTGTTCAGTTTAAAGATGATGGTTATGGATACAGGTCGACATCTGGGTTTAATTACAATGAAATCGTCAATGGTGTTGATGATAACAGGTTCGAAATGGTTAGGTTTCCATGCAAATTCAAGCTTCGGTTTTCTGTAACAAAGTCGATGATAGTTATGAGGTGACAAGTCGATGAACACGATGATCTCCGATGGTGATGTTTAGAGGCCCGTTAGGCTTTCTTGTTCACCACTCCTAAAACCCTAATTGTTCTTTATATATATCGTGTTTATGTATTGTAATCATCGTACTGAACTGAATAAAAATCCCTAGTTGTAGCCCGTGGACGTAGGTCACACCGACCGAACCACGTAAAATTCTCTGTTCGTGTTTCTTTATCCTATTATTTGCGTGTTCGTTGTGAATCGTTTATTTCCGCTGCGCCGATTAAACCTAACAATTGGCATCAGAGCTATGGCTCGTTGTTAACACACGGGATTGCACGGACTCGGTTCACGGTTAAAGATTTGGCAGTAAAACTTTTGGAAGTTGCCAGGTATTGTTGTTCGAAGCCGAGATCGGAAAGTCGGGTGGGGTTTGGTGACTTGATCGAACTAAATCCTTAAAGGCGTCGGTGGTCTTCTGTTTGAATTCGTGAGTCGTCGGCAAAATTACTATCGGTGACAGCGAGTTCTTGTTGTCGTATGTTGAATCTGATCGGAAGTAGAGTACGTGATCGGCGCCGTCAAAAGAGGTTTTGACTGTTTATTATCAACTATTATTTAGACCGGGTTTGGTGAAGATTGGTTGGGTTCTGGGTCGGATTTGTCTGCAATGTTTTGCAGGTGCATATCGGTTTGATTGACAGTGTTTGGAAGAAAGTCGTCAAGTTCAGGCCCGTGCCATTGCTGTGTCTATCACTGTTTTTTTTTTCCGATCAATGTTTTCTGTTTGTCAATGATATGGCTGAAGACGGGATGGTTGTGATCAAAATGTTTGAAGTCTCGGAGTTTTTGGTTGATTGGTTTGTCAATGGAACTTGAATGTGGTAATAATGGTGGAGAAACTGGAGAAAATGGAACTAGCGGGTGTGCTAGTTGACGACATAAGTGAAAAAAAAAATTGTGGCAAGTCATGTGAACTGTTGCTGATTCGGAAGATCGTTCAGTTAGGGTTTGCGTTAACTGATCGTGTGTACGGTCATAGAATCCTTGGTACCGCTTGCGTTCCGTGATAGCTCTACTGTTGTTATAACCGTTTGCCTGTTAGTTGTTCTTGAACTGTGGATGTTATTCCTTGTTCGGTGGTGATCAATGGTTCGACATTTGAGGGGGATCCGGGATCTTGTGCTGGGTGAAGACGTTTCACTGGTGTAGTACGAGTTGTGATTCTTCTCATGAGTGTTGGTCGGCAATGGGTTTGGACAACAGTGACCGTGGGAGTTGGGCGTAGTTGACGTGTGTGGCTGCATAGGTGGGACATTTGTTTTAGATTCGATGTCCAAAGTAATTGAATTCTGCTTCTGGGAATGTGTCTGGGGTTGATGCTTTGGTGCTCAGTGGAAGGCAGTGAAGACTATTGGGTTCGAGATTCTGGTTTGCTTCATTTCATGTTACCCACTTCAATGAAGCATTGGTGAATTTACTGTTAGACTTTGGGAAGATGCAGATTTATGTATCGCTGGAAGAAGTGAAGCAACTTCCGAGTAGTAAAGTCTGGCTCGCTGAATCGGGTAGTGCTATGTGGATTCATTTTGCAAGTGTGAATCCTGGAGCCACATGGATGTTAGCTTGAGCGTATTCGGAGGTCTGAACTTTGTTTAGGATTTAGTAACAGTGGGAGCGCGAGCAGTGTTCTGTCACAGTTTGAAATCTATGTTGGGTTCGGAAGACCGGTGATCCGAATGTGAAAATCTCTCCTAGATACTTGCTGATATTGGAGAGTGTTCTTTCCTCTGAAGTCTTTGGAGTCGGTGATACGAGTAAGTGGGAGCCGATTGAGATTGAGGATGAGTCACTGGTGGGTTTTGTCATGATTGGGTCTGTGATGACCGTATTTGAGCTGTGGCGAGCTTCAATGGGCCTTTTAAGTTACTGATGAGAAGGGTCGTTGCAACTAGGTGGATTGTTTTTTTGAAATCTTAGCTTGATTTTGGGAACTGGAGGCTTGGAGGATTTCTGTTCTTGAAGATTACTGGAGTTACTGGATGATTGGGATTGTATTTGCTTGGATGGCAGGTTGGGTTTACCATAAGGCCTTCAAGTGGGAGATTGTTGGGTGTGAAGGCCTTTTGGGCCGGTTTCATTTAGGGGCCCGTTTAAGTCCTAACCCTAATCGTGTTTATTATAAATATATCGTCATGTAATTGTAATCTTGTGCACTAAGCTAATGATATAACCTAGTTGCAGCCCGTGGATGTAGGTCACACCGACCGAACCACGTTAAAATTCTTGTGTCGTTCGTAATATTTTCTCGTTACCGCATGATAATCGTGTGTGCATTGTGTGTTGTTGATTCCGCTGGCCTTCAACCGGAAGTGATTTTCAACTGGAAAAATATGTTCAACTGGAAAAATGGAGTTCAAACGGAACTCTCAAAGTTCGACCGGAAATCTGAACTTCAACCGGAAAAGAGGATCAACCGGAAAAATGGTTTCCGCCTCAACTCAGTTCCGCTTCAACCCTTCAATTGGAAAAGTCAAGTTCAACTGGAAACTCAACTTCAACCGGAAAAACAAGAACCAACCGGAATTTAGGAATTTCAACCGGAAAGATGGTCTTCGGTTCTGTTCTTCTCAGGATCGCTGTAAACTGCCCTCAGGCCGCCGTTGTTTATTTCAGTTTTGATCACAGTCACGCCGATGACAGCTTTGTGCCCGAGTTCAACCTCCGTTCAGTCTTGAATCGCCAGAAATAGCCATCAGGGCCGCCGGTGTTTGTCTCCATTCAAGGTCAGTCGCCGGAAAATGCCAACTAAGGCCGCCGGTAGTTGTCGCTGTTGTTTCTCGTCGACAGAGAAGAGAGAGGCTGCACAAGTTGCGGTACGCATTTTCTTTACAGCCACAGATAGGGTTCTCCTATTTGATATAGAAATGGGCTGTTTAATCACCTACTGGGCCGGTTCACTCTTTCTCTCTGCTGGGCTGCTTCGCAAGTTGGGCCAGACCAGTATTCTAGGCAGATTGGGCTGCGAAAAATTATTTGTTTGGGCTAGATCAGAATTGATGACAGATTGGACAGAACTTAACAGTGGGTTACTGTTATTATTATTTTGTTGTCAACACATAGTAGCAACCGAATTGAAGCCATGAGGATCCACATCAACCACTTTATATTTTTTCTCCAACATTATTCGTACTCTCGAGAACCCGATATTCATCAAACCCCCCTCCCTTCACTTGATCGATCACACACCTTCAATTTCTTGGAATTTTCTTCAAATCAAGCAAGATTAAGGCTTCCCAAGCCTAAACAAGCTTCAAGAAGTGTAGGGGAAGCTTCGGTTTCATCTTATCTCCCTCAAATCCGAAAATCTTGCCCAAAATTGTAAGCCCTAAAAATCTCTAACATGAAATTGGTTGATTACTTGTGTTTATCTTGTGTTTATGTGCAAATTGGTGTGTATACATGATCTTGAACCATGTTTTATGATGGGTTAAGTTAAATTATGATTTTGGACAGATTTGCTAGTGTGTTATGGCTGTGATTTTCATGTGGTTAGATGGTTAGAAGTGTTCTTGAAGAATGTGGGTATATGAGGACTTGAAAATGAGGAATATGAGCTTATATGCAAGTGACATGCTTGATTTTTGCTATGATTGTTGTATGATCGTTATGACAACTAGAAATGCATGATAATATGATGTCTAGGTTGTTACAAGTATTTACATGAAGTTTGATGATCAAAAGATTGGCCAAAACCGTCAATTTGAAAATTTATGCATTTTGACCCATTAGGACAGATTCAGCCAGATTTTTAGGTCAACTTGCAGAGGTCATAACTTGCTCAATTTTTATCAAAATCAGTTGATTCTTTTTCCATAGCAAAGTTCCATGTCTTAGCTTTAATTGGGCTACTCGCACGTCTCCTAAATCCTCCGTTTGGTCATCCAAAACACTGCTGCAAGTTAGGTGTTCAGAGCTGTATTTTTCTGTGAAAAGTAGACTTTGCTTTTTGGTTGAACATGATAACCTTGTTTTAATGAAGGGTTTGCTAAATGAAAATGAGGTTTATATAATAAAATTAATATCTGGAATGTTTCATGCTCAAACTCTAAGTTTTGAATGAGTTATGCAAATTTTAAACCTACTTTGACTATTTTGCAAAAAGCTGAAATTGCCAACTTCCGACGCGCGTAACTTACTCGTTGCTTAACTTTTTGAGTTGATTCTTTTTTCAACATTCCCTAAATGTTAATTAGTTCGTGCCTGCAAAATTTTAGAACCTAAATGTTGATTTTTGCCAGCTTCCAACACGTATAACTTTCTCATTTCTTAAAATTTTGGGTTGATTGTTTTTACAACAAGTCTATAATATTATGAAGTTTATGCCTATAAAATTTCAGAGGCCAACTCCAAGCATAGAGGAAATTAGACATGCCACCACATGTATGCTTGCGTTTGACTTTTTAGTTTGACTTTTTATGCAATTTGACTTGGAATTGTGCATCTATGTTTTTCTACAAGTTTAGGACTTGTGTTTAAGTGTTAGGACCAATGTGAATGCTTGATGAAATATTTGTTTATTGATAAGCAATTCGTCCTAGCGACAATCTCTAATTTGGTTAGACCGTATTCATTAAAACAGGTCAATCCTAACCAACATATAAAGTCAAGTGTTGTGTACCAGTGCAACCTAAGGTGAGTTTCACTACTCTATTTAGTTATATCCGGTTGAGGATGATAACACACAACTAGTTAATCCGGTAAAGGATGGCAATGCAAAGACAAAGGTATTTTGTCTGTTTTAGTAATTATCCAACACATATCACATGTTTCACTGAATGCACTTTAAATTACAAAAAGTCCTTACATTCTCGGACCGTTAATAATGAATAGCGAGGTAATGTTGAGTAGTACTACTGGGGATTGACACACCCGCTCAGCGGTGCACGTGATGCACCCTCCCGACTGGCGGTCGGACTGAGAACAATATTAGCCTAGAACTACCGTGATCGGGAAAGACACGAGGAAGCAAATCGCACAGGCTAAAACCTGTGACGCATAATCAGCTTCGGTTGCGAACATTCAGGTGAACATAAGCATAGGCTAGCTACCTAATGATATGGATATTACTTGTAACTTACGAATTAGTCTTTAATTATTCTTATGCATTTTGGTCTACACAGTAAGGTGTAGACTGCTTTTGTGAACTCACCAGCTTTTGCTGACACTTGATTGTTGAATACTTTTTAGGTCACTAGGAGGATCATGGAGGCATGGGCGTAGGCAATACTCATTTTTTTGTATAATATTTTGGAATATGTATTTCAAACACATCAGTACCCACTTTTGCAAAACTACAACTTTGTAAACTTTGAAAATGCTTCCGCTGAATAGTTATTTAAACTCTGTTTCGTAAAGTGTAATATGAGACTGCTTTAAACTTCCAATTTTGGCTTGATTGTAACTAAAGACTTGGATCCCGGTCTGGATCACACCCCGCACGGTTATATTCCGTTAGTGGAAATTGGGGGTGAGACAACACAAAACCCTCATAATCCTTTGTAAGGGATATGAGAATCATGCCAACCACAACAACTTGATTGTATCCATAGTTGAGTGATTCCGATTTATCAAAGTAGCTCTTCATTTTAAGCACATGACTGCTGACTGATTTACCAGCTTCAAGCTTTAAGTCATGGAGTTCCACAACCAAGTCGAACAACTCAACTCCAGCTTGTTTTTCATAAATCTTAAATAATTCTTTGATCATATATGAAGTTCGTATTGCTTTTGAAGATCAGGAGTCATACTAGAGATCATCAAACAAGCAACTTCATCATATCTGCTATATTCAACGTTGTACTGCGCTTTTTCTTGATCACTAGTAGTAGCAGCTGGTTCGGTCGGCCACTGATTTTCAAGGACATCGGTTCTTCTTTCAACTCTTAGGACAATACTCAGTTGATGATACCAGTCATTGAAATTCGATCCATTGAGCTTTTCCCTTTCCAACGTTTGACGAAAAGCATGACCAACGGTGTTTTAAGGAGGCTCATTGTTGCCTTCTACAAAACAGATAAAGTTCAAAAATCAGTATTTTCGATAATTATTCCTTAACAAATTTTAATTACCCAATGTTTAAACTATTTAAACAATTAATTTTATTAAGGCAAGGATACAATTGACAAACCATCATTTCATCAGTTGATCTGCTAGAAATTATGTACTCAAAAGGAAAGTGACGATCAGTAATTGCATTACTAGTGCAATTCCTAGATAGAATGGGACTTACAATGTGACACCCGGCAAAATTCAGGTACAAACATGAATGGTAACGATTTCAAACTTACATGCATTCATACATCTAGTAGATTTATTAGAGGCGTCAAGGAGTCCACGAACATTCACACACGAGTTGGTCCTAAACGTTGGTTGACTAAATTGAACAAACGTAAATGAACGAACATAATTTATACAACTTGTGATTATGTGATCTTACGTGACCTTACATGATAATTGTATTAGGTGAGCATAAATGCATGTCATTTCTATATGATCTGGAGGTTAACGTTTCATGAACATCATTTACGGATGGAGTGGTAATTTTAATAAAGTAATTTATTAAGCCTTTTAAAACAAAGAAGAAAAAAAACAAAAAAAACAATTCCCTTCTAGACCAGATTCTCGGTTATCTCTATCCCCTACCACCACTATCTTCACATTCAAAATTTCAACCCATGATCCCTAATCCCCTTAAATCAGCCACTACCCCCTATTTCCCATCACAACTTCACAACTGATCTCTCTCCCTCTCCCCTTGAACACCGTGACTTCCACCCGTTCGTTGCTCCACACAAATTCGATCGAAGTTTAACAAGGCGAAACCAAGCTTTCCTTCTACCTAATTGTTTACGGCAGAAGATATCCCACCACCTCCTTCTTGATTTGTGCATCTCATTGGATCAGTGGCGATCACGAACGAAGGGGAACTAACGGTGAAGATCGCAAGAAACAAACAACCACTTGAACCCCCTCCAAATCGTCGTGAGGCATGCAATTCCTTTACAGAATTTCGCCCCCTTCAACATCATAAATCGGGTCCTTTTGCTGCATGTAACTCTTCTTGCTATTGATTCATATTCAAGGCTTGCTATAATTAAAAAAAAAGGAAAAGTAGGAACCGATGGTTGTTAAGGGGGTTATATATCTCAATGTGTCATTACATGCTCAATATACATGTGGTTTAATTAGATTATCAACCATTATGATGTGTCAACTGATCCATATGCTTACTAGTTGATATAGTATGTAGTGCATGATGGATATGATATTAAGAGATGATGTTGATGCATGGATAGAATGAGGTGGCTGGGTTGTTGAAATCTTAATATGCGTATATGTGGACCTTATATGCGTGACACTATTAGTTGCCGTGATGATTTTTTTTAGGTAAATATGATCTGAGTGTTATTGTTAGGGATGGTATTAAGTGTTGGTAATAGCCCCATGGGTTTTAGAACTTCTAAAATGGTTCAAGCGGATTTTTATACAAACCTAGATAAATCACGTTTTTGGACAGCTTGTTGTCAGGTTTTTTGGTCAACTTCGGGACACCATAACTCACTTAATACTTCACGGAATTGAGTGATTCTTTTTATTGAATAAACTTTGAAGTGTTATCTTTCAAATCCAAGTGGTATCACTCAAATTCATGAAGGTTTCGACCTCCTTTCTACCATAACAAAAACAGTGTGCAAACATCTCTAATTTATGAAACGTGTTGATGAAATAAATTATTTGGCATTGCTAAGTAAATTTTATGTTTGAGATTTTTATGGTGATTGATCAAAATAACTATGGGTTATTGTAGTTAAAATATAAGAGTCCAATTAAATATGAAAAGCTATGTAACAGGACGATTTTAAGAACCTTATTAGTGATAGTGAGTCATGGTAGTGTTATGTATATGACTAACATGTTTAAACTAGAAACCTTTGTATGAAACTTATATGATTCACTATTATACATGCTCAACATGAGATGTATGACATATATATATGAACTACTTGTTACTTGAATTAATTGGTCAACTTAGGACTACGTTGTTTAGCGAATAACATGATTTAGGTGCATGCTAGGATACAGGTAACATGTTATTGCATGCTTATTTGATAACTTGCTATAATGGGAAATATACCATTTAGGAGAATTTAATAAAAAGTAGGAACATGCTAATTATGAAAACTTTCTTAAAATATAAACCTTCCATAAATAGAAAGTGTGTAGGACCGTTGATTACTCAGAGAAATAATCAGAACAGGAACTCTTTACATGCAGATCACAACCATGCGGAATGAAGTTGTATCATACTTGTTTTTACTTAAGCTTTGTTTTACTTATACTTGTAGTTTGATTGTATTGATTGCATAAACTAGTGAACACAAGATAATAAATTTCTCGGTACTATTTGCATTAACTCAAGTTCAAACTGTTACAAGTGTAAGCACTGAAACGGGTTACAATCTGGTACTTGTGAATGAACTAGCTAACAACTATAAATAGTACTAAGGAGATCAACTACAGCCGCTGATCTCATACGGGTTAATCTAACCGTATATAAAAGTCAAACAATAAACTTACTAAAAGAACCTTAGTAAACATACAAAAGAGGAAATGTGCAAAATGCATTTATCTATAAGTAGGAGACGGCTAGGATGTGACTTTGGAAGAATGAAAGTTGTTGCAGGTCTGAATTCTGCAAAAGTAATATTCCAGTACTTTTCCGGTTGAACTCTTTATTCTGTTGGATAAAAGAGTTCACCCGGAAATGTTCTTCCGGTTGAGCTTCCGGTTGACCAAAGCTTCCGCTTGAGCGTTCTTCCGCTTGAACATATCTTCAACCGGAAATCTTCGTCTTGATCCGGTTGACTCAGAAAATCATTTCCTTACAAAGTGGAATCGAACAAGCAACGTAATTGTTAATTGAGTCACCAACGCGTCGTTTGGGTCGACTGGGTTAGTCTAAGTGTTCTTACACTGTCGTCTCACACGGTTACATACATATAGGTGATTCATAGGATAATCATCTACATCATATCAAACTCTTGTCGAGCACCCTAAGGTGAGTTCACTGCCCCGAAAGTATCTCCTTTTGGGGAGAAAACATGCTTACAGACATAGATACAAACATGCTTACAAACATTGAGATCTAGTAATTCTGTTATACTATCTTTCCACTTATGTGCTTACATAACACGCTTAAAAGTACTTAACATATCGGACCGTTAATATATGGATTATAGCGAGGAGGTATTGAGTAGTACTACTGGGTCTGACAAACCCCGCCCGAGTTAGTCGCTCTAACTTGACTGGAGGTCAAACGTGTGTAATATTTGTCCTAATCAACGCCCTTGTTCGTGTTAGACAAGGCGGAAAGGAAACAAACACAAACAGTCACGCTTCGGTTGCGAACGCATAGTGGTATTGAAACGCAGCCTAGCTAGCTAACGATATAAACATGATTACATTTCTGCAAACTCCCGAACGTACATTTTGTTTAAACCTTTGAACTCACCAACATTTGTGTTGACACATTTTAACATGTTTTCTCAGGTATCTAGTTACGGAGCACGATTAGGACGCATGCATTTCATCAGGGTCTGAAATTCGCTTTAATACATGTTTAGGTTATTTCTTTTCATTATGGTTTAGGCTTCTTGTTGATACATTGTTCCTGATCGTCATGTGAAGTATCGAATTCAAGACAAGACATAAAAGATTGCTGAGGTCCGAACTCCCAGCGAACCTGGAGTTCGGACATGGCCGAACTTGTGGCCGAACCTGAGGTTCGGCCAGTCGTATTTCAGCTAGTATAAATACGTCATCTTGTATAGTACAATGAGAGCTTCTGTGTCATATTTTCTAAGTGTACTCTGTGGTTATCTCTGTGGTTAATACAAGTCATTTGTATTTACTCTCTGTGTTTCATCTCATATTTCATTGATTTCATCACGACTAAGTAGAAGATCCGTACGCTCACGCACTTTCAAGTGGTATCAGAGCATTAGGTTTGCTCTACTAGTCGGAAATCAGTGTTCTTCAGAGTTTTGAGTTCAAATTCACGTTTTTACGAAAATGTCAATCATTTTTGAATTCGTTTGATCATTTCGAGTGTGTTTTTCGTCAAAAATCTGTTTCTAGATCTTTTTTTTATCGAGTTTGCTTGAATTCCTGTCGAAAATTCCTGTCAAAAACGTTGAAAATCGAGAGAATGAGGTCGAGAGAAATCTGTCTCATTTGAGGTTCGGACAAGCTCGGCATAACCGCTCTGAACTCGGGGTTCGGACGGAGCTCGGTCATTCTTTAAGTTCGGTGAAAGATCGGTTTAGGCTCGGACAGAGTTCGGTGGTCATTCGGAGCAAGTTCGGACTTATTTCTGTTTTGTTCGACCGAAGGTCAGGTTCGGCGGACGTTCGGTGTTGCTAAAGTTCGGACGACATTCGGAGTTAGTTCGGAGAAGGTTCGGACGAGGTTCGGAGTGAACAGTGTTCAGTTTTTCGAAGATGTCCGATTTTCAAGCATTTGCAGCTATTCAAAATTCGGTTCAAGCTACGATGCAAACAATGATGAATTATGATAATGAAATTGGAACAAGTCAGAAAGTTCCCAAATTGTTAAAATTGGAAGATTGTCATAGTTGGGTTAAACGATTTGAAGCGTTTGTCGATACGAATGACATTGATATGTGGTTAGCGTTCACTGAGCAATATGTTTATCCTAAAGATGAAACTGGTGAACCTATTCTTCAAAGAAAAATGTCTTCTGAACAAAAGAAAGCTTATCAAGCTGAGAAAAAGGCGTATGGTACGTTAACGATGGCATTGCCTAAAGAGTTACTTCATCAATTTGCTGGTAACTACACATCAAAAAGTCTATGGGATGCTTTGGAGAAACGATGTGAAGGCAATGACCAATACAAGAAAAGTCGACAAAAGGTTTTGAAGAAAGAGTTTGATAGTTTTAAGCATTATCAGAATGAAACGATTCCCAATCTAATTGCAAGATTCGCTCATCTGATGAGTGAAATGCGTTTGGTGAATCTTACTAAAGAAGAGGTTGATATGAAAGAAAAGATTTTGGAAGCATTGCCTGAAAAATGGGAGAATTATGTGATGATGATTACTCATGATAAAGATTTTTCCGGATTGTCTTTCAATGATTTGGTTCAAAGACTTCAGGCTCGGGATATGGAATTAATGGTGAATAAATCACTTCCTACACAAATTCAGAATCTTGCAGTGTATCATAGTGAAAATGACTCTACAATGAATGCTGGGAAGTCTACTAGTCTTAGTTCTGCTCTTCCTACAGCATTTCTAGCAGGTAAATCTGAAATTCCAAGTTATTCTTCTGCTGGTTGTACTGTGTCATTTCCAAGTTCTTCGGCTCAAAGTGCATTGTCTGTTCAAACTGTTGATGATTATAATGCATTGATGTCTGCATTGGTATCTTCATATTTTGGTGTTATCACTGGTGCTGTGAGTAATGTTGAGTTAGCAAATGAAGATTACGATCAGATTGATTATGATCATTTGGAAGAAATGGATCTTAATTGGCAGTATGCAATGTTGGTTCGACGAACGAAGAAATTTTTTAACAGAACTGGGAAGAAAAGATTGAATCAGGATGGTAAGATTGGTTTGGATAAATCGAAGGTGAAATGTTACAAGTGTTCAAATTATGGTCATTTTGCTCGCGAATGTCCAAGTTCAACAGAAAGTAAATTGAAAACTGGTCAACATGCACATTTAGTTTTTCATCCATCCGATAAAGCTGAAAAGGTTGATCAGAAATCTGCTACTCTTGCTTATGATTGGACTAATACATTTATGCATCCAGATGGGTTTGCCTGGAATGCCGATTCAGAAGTTAAAAAGAATCATACTCCAATCTCAATTGCTTTAACTGTTCAACATGCTGATGATGAAAGTTTTTTAACAGAGTCTGATACTTCTTCTAGTATATCTTTGGTACAAGAAGAATTACCTAAAGTTTCTACAAGTTCAAAGGTTGAAGAGTTTGAATGTTTCAAATGTAAGAAATTGCTCCAGGAGATTGCAAGTTTTGAACAACGTTGTCAAATTTCAACTGAAGAGATTGTGGTGTTAAAGAAAGAGTTAGAGGATTTTCAAAAGAAGTATTATGAGTTGGTTCATGTTCATGAAGATGTTTTGAAAGAAAAAGCAAAATTGGCTGGAGAGTGTGAGAAAGCAAAAGCTGAGGCTTTAGACGCAGCTCATGATTTTGAAAATCTGTTTGAGAAGAGTTATCCAGTTCAGCAAAAGTATGAAGAAGCTACTGCCCTTATTGCTACAACTGCTGTTACTGTTGAAAAACTTCAAAACAAGGTCTCTATGCTTCAAGATGAAAATACCCTCTATCGTGACAAGAATGAGGTATTGACTAAAGATGTTGAGATTTACAAGAAAAAGAGAGAAAGTGTTCTTAAAGAATTGTTTGCTGAATGTGAGATCAGAAAGTTACAGACTTATGAATATGATGATCTCAATGCAAAGTTTATCAAGTCACAGAAAGAAGTTTTTGAAGCTCATCAAAAGATCAATGACTTGAAATTGGAAATTTTGGAACTGAAAAGGCAAGTGAAGAACTGCAATTTGTCACCAACAATGCTCAATTTCCTATACAAGAAGGATCAGAGTTCATAAAGTTCTAAAAAGGATGATGTTCACTTGGTTCCTCAGCCAGTGGATTTGGTTGAAGTTACTTCTGCTCCGCTTGATCCAAAAGATGAATTGCATGATTATTCCAAGTTTGTTACTCCACCCAAGAAGAACAAGTCTAAGTCAAAGAAGAAAGAAAAGCCTTTGGGTGAAGCTCCAAAATTTGTTTCAAAATCTGTATTGCTGGAACATGAAAAGGTTTTTGATAAGGTTGCTTCGAGTCCTTCATCTACAACTGAAGAAGAAACTGAGTTGATAGAGAAGAAGAATCTGAAGGATATCAAAGTTAAATTCACTAGCGAAGCTAAGATGAGAGAAGCTTCGGGTTCTTCTTCAAATTCTTCAAAGATTCCAGGTTACAAGCACAAAGGTTTAGGTTACAAAGTGAAGGAAGAACCAGTTCAAGCTAAGAAACCAGTGAAAGCTGAAAAGGTTCCTAAAGCAAAGGTTGCAAAGAAACCACCATTTCAGAAGGAATTTTCTTATTATTCTGGAAAGTCATCATCTTCAAGGAGTCCATCTCCTAGTTATGATTCTTCTGATGGTTTCTTTGATAACTTTGATTCTGAACATTCAACTGGTTTTTCAAAATCAAAACAATTTTCAAACAATTTTCGAGAAAGACTTTGTTATGTATGTCGTCAACCAGGACATTTAGCTGCTGATTGTCCGACGACTGCATATATTCACAAAACTGCTAAATATGTGGATAACAAAGGTCAAATTTTTTATGAACCATGGTCTCCAAAGCACAAATTAATTCGTACATCGTCTTGGTCTAAATCAAGTACGTCGGTTGAATCTGATTCAGGTACCGATCATAAATTAAAACTTTTACAAATTTGGAAACCAAAAGTTGTTTCCAAGGCCAACAAGGACTTTGTGGAAGACACCGGGCGACCCGACGCTGTTGATTCGGGTCGATCTCATTGCGACTAATATTTTATTTGGTGTCAAGCAGGTGTTTCAGGAAGATCTTTCGGTGATTGGAAAATTGCTGATTGTGAAATATTTGTTTTTAATTAAATTGAATTTCAAAATCAATTTTGTTTTTCAAAAAGGCTAAACTGTGAGTTTTCGTGTTGGTTGATCAATTTTCTTGTTCTTCACTCCGTCTCATTCTGAGGGGGGGGGGGGGTTTGTTTTTGCAAAAATACAAAAATAGTGTGTCCAAATTTTGGTATCGTAAAAATGAAAATCTATAAATAGAGTTGTCATTTTTAGGGGGAGAAATTTGGAAAAGACAAAAACAATGAAAAATGCAAAAATCCAAAAACATTGAAAAATAAGAAATTGTATCCGACATGATTGGGAAATGATGGTACATTGGCTGACAATGTCTGACTCATGGATAAAGTAAGTGAAAAAGCCATAAGACCATTTGATCGATGTGTAAGGTAGGCTCGGCAAATCAGAAAGTATACAAATGTGATATACACTAAATCTGATGCTTGACCTAGTGGACAACATCTTGATACGTATCTCATGATATATCAAGAAAAAGATATGTGAAAAATAAAATGAGAAGTCACTGTGTATACATGTGTTCATTTTGCAAAGATTTAAACTTGTTTGATTTTCTTTATTTTGTCAAACGATCGGACTTTCTCTGCGTGTCGAAAGACCGACCTGATCGTTGTTCGTTTGACGTTCTGCTTTAGTTTCTTTGGTGTTTCGTATAACTCATCGGACTATCTCTGCGTGTACGGGAGTACCGACCTGATTGTTGTTGAGTTATACAACTTCAACTTGTTTTATTTTCTTATTTTGTTAAATCCGAGGCCTTATCTGCGTATCGAAAGATCGACCTTAAGGTAGACGATTTAACGTTCTTATTTCTTTTTGCATGGAACACAGTTGATTATATCATGATTACAATCATTATGTGATTCAAATCATGTTAGAACAAAAATCTTGGTGACTGACGCAATCAAATCTGTTTACCGAAGCATTCGACTGAAGAATCCATGTGAATCGATTTAGAGACTGAGTTGTGATGATCGAGGCTTGCGAGATTGGACGAAAGACCGTTTTCTGGAAAAGTCAACCGTTCGGGTCAACGGTCAACGTAAAAGTCAACGGAAGATCGGTTCGAGCGAGTCAAGCTTCAGATTAATTTAATCAGCTTTGATTTAATTAATATTTATGTTTATCTCATTTACTTGTAATTTACTGTTATGTTATGTTTTTCTATTGTTAGTCACCCTCACTATATATAGTGAGGGTGCCCATTACAAGTAAAGGAGTCTCCAAATGGGGAGATGATGAATTTCTTGTAGAGTGTGAGATTTCCATTCTAGAGAGAGAGTGAGTCATGGATTCTAGAGAGAGAAAGTGTTCTTCATGATTCATTGATTGTAATCTTTCGATTAATGAAATCATTCGACATGTTCATCATCTTTCTTGTTTATGTTTATTCATGATTCATCATCATCATCTTCTTCATTTGTTTTGAGTTTTCGAATCCGAACCATGTTCTTGCTCAAGATCGAGATTCTTGTAGTGAAAATCGGTCCTAACAAATGGTATCAGAGCGGGTACCGATCAGATTCATCTCACCGTGAATCTGGTCACTCGAATCTGAGATTTTGAGCTTGAATGGGTAAGGATGAGAAAACTTATTTTTAGAGACTTTTTTCTATTTTTTCTTCATTTCTGGATGTTTTCTGATGATATGGATGATAGATTCATGTTTGGGAGTGCATCTGGATGTTATTTAGTGTTTTACATCTTCAAATCTGGTGGAGAAATGAAGATCCGGAGTTATTTTTAGAACTTTGAAGTTTTTCCCGTATTTGAAGATTTTGAAGATTTTTAGCTTTGATTCTTCGTTTTCTGGGCATTTCTTCATGGATTTGGATGATATGAGGTATGATTCTCAGTGGAAAACGCGTTCCCGATCCATTGGAAGCATCCGTTTCGTCTGAATCTCAACGGTTTTAGCGGATCTGGAAAAACACACACTGACGGTGTAAGTGTGTGTTCTTCGTGTTCTTGAAGATTTCAGATTTAGGAGCTGATTTGATCGAAGTTGCTGCTGTTTATGGTTTGTTTGTGGCCAGAACAATCACGTAAATGGTTTTTCTTCTCGAATCTGTCATGAATCTGTTATCTACACTCATTCTGGAACATCGAAATCGCATCAGGAAGATGTTCAAGTGGCTGTGTTCTTCGTGTTCTTCGAGTTTTCCAGATTTGTTCATCAGTTTTGAAGATTTGAAGATACTCTTAGCGGACTTGTCCAAGTCTTAGCGAACTTCTACTCGCTTTAGCGAACTTCCAGCAATTCTTAGCGAACTTGTTGAGTTTTAGCGTACTTGAGGTGTGCTTTAGCGAACTTGAGGCCTTAGCGAACTTCACGTTCGTCTTAGCGGACTTCTGGAAAGCTTAGCGTACTTGTTTGCTTAGCGAACTTGAAAATGGGTTTTCGCTCGAGAGAGTTTCAAGACTTTTTGATCGTTAAGTCTTGTAGAGGATGAGCTTACGAGTTCACGGACATAAATTTCGTTGATTTTCGTTGAGTATTCGCTGTGATATAAGCGAATCACGTTTTTTCGGCGAGATTCGTAACTCCGGTGGATATTTCCGACCGATTTAGGGTTTCTGGGTGGTCAGTATTCTTTTTAAGAAGACGACGACGTGGCGGAGGGTCATTGGCTGTAGAGGAATTCTCTCTCTCCTCTTGTCGGATAGCAATCATCTGCCACATTCTGTTGTCGCGAGTTCATTGGGTTAAAAAGTCTCGCATGGGTCCCGCCTTAACACAAGAGAGCCGTTAGAGCTGTAGGCTGTCGATCAGCCATTGGCTACAGGTGAGGCCTGTGGACCCCATTCCCAAATGAACCGTTGGAGGCTGTAATGGTTCTCCTCATTTCATTGGCTGAAACCTGCGCGTGGGTCCCTTCTGAGTGAAAAGAGACGTTGAAGGGCTGTGTGTTGGCGCGTTCTGATTGGCGCTGCCCCTCCTCACACGGATCATCATTTATGTGCCGTTGGATCTTTTGTTTCTCAACCGTCAGATCATTTTTTGTGCTTTTTGCTGATTGGTGCATTTCAAGGCACACGGATTGTGGTCTTTGAAGGCTATTTTCTAATTGGTGGAAGTTAATATGACAAGGATTATGGTTTTCTTGATGGAGATTTAATTATTCTAATTAAATTTTCAGCTTTTTCGTCAACCGCGGGTATTTTTCTTATCAGTTTTTCTACAAGACTTACGAGATGACGCCCGAACTGAATTGCAGAAATTTTTTTATTAGTCTCGGATTTATTCTAATTTATTGGGATTCTCGTTTATTGATGTCGCGCAACGTTTGCTATCGATCACTGACGGGTTAGCTTTATTATCCGGTTAATTACTCGGCTTTCTCGTTATATCTCACGGTTTATTTTTAGTGGATGCAGCGTTGTCGTCAACTAACCGGATTAACTGGAATCTTAGTTAAATATTGGAATTTATCCGATTAAATCTCTCGGATGACTGTTTATTGAAGAAATTTGACATTTACTTTAATTTTCGCATCCAACCTCAGTCATGCGGATTATTCACAACTGTCAGCATCCGGCTTCCGGGTTTTCGCAAGATTGTCCGATTTCAAGATTGTTTATCCGGTTTCTCTAGGCAACCGATCGCGACGGTTCGACTCTCCGCATCTCATTTTTACGCTTCCGACTTGATGTTTTTGGGGAGATTTAGAGAAATAGGGGGAATTATTATGGAACTGGATATCGGGTCGATTATTCGAAGTTGGAGCATGTTCGGTGTCAAACTGGTTTATCTGATTCAGTTTGTTGCGGTTTGGACTCCGAGATGTAGCATTTTCTCAGTATTGTACCCGACCGTGTGAACCGAGTGAGCGGAACACTTGGATCTCGAACTGGAGCAACAAGAACAGAAGAAGCTTATTTAGAGGGGGAATCTCTACGACAGATTGTCTCCGGTTTATCAGTTTCTCATTGAAGATGTACGGCAGAGCGATTCTTCAGCAGTTGAACAGATTTGAAAGCATCAGTCAAGGGGGAAATTGTTAGAACAAAAATCTTGGTGACTGACGCAATCAAATCTGTTTACCGAAGCATTCGACTGAAGAATCCATGTGAATCGATTTAGAGACTGAGTTGTGATGATCGAGGCTTGCGAGATTGGACCGAAGACCGTTTTCTGGAAAAGTCAACCGTTCGGGTCAACGGTCAACGTAAAAGTCAACGGAAGATCGGTTCGAGCGAGTCAAGCTTCAGATTAATTTAATCAGCTTTGATTTAATTAATATTTATGTTTATCTCATTTACTTGTAATTTACTGTTATGTTATGTTTTTCTATTGTTAGTCACCCTCACTATATATAGTGAGGGTGCCCATTACAAGTAAATGAGTCTCCAAATGGGGAGATGATGAATTTCTTGTAGAGTGTGAGATTTCCATTCTAGAGAGAGTGAGTCATGGATTCTAGAGAGAGAAAGTGTTCTTCATGATTCATTGATTGTAATCTTTCGATTAATGAAATCATTCGACATGTTCATCATCTTTCTTGTTTATGTTTATT
The DNA here is from genome assembly GCA_039602395.1 of Deinandra increscens subsp. villosa. Lineage (NCBI taxonomy): Eukaryota > Viridiplantae > Streptophyta > Magnoliopsida > Asterales > Asteraceae > Deinandra > Deinandra increscens. The sequence continues at coordinate 26,510,291 of JBCNJP010000023.1, forward strand.
CATGATTCATCATCATCATCTTCTTCATTTGTTTTGAGTTTTCGAATCCGAACCATGTTCTTGCTCAAGATCGAGATTCTTATAGTGAAAATCGGTCCTAACAAATCACAAATGAAATCACAAAATGTGATAAGCAAAGCATATCTGAGTATGTCTGATAGTGTGGGGTACACTGGTCAATGCAAATTTAATCAATACTTTAACATATCCAGATGTTATGAGTATGATTGTGCCAGAGTTTAAAGTTGGACAAATTATATCTGCAATCGGCATGGCTTATGTGCTACATTAATCGAAATTGAAGTGTAGTTCAGCATATTATGACTAATATGATCCCAAGTTGTGATCTTTCTCACAAAAGACAAAAATAGTGTCTGATTCTGTAATGCCTTACATTTCTAATCAGAAAATATCAAAAAGATTTTGGGTGTGTTTTGATATAAACTTTCTAAAAGCCAAAACGATTTTGTTTCTTATTTGTTTTCGATTGATCAACACGAATTACGAAATCATTTTCAAAATCAATCTATCTTGGAGTCTCGAAGAGACATTTTGCACCAAGATTATTTATGTTGGCAGGTTTCTAAGTGGGAAGAGAACATCACAACTTCAAGTCTTCTGAAGCTTGTTGATAAAGAGATTACACACGATGCAATATTAAGTATTCAAAATTGAACTCATCGTCAAGATCGAGGAAGAGTTTGATTGAGGATACAAGATACAAGTTTTGATAAGAGGAGATGATACTGCACATGCCGAGGGGGAGTTTGTTGATACATGGTTCCTGATCGTCATGTGAAGTATCGAATTCAAGACAAGACATAAAAGATTGCTGAGGTCCAAACTCCCAGCGAACCTGGAGTTCGGACATGGCCGAACTTGTGGCCGAACCTGAGGTTCGGCCAGTCGTATTTCAGCTAGTATAAATACGTCATCTTGTATAGTACAATGAGAGCTTCTGTGTCATATTTTCTAAGTGTACTCTGTGGTTATCTCTGTGGTTAATACAAGTCATTTGTATTTACTCTCTGTGTTTCATCTCGTATTTCATTGATTTCATCACGACTAAGTAGAAGATCCGTACGCTCACGCACTTACACTTCTGTTTTGCGTAATATGTTTACTTATCTTTATTTACGCTTCCGCATGTGTTGAAAGTCATTTTCTTGCATGGTTTAGTATGGCTAATGACTCAGGTCCTGGTTTGTTACACGCCTTGCGGTTATACTCTGCAGGTGGATTTTGAGGGTGTGACAGATTGGTATCAGAGCCATTGGTTATAGTGAACTAGGTCTTGCATGTAGGACAACTATAGCCTTAGAGTTGCATTAGTCATACACATATGCGCGCACATGTTCTTGTTGTTCTAGCATTTCACTACATATACATATATGTATACATAGTACATTACAAACATGTTAACATCCCCTACATCATCCCAAGCGGGCAGGAGACCTACTAGTCCTTCAAATGACTGAACTGAAGGAATGCTGAATGAAGTTGAATCAGTACACTGACGCTCATGAGGAATAGACTCACGTAACAGGTTCTCGCTGTAGGGTCAGGTGGGCCATGAGCTGCGGGACGCGTGCAACACAACATGAAAAATCACAAGCTTACTGGCGATTGATAAGGATCTTTGAGTCCTTACGAACAAATTTAGCCGTGACATCGAGGCAGTTGACATGAAGCACAAGGATTCCCATATATAGCGGGGGAAGCATCGGCGCATACATAAAACTGGAATTTGGGGACGCTGAGGTTCGAGCGGCCGTAACAAAATTCAGAAACATGACGGTCGGTTACACGGGTTGAGAGAGTCGAGGCACGGACCGTGGTTATTGTGGGTACGTCAATCTAAGCACTTCACACCAAGGAGGGTGAAGAGGAACCCGAGGAGAAGATCGTGGTGACACTAACATGACTATAATCCAACAGATGACACCGGACAATCAATACCTAGTGACAACATTAGTGGTCCATGCCCAAGAGTAGGGGCAATGAGGTCAAGGAACCTGCACTTTTAGGAACTTTAAGGGTTGTAAGCCTCATGAATTCAACGGAATTAAAGGGGCGGCTAGCTCTCTCAGTTATACTGAGAAGACAGAAAATTGACGTTGGGGACGTGTGATTTCCCTTCGCCAACAGAGTTAAACAAGTGTCAGGATCATTCAAGGGACCCGCCCTCACCTGATGGAATACCCAGATAACAATGTTGGGTCCGAGCACAACAAACACACTACCATGGAAGGAATTCACTACCTCACTCAAAAAAGTGTGCAGTTCGAGATATTTGTTCAGAATCTAAAGGAAAGATATAGAATCTCAAGATGGAGATCTCTGAACACGAAGCTTATACAACTATATCCAATGAGTGTATCCCTTTGTGTTCTCGCACAATGAAACCGGTTTATAAACAAATAGAATTTCACGTGGCTAGGTTGGCCATCAGACTCGGAGCATGGTAACTTCTTCAAATCCCGCCAGCCTTTAACAAGCAGCTCAGTTAGCTCGTGAGCTTACCGACCAGACTGTAGCTCAAGTGGCCCTTCCATGATGGAGTCTACTACATGTACTTCAAGACATATGAGAAAGTGAAACAACCTAAGTGGCAATAATTTCATAATCGGGTTTTATCTGCCAGCCAACAGCAGCAGTAGGGTCATAAGCTTAATAACTCGGCATGTAACTTCTTCAACAAGTAGAACGATATGAGCCAAATAGTTAGCGCCAAGTCCAATATACTAGAAATTACCCAAAGGTGTAACAAGTGTGATTTTCATCACATCGGCACATGTAGAAGGTATTGTGGCCATAACTATGGAAAGATGGGTCGCATGGCCAAGGATTGCAGGGTTAAATGTCGGAGAAATCAACTAAAAGACTACTGAAGGCATCATTGAATGTTTAGGGTAGAGAGAAGCACTTTAAGAGAAACTACCCAGGGAACCAACGGCTGTGCGTTCGTGCTTGGTTCGGGTAACGTCTAGAATGATTCAATCGTCACTAACGTATTACAGAGGATGAAGGATGTTCAAACCTTGTTGGAGGCTAGGCATGCGCTGGAACTAATAAAGGCTAAAATTGGATGGAAACAAGAAATATTTTTAGAGGGCGTAAACTGGAACTAGCAGACCTACATGTGGAACACTCCGAGTATATTCGACGAGACTGTCGGAATGGACTAGTTATCCAAGCATCAAGGTAAGATCCTCATCAGAAGAAATTTGTATACATCCCTCTCCTTAGTAGAAGAGATTCCGTCAAGTTCAAGGGTAGGAAATTGGGTCTATCTTAGGCAACATTTCATATCTTAAGACACGTGGATGTCTGCGCAGGGATCACGTCACCATCTAGCTCATGTGGATGAGAAGCCCAAGTAAGAAAGGAAGATCGGGAATTTTTCTGCCATTCATAACCTTCTAGAAGTATCCACCAAAGACTTGCCCAGTCTTCCATCTCATTGTCAGGTCAGACCTCGGGTTGACCTCGCACCCGAGGCAACATTTATTTCCCGAGTATCACACAGACTCATACCGGATGACCTACAATAGTTATTTACCCAGTCACATGAGTCACCAGATAAAGGATTTATCAAGTCAAGCTTATCGTCGAGAGAAGGCCCAGTTATTTTTCCAAGGAAAAGAATGGGAATTTGCGTACGTGCATCGATTTTCGTGAGAGTAACAATGCTACCGTCCAACACTATTATCGCTACCTCGATCGATTCAACAACAGGTTATTAAAGATATGTTGGTTACCCTAAAACACAGGGAAAACACGAAGAGCATTGTCGTTTGAACCTGTTGACTTTGTAAAAGGGATACAGGTCGACCCATTTACAGTGGAGGCCATCGAGGATTGGCCAACTCCAACAATACCAACAGAGGTGACATCAGTATTGTAGTTTGGAAGCTTGCTACCGAAGATTCATTCAGGAGAGTCTCTATGACCGCTCAACTTCCCCTACTCCCTGAACCGCAAAAGCGCTGCATACTGAAGTGGTGACCATAACGCGACTTTTCAAATGATAAGGTAGAAGCTTCGCAGGGCATCGATTTTTATCATATACAAAGGAGCCAAAGACATCATGGCATGCTGCAATGCACCCAAGTAGGGTCTCGGTGGTGTTTTTATACAACACGAGGAGATCATAACCTCTGCCTCACTTCACTTAGATACGCATGAGCTGAACTACACTACCCATGACCTGGGATTGGGTGCAATGATGTTCGCTTCGAAGGTCTGGAGACAATACATGTATGGTACCAATCCGATTACATTGATTACAAGATTTCGGAAAGCATAATGTGAGTGTGGGCGCGCAGGTACAAGAGCATGGGTTGGAACCCTGTTGTGTAACTACTAGCATGAGATTTACCATATCTCTAAATTCACCTAAATACCAACAAGGAAAAGGGTGGTTTTGGTAGGTAACAGGTGCACTTCTGGAATGCTAAAGGTGTGGTGGGTTAGCTGCGGTACACCATATATATAAACACTAATGATGCTTTGGAAGTGGGACGAGTAGTCAGACCAAGAACTAGCCCTAGTCATTACTGGGCAAGGCTAGCGTTGTAGCTGATGCCTTGAACAAAAAGAAACCCCTAAACTCAGCCAGACTCAAGCATTGCAACTTACTACACGCACCGGAATACCAAAGAAAACTCAAACCACTCAACTCAAGACATTATGAGAAACTATTGTAGGGACGGGGTCTTACGAGGAACGATAACTCTTAGAGGTCAAACTGGATGAATTTTGTAAATTTATGGGTACCCTGGTGCCGATAAGTGGTACAAACATTTGAGAGCACTCGACCGAACATGAAAGCCAAAATTGGAACCTATGTGTGCAAGTGTCTGATTTAATCTAAAGTTAAGATCCTACATCAACAGTTATTCAGACTATTACCACAACCAGAAACACCCCTATGTGAAGTGGAGAAAAACATCTATGGACCCTAGCACCAAACTACTTCGAACATAAGGCAAACGTGATACGGTCTAGTTGATCACTGGCCACTGACCAAACCTACACACTTTCTAACAAGCGAAAGGACTACACTTTCAAACAATCGAAAGAAATAGCAAAATGGAGAAGTTATCTTAGCCCTACAAGGGATCATCGCACAACATGGGGTGCGACTTCAACCATATCGGATCACGATAGTCAACTTACATCTTATTCTAGAAATATTATAGAAGGTGCTTGGAGCACACTTAGACACGGGCAATGTATATCATTCTCAACCTGATGGACAGAACGTACAGACTACCTAAGCCGTTAGGACACATGCTTAAGGTATGTGCCATGGATTCCAACAACAGCTGATAAACACTCCTAACACTTGGTAGAGTTTCTATAACAAACGATTATCACACTAACATTCAGCTAGCATCATTTAAAACAGTTTCAAGGAAGAAAATGTAAGCGGTGGGTGATGGTCAGCTCAGAGATCCTGAGCGGTACATGAGGTACCGGGGAGGATCATGCAAAGCAGCGTATCGCAAGCGTTAGAGGATTTATGTCGACAAACATCTTATTGAAGGTCTCATTTTTAGGATAACGGGGCAAACTAAACTTAACATATGAGGAATTATCCAAGAATTATAAATAGAATTATTCCTCTAGCATGAGACTAGAACCTACCGGCAAGATGTAAATGGACACACAACATACACAACGACTTTCATGAATCTAACCTGAAGGGTGGTTATCACAAGAAACACTCATCGCTTCACTAGAGGAGTTGAAACTCGATGAACAACTGTAACCCATTGGGGAACCAGTGGAAACAAAGAGTTGGATCGGTAATCAACGTGATTATATAAATGTATCAAACTTCAAGATTCATTGGAAACTTAAGGCAAAGGTCGAAGCTCAAAAGGAAACACGACGATCAAAAGATACGAAATGGATACTCAGTTACTCGAACAGACAAACACCAATCAACGAAAGTACGAATAAAATTTCACGGCGAAATTTCATTCAACAATGGGATAATGTGACAACGGAAATTTTTTATTTTCCTTGTGTCTAACGGGGAGCAGCAACGAATCTAATTTTCGAGACGAAAATTCCTTCAACAAGGAGATAATGTGAATGGTAACGATTTCAAACTTACATGCATTCATACATCTAGTAGATTTATTAGAGGCGTCAAGGAGTCTACGAACATTCACACACGAGTCGGTCCTAAACGTTGGTTGACTAAATTGATAAAACGTAAACGAACGAACATAATTTATACAACTTGTGATTATGTGATCTTACGTGACCTTACATGATAATTGTATTAGGTGAGCATAAATGCATGTCATTTCTATATGATTTGGAGGTTAACGTTTCATGAACATCATTTACGGATGGAGTGGTAATTTTAATAAAGTAATTTATTAAGCCTTTTAAAACAAAGAAGAAAAAAAACAAAAAAAAAAACAATTCCCTTCTAGATCAGACTCTCGGTTATCTCTATCCCCTACCACCACTATCTTCACATTCAAAATTTAAACCCATGATCCCTAATCCTCTTAAATCAGCCACTACCCCCTATTTCCCCTCACAACTTCACAACTGATCTCTCCCCCACTCCCCTTGAACAACGTGACTTCCACCCGTTGCTCCAAACAAATTCGATCGAAGTTTAACAAGGCGAAACCAAGCTTTCCTTCTACCTAATTGTTTACGGCAGAAGATATCCCACCACCTCCTTCTTGATTTGTGCATCTCATTGGATCAGTGGCGATCACGAACGAAGGGGAACTAACGGTGAAGATCGCAAGCAACAAACAACCACTTGAACCCCCTCCAACTCGCCGTGAGGCATGCAATTCCTTTACAGAATTTTGCCCCCTTCAACATCATAAATCAGGTCCTTTTGCTGCATGTAACTCTTCTTGTTATTGACTCATATTCAAGGCTTGCTATATCTATAAAAAAAAAGGAAAAGTAGGAACCGATGGTTGTTAAGGGGGTTATATATCTCAATGTGTCATTACATGCTCAATATACATGTGGTTTAATTAGATTATCAACCATGATGATGTGTCAACTGATCCATATGCTTACTAGTTGATATAGTATGTAGTGCATGATGGATATGATATTAAGAGATGATGTTGATGCATGGATAGAATGAGGTGGCTGGGTTGTTAAAATCTTAATATGCGTATATGTGAACCTTATATGCGTGACACTATTAGTTGCCGTGATGATTTTTTTTAGGTAAATATGATCTGAGTGTTATTGTTAGGGATGGTATTAAGTGTTGGTAATAGCCCCATGGGTTTTAGAACTTCTAAAATGGTTCAAGCGGATTTTTATACAAACCTAGATAAATCACGTTTTTGGACAGCTTGCTGTCAGGTTTTTTGGTCAACTTCGGGACACCATAACTCACTTAATACTTCACGAAATTGAGTGATTCTTTTTCTAGAATAAACTTTGAAGTGTTATCTTTCAAATCCAAGTGGTAGCACTCAAATTCATGAAGGTTTCGACCTCCTTTCTACCATAACAAAAAAGTGTGCAAACATCTCTAATTTATGAAACGTGTTGATGAAATAAATTATTTGGCATTGCTAAGTAAATTTTATGTTTGAGATTTTAATGGTGATTGATCAAAATAACTATGTGTTATTGTAGTTAAAATATAAGAGTCCAATTAAATATGAAAAGCTATGTAACAGGACGATTTTAAGAACCTTATTAGTGATAGTGAGTCATGGTAGTGTTATGTATATGACTAACATGTTTAAACTAGAAACCTTTGTATGAAACTTATATGATTCACTATTATACATGCTTTACATGAGATGTATGACATATATTTATGAACTACTTGCTACTTGAATTAATTGGTCAACTTAGGACTACGTTGTTTAACGAATAACATGATTTAGGTGCATGCTAGGATACAGGTAACATGTTCTTGCATGCTTATTTGATAACTTGCTATAATGGGAAATATACCATTTAGGAGAATTTAATAAAAGTAGGAACATGCTAATTATGAAAATTTTCTTAAAATATAAACCTTCCATAAATAGAAAGTGGAATCGAACAAGCAACGTAATTGTTAATTGAGTCACCAACGCGTCGTTAGGGTCGACTGGGTCAGTCTATGTGTTCTTACACTGTCGTCTCACACGGTTACATGCATATAGGTGATTCATAGGATAATCATCTGCATCATATCAAACTTTTGCCGAGCACCCTAAGGTGAGTTCACTGCCCCGCTTTTAAGTATCTCCTTTTGGGGAGAAAACATGCTTACAGACATAGATACAAACATGCTTACAAACATTGAGATCTGGTAATTCTGTTATACTCTCTTTCCACTGATGTGCTTACATAACACGCTTAAAAGTCCTTAACATATCGGACCGTTAAAATATGGAATATAGCGAGGAGGTATTGAGTAGTACTACTGGGTCTGACAAACCCCGCCCGAGTTAGTCGCTCTAACTTGACTGGAGGTCAAACGGGTGTAATATATGTCCTAATCAACGCCCTTGTTCGTGTTAGACAAGGCGGAAATGCAACAAACACAAACAGCCTAGCTAGCTAACGATATAACCGTGATTACATTTCTGCAAACTCCCGAACGTACATTTTGTTTAAACCTTTGAACTCACCAACCTTTGTGTTGACACATTTTAACATGTTTTCTCAGGTATCTAGTTACGGAGCACGATTAGGACGCATGCATCTCATCTGGGTCTGAAATTCGATTTAATACATGTTTGGGTTATTTCTTTTCATTATGGTTTAGGCGTCTGTTTTGCGTAATATGTTTACTTATCTTTATTTACGCTTCCGCATGTGTTGAAAGTCATTTTCTTGCATGGTTTAGTATGGCTAATGACTCAGGTCCTGGTTTGTTACACGCCTCGCGGTTATACTCCGCATGTGGATTTTGAGGGTGTGACATACACACACTTGTGTACTTGCATCAAGCGATTTGTACTCATGTTTCGTCTCATCTTATGCCACGAGTCAAGGTCTCACCGCTTAACTCGTTTTAAGTCGTCCAACCAAGAACACACAAATTGTCCACCACTGTGTACCAGTGAGTGAGAATTTGCCATGTAAGTGCTATTTTACCATTATGTACCAATGAGTAAAACAACATTCACAAGGGTCCTTTACAAGTTGGATGGCAAAGACTTAAGTTTTAATTTTGGGTCAAGCAATTTGATGTGTGATCAAAATGTTATGTATGAAGATTCGTGCACATCTTCAATGCATAACATGTTTATAAAATCCTTTTTAGTTTGCCTTTAAATCAAAAGAGCTCGGTAGCTCCATTTGAACACACAAAGAAGCGTAGAAGTGAGGTTTGCGCGTAGCAATTAAATACCTACCTTCTTTAGGGAAGCATGGCGACCCGACTTATACCTCTCTTAGAGTGTGATTAAATGGGTAAGCCGGTGTTTCTTTCGATTTTAGGGCACCAATTTTATTTATAATCAAAATCTTATTTCAATGATTATTAAGCAAGTTTATATATTAAAAAAAATTAAGACTTGCAATAAAAATTAACCATGTAACAGTTATGGTAATCAACCTAATTATGGTTAATATGGTTTAAGATTTGCTCCCCTTTCCATTGAAACGGATCGCATACAACAAGTTTTCTTGATTGCGTAAGCCAAACCTTTTATAACTAATTATCACAAAACCATAGCAAGGTGCGGATCTGGAAAATCCAGCAGCTTCATGACCAATTTTGACTTAGAGGATGGCCAAACTGGGCTTAGCTTAGAACAACAAAGTTTTAGCCCTATGAGTCGAGTATCTATTGTAAATATTTCAGACTCTAACTCCAAACGGTTGATTTTTAATGATATTTTTTAGTGAACTGGTGTCAAACAAAATTTTCACAAATTATAACCAAATTGTCACACGATTTTTTTCCTTAATTATTTAGAATAATTAATGGAAATGATCAAGTATTAATATCAATATATCTTAGTAATAACCATGAATAATTTGCATGAAAAATTCATGATTTTTACTTCTTTTAACTAATTAAAGTAAAGGTACAACAACTAGTGGAACCAATTATCAAGGAAAAACTTGGATTAGGTTTCAAATAAAAAATTATAATTCCGAAATTATCAACAACCCTAAACCCACTTTCAAGTTTAATCTTTTGGTAATTATAAAAAACATAGGTGGCTCGTGATACCACTGTTGGATTATATAACAATTTATCTATTCACAAGTACGCAGCGGCAAATCAATATATGTAATTAACTAATTAACCAAGAAAGATAACGTGTACCTTAGTAGCAAATAAAGTAAGAAACTTCTAGGGTTTAAAGAAAAACCCCTCTACGATCGCACACACGACACACTGATGTACGTATGCTAGTACTTGATCACGAACACTTGAACTTCTCCTTCTTGCTTTGGTCGAACCACACACAAAACCGAAAACCATTTAGGGTTTTGGGTCTATTACCGAAAAAGGGGAAGAGAGAGAGAGAGATTTAGGGTTGCCTATAATCTCATATGATATTGTAAAATTAAACCTTAAACTAGAGGCTTTATTTATAGGCAAGGTTTACTTGTTAAACAAGTTTAGGGTTAGATCAGGAGACACCATAGATGGGCCGGCCCTATGTGGGCTTCTCCCAACCTTTCCAAATTGTATTTTAATTATAATCCTCTCTTAACTGTTAACTAACAACCGTTAACTAGTAACTGTTAGTTTTAACGACCCTTCGTTAATTAAATTCATGATTTATATTACTTAACAAATTAATTAATACAAATACATTTGTGTCGAGACGTGTGACCCCATAGGCTTAAATACTTTCCGGACATACATTTATTTTTACGTGATCGTATTCCTACATGAAGTGGGGAGGATCAAAGGTAATCTTACCGTCTGGAGAAGTCGGAATCTGTTTCCGAATCATGAAACGAAAGGAGCTTCTTTAAAATAAATCAATGTCACACTTACTCGGATCTGTCTCTACAAACCATCCAACACCTAATAGAGACAAATACCGATCAAAACCCATAGGTATAGAAAGGAAAGACCTCAATGATCAAAACCCCGGAGAAACTCAAAAGGCATAGAGCACTCTACAAGCAATTCTGGAGAGCATGTACGAAACAGTTGCCTAAGAAATTCACAGTCAAAATTGACTCTCTGACCAAGGAACTTACCTGAATTTCTTTATGTATTGTGCTTAATGTATTTTCATTTTGATCAATGAAAATGATCCTTGTCTCTTTCATTTATTTTCTTCAAATACTTAGGGGGAGAATGTTAGAACACTCCCATATGTAATAGAAATAGTCAAGTATTAGAAGAAAAGATAAGAAACATCCCCAAAAGAGAAAGGAGAATAAAATCTATCGAAATCTCAGATTCTGTATTTTCACATATACACTTCGGAATTTCCGAAGTAGATCTGTGAAATCCATTTTTCACATAAATCCCTGTTACTGTGATAGGCTTTTAATGGGAAGCATTCCTAGTCTTCAATGAAGAGTCTTGAAGGAGTTCAAGACTATCAAAAGATAAAGATTACAAGAAGTAAAGAAAAGCTATGAGTGAGGAACAAGTAAAGTTAAAGATACACTTGATATTTAATGAGAAGACAGTTGAAGACGATTGAAAAGAGATAAATTGAATATCTTCAATTTATTTAATTTATCTCTATGTACTCTGACACTCTAAATTAAACCAACCTCAATCATATAATTCCTTTACAACTTGCTATAAATAGTAGGCGTTCTTCACCAACAAACGCAAGACATTCACTCACAATTCACAAGCTTCTCAAAGTGCATATAACATACTCTTGTAGAAAAGTTCTTTCTGTTGATTCATTACTATAGCATAAACTCGTGTAAACCATTATTTACATTCGAGATATACAGAAAAACTATTTTATAAATTGTGGTCTTCCAATTTGATTTTCTTTCCGCAACATACATATTATTGTTTTAAATCAAATGTACCTATATTGTTAAAGAGCCTCTTACGGGACCCAACAATAAGCATTTGGACAATCATCATGCCCCGACATATTCCGCCGTCGGTTGAGGTGTGTCACATATTAATCTTAGCAATGCACTTCCATGTACTAGGGATTGAATTCTCTCCAGTAGAGGCTGCACAATCTGTTACTGTGGTGGATTGCCCATATTACTTTCCTCCACATGCGATCTTTTTTGGTACGAAACCTCCACCACCATCGGGTAAGTAGGCCAACATTTACAGCTTTCAGATAGCTTACTGTCAGTTACTGTTAGTACATGAACCTTGTGTGACCGTTATTGTTCGAAATGTCAAATCAGACTGAACTAATTGACACACGAAGTGGAGTCCGAAGTGATCCGTTCCGAAGTCACAGTTCAGGTACGTCGAACTGGACACAAAGTGTGACATGAACTGACAGTTCGGGTCAGTTCGTGTAGGTTCGGATCAGTTCGGGTAAAGCTCCAATTTGGGTAGAAGTATGAAGTATAAATAGCGTGTCACTTAGTGTTTTTGTTATGTTTTTGAGTCTGGTCTGTTTGAGATTTGATGTGAGAGGGGAGGTGCTGTCCAACCTCCCCCAGCGCTTAATCGATGTATACTCATTCGGTTTGTAATCATTCGACTAAGATTAAATAATAAAACTTCCGTCTCATTCTTTCTCGAACCTCGAATTGATCCGTAACATGCTTTTACAGTTACTCTCTCCCATACCACCCAACAAATTTTAGCTTTCTTTAAGTCACCACCCCTTAAGAAATTTCGCCGAATCTTTTCCAAATCAGCAATAACATTATTTGGGGCTTTATAAAGAGATAAAAATAGTTTGGGAGTGCTTAAAGAACCGAATTAATTAGAATAACCTATCCCCTACTTGAGAAGTTTTTTTTGCTTTCTACGTGGAAAGCCCGTTCTCAAACACGTCAACCACCTGTTACCAGCTCTGTTGCAGATCCACGTTTCCCAACACGAAGCCCCGGGTATTAGACGAGTAACTTACCAACCAAACAGTGGACTATCTTGGCCAGCCTTTGCACCTCTTCATTCTCCACCCCCACACCAACCAAACTGCTCTTATACAAATCTGTCACAAACATCACATCATCAGCATAGATGAAGTGAGAAAATACTTGCCCACCTGCAGGAAGTGTAACTCCCTGTATCAGCCCTAACTCACACGCGTGGTGAATAAAGTCCGATAAACATTTCATCTCCAAGATTAAAAGGAACGGAGATAATGGATCCTCCTGCCTCAAACTTCGTTGACATTTGAATTCCTCAGTAGGACAATCGTTTACAAGTATAGAAGCCGAGACAGAGGAAATAAATCCTTTAACCCATCGTCTCCATCTATCCAGGAAGTTCTTCAAAGCAAGCACGCCATCAATAAGCTCCCAGCTAACCGAGTCATAGGCTTTATCCATATCAATTTTTTGAAGCACCCCCTCCGTTTAATTTTCCTTAGCCACATAACCATCTCGTTGAGAATGAGGGGCTATTAAGAATGCTTCTTCTTTTTAAAAAAAAGACGTTTATTCCTCCGAGATAAGGTCCCCGATAACTGCTTACATTCTATTCACCATCACCTTCAAAATCACTTTATTAATAAACCCAATGAGAATGCAACGCAGGGAAAGGGTCATTAGTTTTTAAAATAATTAAAAAAAAAAATCAAATTTATTTAAAAACAAAGACACATAGATATAATATGACCCATTTTTACTTACGGGCCATGGTATACAATACGATCCATATGTTTGGACATACACTAGCACGTGAATCCGTATGCGGTGTGTGGGTATGGCGTGTATCGTTTAATAATATTGACTTGAGTATATTGAGTATGTATTGTATGCTTCCCCATTCCATTTTGTGAATTGATCTGTAAAGAAAAGGAATTTCAAGGAAGAGTGTGAGTTATGCGCCTTTCGAATTCAGAAGAAGAGATTGAAAACCAATCCATTAGAAATCCCTGATTCGTAATGGCAACTAGGGTTTTTGATTCACTATACGTATACGTATAGTGTGTGAGATAGAAATAGTTGGGGATAGGGATAGGGATAGGGATGGGGGAGAATTCAGGTTACAAGCATTATGTAGCAGGATTGGTCTCAGGTGTCTCAATGGTGATTGTTGGTCACCCTTTTGACACTGTCAAGGTTAGTTCAGTTAGTTAGTTAGTTCCAACAACTTCTTTTCATCTCATTGTTTATCTGCTCTGCTATTTCGTATTCTCAGAAAGAAAACCCCTTTGTAAACTGTAAGTAATAATAATAAGTTAGTTGAACTTGATTATCATTTAATACGCATGAAATCACCATACTTGTTTTCCGTCTAATTCCATTCTGCTAATGGGGTTTCTTGTAAAAGAAATTACTACAATCATTATGATGGTGAGGGTATGCATATTCTCATTATTTACAGCAAGTACCACATGAACTAGGGGTATGCAAATAGTTTAGGCTATCCTTAAGTTTAATCCTTAAGTTTAATAGATTATTCAAGATTTATTGTTTTACAGAGCAGCCGATTACTGTGATATGAAGTCACAAGGACCAGAATCATATTCAAAACACCCCCGTTTAACAAGTCGTTTAAGTATAGTTAGAGTATTTCTCTCAACGAGAACTAAATGTAGCTATTTTGCTATATTAGAGTATTTGATTTGATTCACCGAGTCATTGTAGTTTTACGGTAGTATTGTTTTGTCATAATTATGCAGATTGTATAGATAGTTTTAGCCTATCATATGATTATTTTTTTAAAGTAAACTTTGAGAATGTGACATAAATGTGAAGATTGTTATTCTAATTAGGTAGAAGCACAAGTGCTTCTTGCATATAATAAAGTTTTTCAGCTTATTCAGAACCTTTCGATTTCAAAGTGTCCATACTTAAATGTAACTATGCATTAACATCTTGCTTGCTATGTGTTTGTGTATGTTTGATGATTTCCACATACATAGTTAAAAAGTTATTTTTATCATGAGCCAACCACAGACTTGTCTCACGATATTGTCATATCACAATTTTAGATCACTAAGCACCTTATGCAAGTTCTTTTAAGTTTTTATCAAGTCATTTGTTGTGTAGTCAAGAAAATAAGATAGTTTAATGATCTTTTCAACATTAAGCAACTTGAATTCCAATAACTTGGTCTCAGTTATTATAGTATGATACACATTTGTTCCCATAGTTTTGATTCTTACGGTTTACCCCTGGTTTTCTTGTACAATTTTGAATATTTTATTCATTCATGATGCATATATTGCCAAGGCAGCCTTTCTAGTTTTCTTGAAAACTTATCTTGGTTTAAGCAACAAAGCAAGAACCTGCCTTCTTTTTTCCTTGTGAAAACAATTAAACATGGGAGCAGGAAAAGTGTCAACACATGCTTATTTTTCCTAAAAAGGGAACTAGAGAATAAAAACTAACAAGTTAAAAGATATTGTAATTTTTTCTAATCAGATGTGGATCATTTTCAGTTGGCATCAATACATGCACAACTTTGTGTTCCGTATTCATATATCTATTTGCTACCTTCAATCTATGTTTGATTCTTAATCCTATACAACGCACTAATCTTGTTAGGCTTAGAATTATTCTAGTGTCTCTGTATACCCAAATGAGCCTAATTGTTAAAGTGTTAACTGCATGAACAGGTAAGTAACTTTGATTCACTTTATGTCTTTAGTAAACAACTTTTTTTAAGCCCAGAAGCCTTTGATTAATGGTAATCTTCAGCTTCAAGAGAATGTTTTTGGTTTTTTTGCATAAAAGGTGGGTTACCTGAAATAGAAATTTGACCAAAGTTGGTTACCTATATATATAGTGATACCCTATGTTTTCAATCTTACCTAAGTTGTTTGATTTGTTCCACATTATCTAGTGACCTGTATCTTTTAGTTTTCATATCTGATATATATGTATATGTCAGGTGAAGCTGCAGAAACATAATACTGAAGCTAATGGACTCAAGTACAGAGGTGGATTTCACTGTACAACTAGGATACTGAAGACTGAAGGAGTATGTTCTTAATACTTACATGACTTTTCTAAAGACGTTTAGTTCATATACAAACTTTTTTGTTGTTGCATAATATTGTTGGGATTTACAATCTCTTTGAATATGTCCCCTGTGGCCCTGTAGCACATGACATTATTTGTTAATGTATAATTCTCAGCTCTATGTTCACTAAGATCTTGTAGGTTAAGAGCTCTGTAAATTTAACTGACTATATATACTTTCTCTCTCTCATCAAACGTCGAATGGTTCTTACAGGTAAGAGGACTTTACCGAGGTGCTACACCATCCTTTGTGGGAATGGCCATTGAAAGTTCACTTGTTTTTGGTATTTATTCCCAAACAAAGCAAGCACTGCAGGTCTGGAAATTATAGATAGTTTGTTATTTGTTATTTTTAAGTTGTCTAAAGTTATCTGCTTTTTATTTAACCTGAAGTTTTCTTAATCAAGGGAGGAGATGATACTAGGAAAGCTGAGCCCCATATAATAATTCCTTCAGCAGCATTTGCTGGATCCATTATCAGCTTCGTATTGTGTCCATCAGAGTTGGTTAAGGTCAAATTTCGGGAACGTTCATTTCATTCTCTGTAATTCTTACATTGTTGTTGTGACACACTTCTTTCCAGTGTAGGATGCAAATTCAAGGTACTGATTCTGTGGTTCCAGCCTATCGTAAATATAGTGGTCCTCTTAACTGCGCAGTTGAGACCGTAAAAACTGAAGGGGTAAGAAATCCATGCTAATTTTCATGTTGATTGAATGCATGTAACAATTTTGGACCATTACTCATGAGTCATGAATGTGTCTGTTCAGGTTATTTAACCTCAAGTCAGTAAAAAAACTTTGATTGAAAGGAATGAGTCATATGTATTAATGGATTGGAGGCATAACCTCCTATATTTTTAATATAAAATTTAGATCATTTATAAAATAATATAATGGTACATAATCATAATTGAGACCACAATTCAATATAAAAAGGTTAAAAGAGCTATGCAAAACCGTTTTGGAGTCAACCTAATATATTAAAAAGATTACCTATTCTGATTTTATCCTAGGTGCTTAGCATGCTAATTTTGTTTTCATTACAATTTGTTTGATTGTTAATATGTAAGTAAGTCCCTTATAAAGCTTAGTTAGGATATGAACTCTAATCTATATATGCCTCATATAATTTTATACTTATGTAATCAGTATATGATTGTCTCTGGTTACATCTTATGAGAGATTTATTTTTATCTCAAAATTGTTTAGGGTTAGGGTTTGTGAGTATACAAGGTTTGTTTTATGTTTCCACTTTGTCTCTGATTACATGTATCAGAGCTTTTAACCAAGCAAGAGATCCATTTGGATTAGCTTACATCGTAAATACCCTACAGGCATGGCACTACAAAGTACAAACAAAGTAGGTGGGGTTGCATATGTTGACTACAATGAAGACCCTATTGCAGTCTACTTGCGGTTATTGCCTTTGCCAAAAGCCAAATGCAAAATCCGAATACAAGGGCTATGGCAGAAACCATTTGTGAAATCATTTGTCGATTACCTTAGTCTAAACCAACAAACTTATGGTAAACTAGACAACTTTTTGCACGCAAACAAGCCGATATTCCGTGAAAGAACGAAACTTAAATATGTTGATTGTTATTTTACTTAGGAAAGGCTTGTGGACGGGGTAGTTGTAGTCGATGTTTTCACTAAAGCCTTGTAGTCTGAGTTAACTATATTTGCAGCATGATAAATATCTATGTTGTAGCTTAAAAGGGGGTGTTAGATATTAAATGTATAATTAAGCCCACTTTTTTAATAGGCATTGGGGTTTAATTTACGACATAGATATGTATTCTCATGTATATTACCTTGCAGCACTTTATGTTTTATGTACATTAATATATGGGTTTTAGCCTCTTACTGTCCTTCATTACACAAATGAACTTGTGAACTTATGGCCTGCTTGTACCAGGTTAAGGGCCTGTTTAGAGGAGGGGTAGCGACTTTATTAAGGGAATCTATTGGAAATGCTGTATTTTTTAGTACATACGAGTATTTGAGGCATTATTTGCATTTGCAACTCAAAGATTCTTCATTCGATCACACAAATCTGGTCGATGTTGGAATTGGAATTATGAGTGGTGGTCTTGGTGGTATCGCGGTACGCGTCATAATCAAAAAATTCATTAATGGCTTTTTTTTGGTCCTATAATTTGTCATTCTCTCGAATGTTTGATTTCAGTTTTGGTCTGCTGTTCTCCCTCTGGATGTTGCAAAAACTATAATCCAAACTACTCCAGACAAGAATCTAAGTAAAAATCCATTCAAGATGCTGAAATTGGTAAGATATTCTCATTTTGATATCTTTTTTACCTATCCCCTCTTGAGAAAAGTGTGCCCTTTGCTCAGATTGTTGAAGTATAGAAGGCAACTTGACAATCGGTCATTACATTTGGGGCTATATATTATTGCTAATTGATCAAACAGTAAAAGTCAAATTAGCCAAATAGGAAACATGTTAAACACCTTTCTTCCTATTTATTTGGATTGCTAGTATGTCAAACTGCTAACAAAAGTCATATTATATCATTAGTAATATGTAAATATTTGGATATATTGAATTAGTTGTTCTAATTATTTATGCGATAAAAATATACTTTGGGTCACATTTTACCCGATTGACCCATATCTCGTGTTTCCTTTTAAGCTAATTTTCTTCTGTTTTTAACTCGGCTAAAAATAGAACATGATCCGAACGTAACCGTTCATAAGTAACTGACTTCTCGACATGTTATTCGCATTATTATGAATGGACGAGAATCTGTATGCCATGGATATTCATGTTTGTAAAGTTGAGGAAGATCAGTTTCGTTGTTCTTTTTGTAACAAGCAAAAAATCATTATGCACGTTTATGTTTGGATTGACAAATTATAAAAAAGCTAGATGGTTTACATAATTATTATGATAGATTTACAGGAGGTCCGGGATTAGAGGATGCTACACAGGTTTAGGTCCTACCGTTTCACGGGCATTCCCTGCAAATGCTGCTGCAATTGTTACATATGAAGCAGCTGCAAAACTCCTTGGAATTGCACGTGACTAAAACCAAACCGGTGCATCTTTCTTGACATTTTTACCAAACATTTTTTACCAAGGATTTTAACTTGTAGTCCTATCTTCTATGTATTTCTCTGTTTTATAATTTTAGTGTTTTCAGTGAAGGAATTTGGATGTAGAATTTCCACTTAAATGCATGTCAACTCATTGCTTAGTGGTTGGTTAATACTTAATAGGCCTAATTAGATTTGTAATTTTTTTTACATCGACTAGTTTCCCATATATATGATTGTTACCCGCCAGAGAATATTTGTGAATATAATTCTCATACGAGATCATTTGCAGGGGCGAAAATGGGTCAGGACCAGGGGTCCCCATGCATCCTTTTAACCCCGTACGCGAAGTGAAAATTATATGTACGAGTTTTAAAGTATTTTTTTATGTGATGGAGAGCCATTAAATAAATTCTGGATAAAATAAGACTAATTAACATGCCTGTTTTAGTTTAGTGGTTACTCAAAATCTTGTTTAGTGTGTCTTTTGAGTTACTCGCTTTCAAGTCTTGCTTGCTATATTTTATAATTTTTTAGTTCAAATCTGGATTGACTAATAGTTCTGAGAGCATTCAAGCTTAATAAACTAAATAAACAAAAACGTTCCTAAACCTAAGTATCTAATTGTAAATATAGTAAATCCAGACGTAATCTATAAATTAATTATCAATACATTAATATTTATTTTTTATCTGAAAAAAAAAATTGTTGATCATCCTTGATTCTTTTATGATATTCTTTTTATTGGAATTTGGAATCATCTTCATTTTTCTATATTAATTAAATTCTAATAAAGATATTTCTTTTATTATTATATCGTATTTATCTTATATAAACAATCTGATTTGGATCAACTTTTTCTATGTATATTTATATAAAATTGAAGAAATAAAAACAGCGACTCTGAAAAAATTGTGCATCCACTTAAAAAAAATAATTTGTTCCGCCTCTGATCACTTGCTCTAGAGGTGGTAATTTAACCTATTTACAGGTGTATTTGGCTTGTTTTTTGAGTTCATATGGGTTAAATGAGTTACCTTTAAGACCGGCTAAAACGAATCCTAGTCAAACTCTCACCGAGTGTTCTCTAGTGGTTGAAACCTTTTTTCTTGCTTTATTAAAATTAAAAAAAGGAGTATTATTTTCTAACCTTATTCAACTGACAACTAAGTTTTTGATAGAATTTTAGAGTCCTGTCATAGTGACCCAGGCGTGTTTTGACCCGCATTAAAAAGCTGCAACCCAATTTGTTAGAGCATATTCCTATGCTACGATGTGTCTCGTGTATTGTATCTTGACTAGAGCATTTGTGTGAGTTTTAATGGCTAAGTACCTTAGTGGCCGTACCATTTGATACGCCGTACCAATTGGTATGTTACTTGGTACGCCAGTCTTAGTGAAGGGTATAAATAGATCGTGTTAGAGAGAGTTGAAAAAGGTTCTGTCATTCTTCATATTCTTAACTGTGTGTTCTGAGTGTGTTCCTCTCTCTACATTGTAACTCTTAGTGAATCAATAAAGCAAAGCTTTATTTACATCGTGTTCGTTCTCGATTTACTGAATCTAGCAGTAGTAAGATCCCTCCGTGGTTTTACAAGTGGTATCAGAGCATCATGTTGCTCTACTACTGCGATTTAGTCAATTTCCGAGATTCCTAGAGAGAGAAAGTTGGGTTTTGGTCATTTTCATCGATTTTTGTCAATTATGAGTGATTCAAAGGTTAAAAATGATTCCTGACTGCTCCTAGAGTGTTCTCGCATCACACTGATCCAAATTCCGGTCTCAATTGTCAAATTTATAAAAAATTCATTCAAATTAGTGTGGTACGCCGCAGGTACGGCCGAAGAACACGTTGGTACGTGGCTAGTACGCACGACAATTTTCTTCGTGGTTCTGGTACGCTAGGTGTGGTCCGTAAGGAAATCTTCTTAGGTGGTACGTGACGGTTACTCACTGGTACGTTGGCAGTTACACCGTACTAGTTTGGTCCGCTTCAAATTGTGGTACGCAAGTTATTCTGGTCCGTTGATGGTACGCCTGAGACAGTTTGGTCTATGGTCGTTATTTGGTACATTGAGATTGATCTGGTACGCTGCTTATTCTAGTACGTCAGTGGTCCGCTGTTTTAGACTGGTCCGTTGATTTGATCTGGTACGTTGGTGGTACGTTTGTTGTTTCTGATACGCTAAGAACAAGATTGATACACTGGCAGTATATTAAAAGTTTCATAACTTTTGCATCGTAAATCGCTACGAGAGTCATAAGTACTCAAATCGATCGTCTCCACGAGATCTATATTGTTCGTTCAAGGTTGATCTTCAAAATCAGATTCTAAGATCTTCGTTTTTGTACTTAGAGTTATTCAAAAGATGTCTGATTTTCACGCATTGGCAGCTGTTCAATCTTCATTACAGAGTCTAATGAATTATGATAATGAAATTGGAACAAATCAGAAAGTTCCTAAATTGTTAAGATTGGAAGATTATCACAACTGGAAGCAAACGGTTTAAAGCATATATCAATGCACTTGATGTTGATCTTTGGATACCAATTGAACAAGAATACAAGTATCCTAAGAAAAATGGAGAACCGGTCTTGCGAAGTGATCTTGATTGTCAGGACCAGATTTGAGCTCGTTGTTCTCATATGATTCATCACACAAGTGCGGAAATCATATGTGATGGTCGATTCTGGATGAATCTGCATCAATGCTCACCCATTGATGATTCCTAAAGCTCAAGAACACACACTAACACCAAGAACACACACACAAAAGCTCTCTGTAGAAAATACACCTTGAAGCATACCCAATAGGGTTTTCCAATTGGTATTTATACTACCTGATAGCTTGGGACAAAAAGAATGTTTGACACAGTACAATCATTACCTAGTATTCAACAAAATATTCCATCAGGACAACAAGTTCGCTAAGAGTTAAATCAAGTCTGCTAGCACTTATTAAGTTCGCTAACAAGTACGCTAGGTAACAACACGTCCGCTAACAAGTACGCTAAGCATTATCAAGTTCGCTAACAAGTACGCTAAGCAATATCAAGTTCGCTAACAAGTACGCTAAGCAATAACAAGTCCGCTAACATGAACAAGTACGCTAACAAGTTCGTTAAGAACAAGACAAGTACGCTAGGAACAAGATCAAGACTGCTAAGTAAACAAGTTCGCTAGGAATAAACAAGTCCGCTAAGACAAGCAATCAAACAAGTACGCTAAGAGTAAAACAAGTTCGCTAGGTACATAAGTCACAAGTCCGCTAAGAAGCATAACAAGTACGCTAACACATAAACAAAGTTTACCAAGTACATATTCAAAGGCAATTACAAAACAAAGTATCAATTACAAGGTAAGACAACAAAAGGTTTGTGTTGCTAACAAATAGGTTCTAACAATTCCATCCTTGTTGGCAATACAAACTCTCGAGCTTCAAGCATCCTGACCGATCAGCTTTAGTAGAAATCTCCAGTTCTCTCTAGCTGCATCTTTGTCTTTATCAGAAAGTACGTGAATACCTATATCATACAGCCTATAGAGATCTTGCCAAACGAGCTTCTTCAGGTCATTATAATTGCTCAGCTCGACCAATCGTCTTGACTTATCCAGAATGACACTTGAACCATGCTCTTCAATCAACCAACAGTTTGCTGTTCTCAGGAGTTCTGAATCAAGAGTGAGTCTACCTAATTCTGCAAGCCTTGTACACCACCAGTTTAAGAATATCAAAAAGTAGTTGGCATCGTAGCATTCATAGGGTCTCAATTGAATAGGTATGGTCTGCATCTTCTCATAATACATTATCTTCAAGTAGGATCGAGAGAGAAGTCGGAGTTCTATTGCAGCAAATATTCTGATAGCGTCAGCACCATCTCTTTCAATTACCAACTCATGAGTCATCCCATTGTAGTACCAGCTGATCATAGGAGCATGTTTCTGATTTCCAGGGATAGTCTTCGCTTTCACTTCCTTTCCTATATCCTTGAACATACCACGGTGAGGGGCACGAAGTCTTCTTTTCTCTTCAGCCAACTGAGCTTTTCTAACTGTTTCTGGATCTTGACTGAATCTCTTATCATCATAAGCAGACTGGATCAACACAGCAGCCCTTATACCCTTTGGATGTTTAGTGTGGTTCCACCAAGTCCAGGTACTTAAGCTGTTTGAGTTCCCAAGAGAACAAGCTAGTAAGAGCTTTGAAGTCTCCGAATATTTGGACATAGCCATTTCGCCTCTTTACCATGAAAGCATCAAAAGCCTCATCATACTTCCATCCCAAGATTTTCATCCCATGATTGACTTTCGGGTTGCTAGGCATTTTCCTTAGGTTCTTGGCAGCAAATAGTTGCATAGCCTTCAGGTTAGGTGTCAGCTTTTCCCATTCGTCATAGATTGGGGGATTATCTTTTCTCTTGAGAGCCTCAGCCCGTTCCTCTTCATTGATTCTTATTTGTTCTAACTTAGCCAACCGCTCTGTCTTCCGGTACTCACACACAAACTTCCGGAGACCAGTAAGTCTCTTCTTGTTGTATTCCTTTTTATCAATATTCTTGAATTTACAGAAGTTGTGGAGTGCTTCAAAAGTCATACTGTTGGTAGTGGATTCAATGTATGCTTCAGAATCAGGAGTGCCAACGGACGAGTTCTCTGGAGGAGGAATATATGTGTTGCCGATGTCAAGGATAAGATCAGAGAGATGATCGCGGATGGGAAGAAAGTCCACAGTCTTGGTGGTGTCAGCAAAGATATCTGCTAGGAGATCAGATTGAGCTTCAACATTTTGATTTTGAGGTAGGTGAGAATTCAACCTCTCCTCATCAGTGTACAACTTAGTCAACTTAGTGTCAGTGAGACTCATCAGATATTTTAATGAGAAGTTGTCTTTCATTAGAGTTCTAACCATGTTGGCTGTAACAGAGATGTCATCAACATCCACATTGGTGCCCTCTAAGTTAGTGACAATGCGGATCAAAGGTTCATTTGTTCTTGATGATTCTGAACATTCCGGCAAAGTACTCGAGCCTTTTGAATATATGACAGCAGGAGGATGGTTTGATTCATATCTCTTGAGTGCTTCGGCCTTTTCCTCGATTAGTCTATTTTATTCCCGGTGTGTTTCATCAATAAGCGCTCTACGGGATCTTTCTTTCTCCGCTTCCCTTTTCAGATGCTCTTCAGCAATCTCTTCAGGAGTTAATATTGACGCAGCGTACGATTTGAAGGACAAGAAACAACACGTTGATTCTGTGAATACCCGTGAAGATCTTCCCCAAACCTTCCCAAATTCGTCCCAAAAGTTGGAATACGAAATGGAGAAAACTGAAAATTTTATTAATCATCAACTGATCATCTCCCAGACATTACATGGATATAAATAACATGACAAAATTCGAATGGGCCTCAAAACATAGGCGGGCCAGAAACTAGAACAAAAACAAAGTCCAAATAAAGCCCGAAAAGACAAAAAAAGATAAATAACTCGTAAAATAGGCATATTTTGGGCCCGAACACCGACCCAAACCGTCTATGACAGTTTGTAGAAATGTGCTCCTCATTCCAACGGTCGTTTCGACTGGTCATACGCCCAAAACGGAGTTTCCTAGCCCAAGTTACAGCCATTTTAGTGAAGCCCTTTTTGTCACACGATCTTGGGCCTCCAAATATAATAGTGCCTGTTCCTCCACGTCTGGGCCTGCATCA
>JBCNJP010000023.1:26535626-26589806 GCA_039602395.1 Deinandra increscens subsp. villosa
ATTTATACTACCTGATAGCTTGGGACAAAAAGAATGTTTGACACAATACAATTATTACCTAGTATTCAGCAAAATATTCCATCAGGACAACAAGTTCGCTAAAGTTAAATCAAGTCCGCTAGCACTTATTAAGTTCGCTAACAAGTACGCTAGGTAACAACACGTCCGCTAACAAGTACGCTAAGCAATATCAAGTTCGCTAACAAGTACGCTAAGCAATAACAAGTCCGCTAACATGAACAAGTACGCTAACAAGTTCATTAAGAACAAGACAAGTACGCTAGGAACAAGATCAAGACTGCTAAGTAAACAAGTTCGCTAGGAATAAACAAGTCCGCTAAGACAAGCAATCAAACAAGTACGCTAAGAGTAAAACAAGTCCGCTAGGTACATAAGTCACAAGTCCGCTAAGAAGCATAACAAGTACGCTAACACATAAACAAAGTTTACCAAGTACATATTCAAAGGCAATTACAAAACAAAGTATCACTTACAAGGTAAGACAACAAAAGGTTTGTGATGCTAACAAATAGGTTCTAACAATTCCACCCTTGTTGGCAATACAAACTCTCGAGCTTCAAGCATCCTGACTGATCAAACATAGGTGTGCAGGAAACGATCAATATAAGAAAAGTCGAAAGAAAGTTTTGTTAAAAGAATTCGAAAACTTTCAGCATTGTGAAAAAGAAAGTATTTCAGACTGGTTTCTAGATTTTCACATCTTGTTAGTGAAATTGGAGAACTCAAACTTACCAAAGATGATGATGATTTGAAAGAAAAGTTTTTGGAGGCATTGCCGAATAGTTGGGAGAATTATGTTCTGTTACTGACACACGATAATGACTATTCTAAATGGTCTTTTCATAAATTAACTGGAAAGTTGCAAGCTCGTGAGTTAGAAATGAGGGTGAAAAGATCTACACCCGCTTTCAATCAGAATCCAGAATTGTATTATGGATATAATTCAGCCACTGTGAATGCTAAATCAAAATTACATTCTGATTCAAGTGTTAATCCACCATTAACAACTTTTCTTGCTAGAAAGTCTGAACGATCTAGTTATTCTCCAGGTTGCAGTTTCACGATTCCTAAAAAAGCAACAACCAATTCTATCCCTGTTCAAACAGCAGAAGATTTAGCAGCATTGTTTTCGGCTTTCATATCATCTGCTTTTGGGTCGATTTTTAGTCAAATTGGTAATTTTAATTTGTTTCTCGAAGATTTAAAACAGCTGGATGATGATTAGTTGCAAAAGATAGATTTGGATTGGTAGTTTGATATGCTTGTTGAAAGAGGAATAAAATTTATGAATAAACATGGAAAGCAGTCTATTATTCAGGGAGACAAACTGGGGTTAGATAAGTCTAAGCTGAAATGTTACAAATGTTCCAAATTAGGACATTTTGCTCGAGAATGCAATCAATCTTCATCTAAACCGAGTACTTCAAAAAATCATGAAGTTAAAGCTATGATACCTCAAAATGATGAGGGGTATGATTGGGCTAAGGATTTTCCTGATGAATCGAGCTTTCGTCCAAATGAATATGCTTTTATAGCTACCGTGCAAGTGGACTCAAGTGATTCTGAGACAAAAGTGAGTGGTTATGAATCCGTGTGTGAATTTTGTTCACAAAAGGATATTCGAATTCAAAATTTGATAAAGGAAAGTGAAGGTTAAGTTACCGAACTCAAAAGAAAGGATGAAGAGTTGGAAAATTATGTCAAGAAATGTCAAGAATTTGATGAAATTTGCAAAGTAAATGAGAAGCTATTCAAAGAAAAGAATGTGTTGTTGGAAGAATTAGCAGATATTCAGTTTCAATTGTCAGAAGGTTGTATTCAGAATGATCACCAAAAGTCACAACTTCAACATGAGGATGATGAGTTCATGACAAAAATTGTTAAGTTAACTTCTGCTAATGAAAAGTTGGTCAAGGAGGTTGAAGAATATAAGTCTCAAGCTAAAGATGTGTGTGAAGATTTTGAGAATCTAATTCAAAAATCCACAGCAAGACTAGAAGCACTTAAAGCATCTAACGATGAACTTCAAAAAGCTTTAGATGTGGTTGCTGCTGAAAGAACTCAATATCAAATTGTTCAGTCTGAATTGCATGATAAGATCACTACTCTGAGAAGGACAAGATTTTGTTAACTAAAAATGTTGAGATCTATAAGGAAAGAGTGGATAAACTTACAAAAGAAGTGCATGCTGCTCATGATGGTATGAGAAGAGAAATATCGTTAGTTAACAGCAGATCTAAGAAATTGATTCAATCAGAAAAGGTTATTGCTGAAGCTCAAAAGATCATAGCAGATTTGAAGGTTGATATTTTGGATATTAATCGTCAATTGCATAACTTGAAGAATTCAGATTCTTTTGCAAGTTATTTGTGTCAAGATGATAATTTCAAGAAGATGTTTGGAAGAGATGATTTTAATCAAATTCCGCATCCGGTAATTCAAACGGAATCTATTGTTGAGTTAAGTACTTCGTATACAAAAAAAGATTATTCTGAATTTGTTGCTGAAAACTCTGACTTAAAGACATCAAAGAAATCAAAGAAGGTAATAGAAAAAGAGGAAACTTTGGTTGATAAATCACCATCACCGTTTGTTTCTATTGGGTTTATGTCAGAAGAGGGAGTTATTGCTACTGACAAGAAGATTGAAAAAGATGAAAAGCAGTTGAATGAAGAAGTTGTTGCTGCAAGGTTGGTTAAAAATAACAAACTAAAGGATATCAAAGCTTCTTTTAATCAAGTTGCTAAAGCTGGTCCATCAGGTTCTCAAATTGATCTGATAAAGCTACCAGGGTACAAAGGTTCCGGTTTGGGTAGCCAGGGTAAGCAATTTGAGAAGAAAGGGAATAAGCCCGCGACAAAGAAGGTTCAGAAAGACAAGAAAGATGCAAGTTTAGATCAAATTTATCATCTGGCCCAGGTGTTTATTTCCACAATGGAAAAAGGATTCTGAGGTAAAAATCAAAAGAAGGATGCTTCTGAAGATACTTCCAGAGCTGGTCAACAGATCAGAGAATCTTCGTCATCTGGTTCCAATACTACTCCTCGAAGTCCTACTTCACAATGGGTTCATTCTAATAATTTCCAGATTTTTATGACTTTTATGATGAATTTGAGTATTCTGACATGTATCAGGCGTTTCAGGGCATATCACAATCTAAACGTTCATATCGTTTGTGCTACCAATGTCGCCGAAAGGGCCACATGGCACAAAATTGTCCTGAAATGGCTAAGAAATCATTTTCTAACAAATCTGCCACATTGATTGATGAATCATGCATAATTTTTACTGAGTCACCACCTTCACATTTTCAATCTAAAACTAAACAATTTTTCAAAAATGTTTCAAGTTTTGGTGGTTCATCACGAGATGATGACTCAGTTCATTCTGATAAATCAAAAATGCAGTGGCGACCTAAGGTGGTCAGCCACGCTGCAACTGATTTTGTGGAAGACACTGGTCGACCAGAAGCTGTGTGCTTCGGGTCCTTTGAATACTAATCTTTAAAACGAGTGTGCAGGTTTCGTCAAGAAGACCTGTCGATGATTGCGACGTTCATGCTTAAAGCAGTTACTGATAGTGGAGTCTCCTGTAAAATTTAAATTGAATGATCCATATTTCTAAACTGAAAGTTTTTCTGAACGCTTAAACTGAAAGGTATCCGTATCGATTGGTTAATTTTCTTTCTTTACATTCTTTATGTAGCTTAGGAAGAGAAAATTGAAAAACCAAAAATAGTGTCTTTGTGTTTTTGTTAAAATAAAAAAATAGAGTTTTCATTTTAAGGGGGAGAAAAAGGAAAAATACAAAAACATTGAAAAATGAGAAATTGTATCCGACATATTTGGGAAATGATGGTACATTAGCTTACGTGTCTGGCTCATGGATAAAATAGATGAAAAAGCAATAAGATCATTGCGTGATGTGCTTGGTAGACTCGGCACTAAATCAGAAAGTATTCAAATACAAAAACATTAAAAAATGAGAAATTGTATCCGACATATTTGGGAAATGATGGTACATTGGCTTACGTGTCTGGCTGATGGATAAAATAGATGAAAAAGCCATAAGATCATTGCTTGATGTGCTTGGTAGACTCGGCACTAAATCAGAAAGTATTCAAATGTGATATTCATTAAATTCAAATGCTTGTCAAACGATCGGACTTTCTCTGCGTGTCCACAAGACCGGCCTGATTGTTGTTCGTTTGACTTCTGCTTTATTTTCTTTGGTGTTTCGTATAACTCATCGGACTTTCTCTGCGTGTACGGAAGTACCGACCTGATTGTTGTTGGGTTATACAATTTCAACTTGTTTTTTTCTTGTTTTGTTAAATCCGAAGCCTTATCTGCGTATCGAAAGATCGACCTTAAGGTAGACGATTTAACGTTCTTATTTCTTTTTGCATGGAACAGAGTTGACTGAATCATGAATACAAGCACTATGTGTTAAATCACAAGTGAAATCACAAATCTAAGAATGTCTGATAGTGTGGGTTACACTAGTCAAAGCAATCTAATTAATACAATAACATATTCAGATGGTATGAGTATAATTGTGCCTGAGTTTAAAATGGACAAATTATACTAGTAATCGATATGACTTGTGTGCTGAATTAATTGAAATTGAAGTGAAGTTCAGCATTTCATGTTCAATATGATCCCAAGTCGTGATCTTTCTCGCAAAAGACAAAAATAGTGTGTGATTCAGTATTTAATTTCTGTATTGCATTAATGTTTCATATCTGCTAAATACAAAAAGATTTTAGGTGTGTTTTAGCATAAACTTAGAAAAAATCAAAAAGATTTTCGGTGTGTTTTGATGTAAAGTTTAAAAAAGTCAAAAAGATTTTATTTCTTATTTGTTTTCGACCGATCGATACAAGATACAAAATTATGATTTCAAAACTATATCTTGGATTCTCGAAGAGAAGTTTTGCGTCAAGATTAAATTAATTTTTTAAAAAAAGAAAGAGGAAAGCCACGTTTCTGTCTTCTGAAATTGCAGGTTATCTGTGTGACAAGACTCAAGCATGGTGAAAGGGTGTAGAGGCTAGATTATGAGGCTTGTAATATTAAAGTAGTTGGGCTGGGCTTAGAAGGTTTCATTAGAAACATAGGCTAGTTTGGTTATTGTATTTAGGCTAGTTTATGGTTGGGCTTGGGTTTACTATTGGGTTTATGATCCACAAGGGGCCCAATAGTAAACCCAATTGGGGACTATTTATACCCCACTAGACCTCCTCATTGGAAAACCGCTTGAGATTACAATGTTAGAGAGAGAGAAATGGAGTTTAAGATCGCAATCTTAAACTAGAGAGAGAGATCAGTTTACGATTTCAAGATTTGTACCCGACAAGTTCATCTTGTGTGCAAAGATCAGGTTTTTATCGTTTATTAATCGTTTTCTTGGTATTCTTCTCATCTCTTATCTTGAATCAATCAATCACTTGGATTCCGCACTCGTGATTGATAGAATATCGTGAACGATTGTTGATATCGGACCAATAATTGGTATCAGAGCTAAGAATCATCTGTAAAAGGTGGAAGCTTGCTGCTGTTTTTGGTGTTTACGATTGCTTCTGGGCTGTTCATAGGGTTTACGATTGGTGTCCTTCATCAAATCTGGGTTTACGTGCTGCAAGAAGGAGTTTACGACTTCAAGATTGGATTTTTGAGTGTTTACGACCGCGTTTACGACTCTGTACTGTGTTTACGACTTCAAGACGCGATCTTTGGGAGTTTACGACTTCGATTACGATCCGGAGGTGTTTACGATCGCGTTTACGATCCGAGGGTGTTTACGACGGAGTTTACGATCAGCAGTGTAACACCCCAAAATCTAAAGGTAATAAATATATATGTTTTTATATATTTTTTTTATATGTGAGAATATGTTTCGTATATGTGTTTATGTGATTAACATGTTAATATGTTAAGAAATGCGTATTTGAAGTTATAACAATAAACTATGCATAAGGTAAGTGTTTATCGGGTTAGATTATTAAGAAAAATTACATGTTTATATAAATATATGTTATTTGAATGATTAGTCACCATGCTAGGTGTCAATTCTCATGCTTAGTCACTAGGATACTTGTAAGAAGCATGTGAGACACTCTTAGCTATAAATAGACCATGGATCCATCCATTTTTCCTTGCTAATTCACCTAAAATCAACCTAAAACCTCTAAGAAACCTCAAGAACACCAAGAACACACTCTAGCTTGCATTTTTGAAGATTCAAAGGGAGTTAGGAGCCCATCTTCTGGAATAGATCAACTTAAGGTATGTTTAACATAATCCTTCAATTAGTTTCATGATTCATAACACTTAGATATGCCTTTTAAGAATAATGCAAGATTAAGGTTCTTGAACATGTTTTGTTGAGATTGGGAGTTCTAGTGGGAATCATGGGTTGAAATTTGGTATAAAGCCTTAGAATAAAAATGTTTTAAGAAAGCCTTAAGTTAGTTCATGTTTAAAGAAGGTTTGATATGGTTTCACCATGTTGATCAAGAACAAGTAAACCAAAAACAAGAACATAAACATTGGTGTTTTGATCATAGTAATTCCGCCTCCTGGTCGTGATAACGCCTATACGGTCGGTCATGATCATCACCAAACTAAAACACAAATATGGGTGATATCTCATAGTAATCCCGCCTCCTGGTCGTGATAACGCCTATACGGTCGGTCATGAGAATCACTCATAAAGGACATAAAGGCTTGGGCAAAGGTAATAATATTCAACAAAAGAATATAATTATATATATGTTTTAAGTATATATAAGTTAAAACATGGGTTTTGATAAATTATTGAATGTACCGAGTTACTCGGATATCTAGAAGTTGGTGTGGACTGGAAGGGTGGCGCCTGTACACTGGGGTTTCTGGCATAGTGGCGTTGTCGCATAAATCCCAACTGGGACATGGCATACGCTTCACTGGGCGATCCCGGAGTGAACGTTTACTTATAGGAATGCACCTCTTCATAAGTATCACTAAAAGAATACTTTTCCCATAAGGGGAAAAACAGTTATTTAGACAAATGGATGTTAAACCAACAAGGGATTGGGTTTAGGATAAGGGGTTAGCCTTAATGACCGCTTGTAACCTCTAGGATGTCTTTCTAGGGACATCACGTTAAAGCAAGTTAGATTCACAAATGAATAAGCCAAGTAACTACTTCGCAACCTAAGGTGAGTTCTATGAGCCCTGTTTTATATTGCTTAAATGCTTTAAACTATTTTGGGCTGATATACATAACGTCTTGTGTAAATAACTTTCTATTGTTTATAAAGTATTAATATATGTGAAATGTTTACGATGTTACTTGCCTTTAGTGATTAAGTAATGAAAGAATTAGTGGAAAGTAGGATTACCAGGAAGATGTTTTAAATCAGATGATTAGACGTCTTTAAGAGTAGTAATCCACCAGGGAAAGTAAGATTTCCATTAACAGGGTTCTATTTAGCTAAGTAGAACATGTTAAGGATGGTAATCAGTAAGGTCACAAGGGTTGTCAAGTATTAAGTGGGGGCTTCTGAAATAGGGAGTTTTATAGTGTTTTTCCTGAAGTGTCGGCAAAGCAGGAATGAAAGACCACTATCATGTGAGGATCAAACAACACTATTCCCCGAGATGGTACTTGAGACGAGAAGTGATAAAAAAGATACATTAGGACAAGTTCTTAATGTGAGGCGAAGATGATAAGGTTATAGAAGGTTATTCTATTCACGAGGTTTATAGAATGATAGGGTAGATGTAATCTACTAAGTATATGGATGATTATGTGTAAACCTATGATACTTTATGCTTAATTGTCTGTTTGCAGAAATGGTTTGATTGACCCAAATAGTATGTGTTCGAAAGGTAAAGTTTTCCAAAAACTTAGAACTCACCAGCGTAAGCTGACTTGTTAAGTTATGTATGTCAGATGAGGCTGAACCATCGGATCGAAAAGGGAAAGCTGAGATGTGAGTAGGAACTAGGGGGCGTACACTATCAAGACAATGTCAAGCTATCAAGAGAAGACATTTTCAAAGACTGGCATGGAGATATTTTTCTCTTTTTTATTTGTCTCTCTTACTATGTAATGCTTGGCATATGAATAAAAGTTTTTATTTCCGCTGCTTTAGTTATCTCTGTTGTACCTTGTGTTCATGAGTAAATCCGATGCGTGACCGCTCCTAGGGCCAAGTCTGGGAGTGGGCGTCACAAGCAGCCTGTCAAAATCGTAAACAGGTGTTTACGATCGGAAACCCTTTTGGACTAATTTTAAGTTTTCCTAAGCTTTCGTCATGGATTTTGAACCATGCATGTACCAAAAACTGGACTTTGAGATTGGATCGGCTACCCGTCCTCCCAGACTCACATCTGCTGATAACTTCCTTGAATGGAAATACAGATTCCAGAACCATTTGAAAAGTGTTGATCTGAGACTTTGGAGATCAGTTGTCAATGGACCATTCATTCCTACTCATACTGAAGCAGGAAAGGTTGGAGTGGTGAAAACTGAAGCAGAATACTCGAATGATGATTGGGAAAAGTGTAACAAGGATGAGAGAGCGTATGCCATCATGACAATGGCATTGACTCCAGAGATTGCACAAGGGTTTAAGAAGTACAAGACTGCAAAGAAGCTCTGGGATGCTCTGGTGGTTGCATATGAAGGAAATCCCGATATCAAGGCAAGCCGTAAACAGATCTGAAGCAGAAGTTCAACTTGTTCAATCACATTCAAGGAGAGTCCTTTGAAGCTCAAGTTCAAAGATTTGTTACCTTAATTACTGAGATGTCAAGCTACGACGTTGAACCCGGACTGGAGGATAAAAATCTGAAACTCTTGAATAGTTTACCCAAGTCCTGGAATACCAACATTTCAATAATCAAAGACAACAACAAGCTGGAAGAGTTAACTGTTGATGAGCTGATTAACAAACTAAAGTTAAAGATGATTGATGATAAACAAAGAAAGCTGAATCATCTAAGTTCACTTATCATGGCGGGAAAATTGAATCAGGCACTTCTATCTGAAGAAGTAGGCCCAAAACAGGCTGGAAGTTCATCTGAAAGTGATTCAAGTTTAAACACAAAGTCAACTGCTTTTGTGGCTCGATCTCAAGCAAATTCTAGTGGAGCGGTCAACCCTGATGAGGCAAATGCCACAAATGATCCCAACTTTACACTTGGAATGGGATTCATGAACAGTTATCATGCCCTTATGGCTGGAACTTTGGTGCCTGCTGAGATGTTGTCAGGTGAGCTGAGCCAGATTAATCCTAAAGACGTGGAAATGCTTGATGTTTCCTGGCAGATGGCAATGGCAGTTTTCCGCGCCAAGAAGTTTATGGCAACAACTGGAAGGAATGTCTAGAAGAATTGGTTTAGATAAGAGCAAGCTCCGATGCTTCAACTGTAATGAGTACGGGCACTTTGCAAGGGAATGCACCAAGCTAAAGAAGGAGAAACCAGAAGAGAAGAAAGCTGGAGATGGTAAGGGAAAGGCAGAGACAAAGGCTTTGGTAGTGCAGGATTGTGGGGAATATCAATGGGCTTCGCAGGTAAAGGAACTCAGTCTAACTCGTACTATGATTGCTAAGATGGAGAATGATGATGATGAGGAGCATGCATTTGTGGTCTCTGAGGAGGAGAACCTGGTTGAAGACAAGGAGGCATTTGCAGCCGAGGTTGACAACACAAAGGTATGTACTAATCCCACTTGTGCACGTTTAATTCCTGGCCTTATACAACTTTGGAAGAATAGTGAGATAGAATTATTTGATATGCAATGTTCTAGAAGCTCGTTTAAGGGTAGATGGGAAAAGAGTGAGGAGAAAGTCAAAGCACAGAAACTAGACATAGAGAAATACCAAGCCCTTGCCACTCAAAAGTCTGTCCTGTATGACAATGCTAAGTTAGAAATAGCTCAGTTTAGAAAGCAGGTAGATGAACTTAAACATTAGAGCAATGAGTTGCAAGTGAAATTAGATGTGAATCAAATAAGAAACAAAAGAATGCTTGAAGCTGGTAAGGCTTTGTCCACCTGCATAACTGATGTTAGATTTGGTAAGGATAAAGAAGGAATAGGAATTAGCTTTTCTGAAAAGAATAAGAATAGTGTTCCTCAACCTGTGTCTAGAGATATAATAGGTATGATCTACGAGGAGGATCAGGTAGATAGATCTGAATCAGAAATGCATGAAGCAGGACCTCCCATAGATAGTGTTTTGGTTGGTGTGAAACCCATGACAGAAGAGGAGTTAGAAAATGAGAAACATATGACCTATGGTTTGGGTAATCAGAGTAGTTCGGTGACATTCACTTGTGAATTAGGTCCATCCCAGGAATCATTAAACGATAATGTTAGTTCTTCTGACGTTTTTGTTTCTTGTGCAGATGAAGTAGGGATCAAAGATGTTTCTAAGAAGGATGCTGAATGTTTGAGAGTTAAAGAGTGTCATGAGTCGAGTAGTTCAAGTTCTGATTTACCTAAGGACGATGTTTTGGCATCTGTTTCTGAACTTAATGCGTCCAAGTCAAAACAATTAATGATGTCTATGTCTTCAAAACATGTTTCTGATTCTAATGAAGTAGTTAATGGTTTTAAAATTCGTGTGCCCAATACTAAAGCTGGTCGTGAGTCTAAACCCAAGGAATTTGTTTCTTATCCCCAGGTTGTGTCTACCTTTAACAGAACCAACAAATCAAAATCGGAACAATTTTGTTAAATTACGCAACCTGAGAAAGTTCCAAAACATTTGATACACAAATGGGATGATAAGCCTGAATGGAAGTCATCTTACCCAAGGCATTCATATGTCTGTAGTCATGCGAATGGGCCTAGACTTATGAATTGTTTTCAGTGTGGAAAACCAGGACATTTTGCTGCAAATTGTCTAAATAGACCTTATCAACCACACTATCCGCAAAACCAATAGAATAGTATGTTGCAGAAAATGATGACAGGTGGAAATAAAAATCAGAAACAACAAGCTTTGTCTCAGGGGAAGCAGAGTTCAAAACCAATGCAGACACAACAGTCTAAGGTTTTAAACACTAAAACTCCAGTGACAAAGCCTGTTGATGAAAAATGGAATGTGGCCAAAACTCCAAAAACAACTTACACACCTAAAGGAGTTTATCAAAGAAAAGACAAGATGAAACCTGAACTTGTTGAAAAACAGGTACCTAAAACAAAAAGGATTTCTCAACCTAAAGGTAAATCAAAGGTTAAGAAACAGGTGTATAAATCAAAAGATGTTTCTCAAACAAAACAAGTGGTTCAAACAAAATCGAAACTTGAGTGGACACCTGTCAAGAAGCATGCTGATAAAAGGGTCACATCTCCACAAAAGAAACCTGCAACTGTAAAGAATTCAACCAATGTGTTAAAACCTCGGAAACACACTTTGTGGAAACCAAAAGTCAACACTCAAAGTTTGGGTGTAACTGAATCAAAATCAGGAATGTCCTTTCAATTAGTCAACTACATTGACTCCAAGGGTGTGCCCAGATCTGTTATGGCCTGGGTACCCAACTCTAACTGATCTTTGATTCATGTAGGGACAGCCAAGAAGAACTGTCAACAATCTCTGGTACGTTGATAGTGGTTGCTCCCGATATATGACCGGAGATTTATCGCCTTTGGAAGAGGTTCAAGATTTCAATGGAGGAGGTGTATCTTTTGCTGGTGGAGTAGGTGGAAGGATCAGCAAGAAAGGTGTGGTGAAGAATGGCAGTTTGACGTTCTCAGATGTACATTATGTGGAAGAGTTGTCACATAGTCTGCTCAGTGTTTCGCAGATTTGTGACCGAGAATATTCTGTGTTGTTCAATAGTAAGGAATGCATTATTCTCAAACCTGGTGTCAAGATTCCTGAGGAGCGTGTCTTGATGCGTACACCAAGGAGAGGAAATTTTTATCTTCTCAACATGGGTAATCCTCCGCCATCTGATGTGGCCTGTCTTATTTCAAAGCAAAATGAAAATCTGGCATTGTTATGGCATTGTCGTCTGGGACATGCCAACATGAAGAATCTGACCAAGCTGGCAAAGGGAGAGCATGTTAGAAACCTTCCCATCAAGGACTTCACATCAATTGAGAAGTGTGTTGCATGCGCTAAGGGGAAGCAGCACAAGTTGCCACATCGTTCTAAAATGACAAACTCTATTTCGTATGTCTTAAAACTACTACATATGGATCTCTTCGGCCTAATGCAAGTACTAAGTATCAGCAAGTTCTCATATTGCCTGGTGATAGTGGATGACTTCTCTCGATTTATGATGTGCAAAAATCGATCTATAAAAATAAACTAATTTATCCTAGACCTAGACACACTAAATTAAAACCCAATTAACCTCAAACTAGACCGACTCAACAGGCAAGTGAACCTATCGGATGTAGAATAGCTATCGGCAGACCGGGGTCGAACCCTAGAGACACTAAAAAGATAAAATTAACTAGGAAAAATAAATTACTGATTAATTGGTGAAAATTGGTTTTTGATTTGAGGAATTAATTAACTAAATAAATTGACTAAAATTAACTAAACTAAAATTACCGAATTACCTAAAACTTACTAAAAATAGAAATTGCTAAAAATAGAAATTACTAAAAATGGAAAGCAGCCCAACAACTCAAAACCTAGAAACGAAAACCAGATATGACAAGAACTACCACCTAGACCTAGACTCCTGATTAATGCTATCGACTTCTCTTGGCTTATGACAAAATGATGGAACCAGGATCTACCCACACAACCTATCAAAACCCTACGAGCCCCCGAATCACTCTC
Organism: Deinandra increscens subsp. villosa; assembly: GCA_039602395.1. NCBI lineage: Eukaryota > Viridiplantae > Streptophyta > Magnoliopsida > Asterales > Asteraceae > Deinandra > Deinandra increscens. The sequence continues at coordinate 26,548,447 of JBCNJP010000023.1, forward strand.
CGGATGTTACTGATAAGATCTCTAAAGGTTGGAATACGCACACTGGTTAGTTAGTTCACCTTTTAAGTACTTCCTAACTAGTTATCTTACCGCTCGAACAAATGGTTCACCTTTTAAGTACGTCCCATCTCAATTACCCTAGCCACCCTCGGATATACCTAAAGCACACCTAGAATAACCGGAGCTACCTCTAATTTCTATGATTAACACGAATAACAAGCAAGCCGACTTCGTAGGACATTTCCTTTTAAGACAATGCACCCCTAGTTCATTAACCAACCCGATTACCCGTTAAACCTGTACCTTTTGAGTCTCCAATTTAGCAGCACATTACAACCAAAGCCACAATTAATAACCAAAACTATAGTTCGGGACGTCTCCTAAACTACACTTTAGAAACTAACCCTAAAGTCAGAATCTTTAGATAATTTACCCAACCCGAAAGACATTCGAAGGTAAACTAAGTTCCAATTATCAATCACAACTTCAACATGTAACACACACATGCATTAACCACAGAAGATTAGAGGAATTTCAATAAGATAACAAAACCCAATCAATAAATATCATAATAACCAAGAAAAGTCGAATAACATCAATCAATCATCCATACGGTCTAAGTGGTATTAGAGATTTAGCCTAGCATCATAAACATGTCATAAAAACAGAACATAATAGTAGGAAAATCCATGAACATAATCTGGTCTAAAAACGAAATCAAATAACGGAAGAATTAAGAACCCGAAAACCGAATCGGAGTCGAATGCTTGAACTCCAACGCTTCCGGACCTTCCTCTCACGATCAGAATCTCCAAAATCGCCTCCTAGAACTCTCTTAGTCGATAAACAGCCGTATCTTCGAAGAAAACCCTTAAATTGTATTTATAATTGCGAAATTAGGGTTTTCCGGAAAATTAACCTCCAAGCGTATCGCTTGGAAGTCTCCTGAGCAGCAGGCGATACGCCTGGACCCACTAATCGACAAAATAGTCGGGTCAACGTTTAAAACACCGCCTTTGACTTCAGAGCAGCAAGCGTAACGCTTGCAACTTCAGCAACTCTAGGCGATACGCCTAGAGCTTCAATTTTTCAGCACTTTTCTTCTATTTTCTCTTCAATTCTTTTTCGATGCTCATTTCTCTCGGGAATTGTGCCAAAACTGCAACTTTACTATAAAACACACATTAAGACACTAATAATAAAAAACAACTAAAAACTTATGGAAATTGACTCAAAAGACTCTCAAAACGACTCGAAAACATAAAGGAAAACCGATGTGTTTTGCAACACATCAAATATCCCCCCACTTAACCTTTTTTCGTCCCCGAAAAAACCTGCAAATGGAATCATAACCTGAGAATTTGGCTTCCAACATATTTAACTTCATTAATTTCAATTCAATTGGCCTACTTACATTCCGGTAGCGATTATCGATATTTCGATCCGAATAAACCCAACACCAACCTTTGAGCCCCCAAGGTGTTTATAAATTACCAGATATAGTTCAGTTGCCTATGCGTCCCACTCTAGAAAGATCAAGCTCAACCTAATCCCAATTCATATTCGGTCCGAATAAAGGGTAATAAAGATATAACTTTTTTTATTTTTCCCACCCCCCTTAAATCAGATACAAAAATGTCCAAAGAATGATGGAATTAGATGGAATGTGAAGTGCTTGAGCATTTATTTCTAAACTACCATATCGTTTCACCTCCTTTTTTTTTCTTTTCTTCTCATTTTTCCATTTTTTTTCATAATTGGTCACTTTTACCTAAAATTACCAACGGACATCAACAGAGGTATTCTTTCACAAGGTCTTACCCCCGAAATCATACATGAGTGTTTTGCCCGCGAGATCCGGAACATCATCAGAGGTACTTACCACAGGATGCTATCCTTAGTTCGTACATGAGTATTCTACCCCTTCACTCTAATTCATTAACCAATTATTACCTAGTATGCTCATTATGGAGAATGGGGCGCCATTATTTCTCGGATTTGCTTTCGCAAAAAGTTCATAACGTGCCAGGTATTCTAAGGACATAGAAGTATCTAGCCTAAAGGGGTCTCTTTCCTCATAATCCTCAGTTTCAGTATTCCTATCACTCCTAAAATGTGAACCCACTAGCAGACTGATTAATTACATATTTATACAACAAATAAACACAATGGGATATTTAATCTTTACTAAGTTAGCTGGGCCTACCAATACATCACTAACCGGTAATGTTTTCAACTGTTAATTACATTTATCATTTAAGCACTTAATCAGACAACCAATCCTCGGGTTTTACCTATCATCTTCCATTTTAAACTGCAGATTTAATCAGAAACATTTTTTTCATTTTTTTCAAATTTTTTTTTTCAAACAAAACTCACACTTTAAATAAACTCACTCAAACTGACTCAACTAACGAGACACGACACGTAGTCTCCCCATCCCCACACTTGAAACTCACATTGTCCCTAATGTGAACTGAGAAACGACTCAAGCAAATAAAAGAAAAAAATAAATAAATGCAAAAGAAATAAGACGAAAAATAAAAGAAATGATAAAAATGGAACACACTCCCCTGAATGAATCGGCATGAATGACAAAAGACTCGTTCCTCGCCCTCCAATTCGAACGCGATATCAGAATTTCGGTAACTCCAGAATTGCATCAAAAACGTCACGGACGAAGGCGGCGACTAACAAACCAAATTCTAACAACCACAGCAAACCAAAATCACAGCAGCATATATATATATCAAAACAAACCACCCAACCGGTTAACCCCGTACAAATTCCTAGATATCAGAATATTATAATATAAATACAGACCATGATAATAAAAACAAACATAAAGAAAAAGTACAAGGATGTGAAATAACCGATCAAAAGGCTGCTGCTGTCATAATACTGCATCCAAATCCCTACTCCTCAGCATCATCATCAGAATCATCAGGCTTCTCATCTCCAGCCTCAGGCTCACGGAAGAAATCAGGCACCTCGAACCCCTGGGCAATGAACAAGTTCCTAATGGCCCTATCCTGCAAATCCATCCTCAGAATCATCTCATCTCGAACTGCCTCTAATGTCAACGGCTCAGCTCTCGATGCTCTAACAGGTCTAGCAACCGGAGACCTCTCAGCCCTCTGCGGAATCCTCCTCCTCGCAGGAGCTCCTACCTCAACCCATCTCGGGGGATCATCAAACGGGCAAAAACCTGCCTTCCGCATATCCAGTAAACTATAAGGCAAAGTCGGTGGTCCAGCAGTCAAATGCGAAGGCCTATACCTATCCAAAACTCCCAAACGATCAGCCAACCGACCAATATATGGACCCAGATTCAACCTCGCCTCCGGCCCACCCTTGCGGGGCCGGGCAACTGACTGAATGAAAACCATAGCGAGGTTGGTCGGGTGTCTCTCCACCAACGACCTCAAACAAAACATATCTAACATGTTAATCTTCTCAGCTCCAGCCCGTCTACCAATCAGTGAACATGCCAAAATCCTATGAACATACCGCAGAAACGGATCCCTAATCGCAGAAGCAACCAAACCGACCGTGTACGGCGCATCAGAAATAGTATCCCAGAATGCTCTCAAGTGACCATCCACAACATATAACTCCTTGGCCTTCTTGGCCGTCCCCCTCAAACTCCTCCTAAACTCAGATGTAGCCACCTCCTCCTGTGTGTAAAAACCTAAAGCGACAGCAAACTGAGGCACGCTCATCTCAAACAACCTCCTGCCGAGAGCAAAGGAAACACAGACCGGAGAATCAAACTCCTTGATATCATACCTCCATGTCGAATGGAACTCCACGGTCAGCTCCCGAGTACTGGGGTCCATCACAAGCTAAGACTCTCCTCCATCGCTCGTCTAACAGCTGCTCTAACCTAGCCCTCGCTCCCATCCTATCCAGAAGATCCCAATCGAACGTCCTATGCTGGAGCAAGTCTAGGCGCATAAACGTCTCACAACGCTCACCCTCGTAGGTGCCCTGAAACTGCAGCAAAGTATGATCCTCAATCCAGCGCTCCTCAACCGGCGGCAGCTCCTCCTCGTAGTTCGGTAAAACCTCGTCTGCCAAATACGGGATCCTCGACCGATGATGAATAACCTTGGTCGTTTTCTGCTTCTTCCTCGAACTACTACCAGAAGCCTCCATACCTGCAAAACAGATTTAACAGTGATATCCAAGCAATACACAGCAATCACAACTTTTTTTTTTTTTTTTGGATTTTTTAAAATTTTTTTTTTGTTTTTTTTTAACTAATTAAACAAATAACTGAAAACTACTGAATTAGAATGACTAAAAACAAATTACTTGAAAGAAAAAGAAGGAAACAAAATTTTCAGAAAAATCGGGCGTGACCTGTTCGTTTATCGAGCAAACCAGTTCTTCACAAAACTTGCCAAAAATGCATAATTGCCACCAATTCACCCCAAAATTCCAGTTGTAACCATCCCGATCCAAGGATAAACCAGAAACAAGCACATATAAATCATACAAATCTCATCCCAGAACCCACTAGCAACAGAGGGGTCAAACACATATCAGCAAACCAGCATCTTCAAAGAAAACATCCACAAACTACGGCTAACTAGACAACGATTTTTTATCAAACGAAACTGCACAATCAAAGTGTAACCCCAACCAACTCAATCTGGCACACCTAAAATGTTACACTTATCTCAATTATATTCATGGCATTCTTATCACTTAAAGAAACACATCAAATGTGTACTAATAATGTCCCCAAACCCGCAAAATAACCGACACGGGACTAACTCAGAATGCAAATCATCAATAAATCCAAAAACGCACAAGCACATAATCAGATTTGGACTCGAACACAGAAATTGTAAGAAACATGTGCAACACGGAACAAGACGGCGTACCTGGAATCGCGAATTGTAAAAAAAAAACTGCTTAAATGGGTGAGCGGCTTGCCGGCGGTCAGACAGTGGCGGCGGCTGTGGTGATGTCGGAGGTGCGAGGGTGGTGGCGAGTGGGTAGTGACTGGTGGTCGGCGGCAGGCTGGTAGGTGCCCAGCGGGTGAAGGTGGCGATGGTACGGCGGGTGAGGGTGGTGGCGGTCGTCGTGTATGATGGTGGCGGAGGGTGACGGTGGTAATCGGAGGTAGGTGGTGGTGGAGAGGGTTTACGGGTGTGGGTGAGAGCGGTGGTCGTCGGAGGTGAGTGAGAGTGGTGGTGGGTGAATTTAGGGTTTTGGGTGAAATGGGGACGAAAGGGGGTGTCTTAACCGAGATATTTTTTTTCTCGGTCGGTGGTCTGCAAGCGTATCGCTTGCTGATTTTGAAAGTTGTAGGCGATACGCTTGCATAATGTGACCGCCTATTTTACCCCACTTCCAAGCGTATCGCTTGGAGAAAGTCTCAACCCAGGCGATACGCTTGGAACGATATTTCCAGAGAATTTTTGTGATTTCTCATACTTAGTCAAATTTTTGATGTTTTCACAAAATTCTCATCACCCTGGATTTCACGCCCTGTAATTTAACACTAACCAAGACATACCTGGGACTCCATTTCCGCGTGAATTCGTGCTTCCAGCATCTTTCAATTCCCTGCAACATCAAACACACAAACGCAACAAACCGAAAAACACGAAAGACAAAACACACAAAAAAATAATGAAAACAAGAATGCAACGATTATACAAACTATACAACTCGGATTTTCACCGAGTACTTTACCTCCTTGATCATTCATCATTAAAGTTTTGGAGAGGCAAATTCTCCACATCCGTTTTGATTGGTCCTCCAATGTAGTGTTTCAACCTGTGACCATTGACTTTCCACTCGCTACTATCAGACTCTAACTCAACCGTCCCATATGGGAAAACCTGTTTCACAATGTATGGTCCCCTCCACCGGGACTTCAATTTACCAGGAAACAATTTCAATCTAGAATCATAAAGCAACACCCGATCCCCACACTTAAACTCTTTCCTATCCTTCAACCTACGATCATGTAATGCTTTGGTTCTCTCTTTGTAACTCCAAGATCTCTCGTAAGCTTCATTCCTTAACTCCTCTACCTCGTGGATTTGGAGAAACCGGTCCTTCGCGGATTTTGCTAAATCTATGTTAACCGCTCTAATTTCCCAATATGCCTTATGTTCAAGCTCGACCGGTAGATGACACGTTTTCCCATAAACCATCATAAAGGGCGTGGTTCCAATGGGTGTCTTAAAAGCAGTACGAAAAGCCCATAACGCATCATCTAACTTATCGGACCAATCCTTGCGACTATTCCCGATAGTTTTCTCTAAAATCCGTTTTACCCCCGGTTAGCGTTTTCCACTTGACCACTCGTTTGAGGGTGGTAAGCGGTAGATGTCCTATGATTCACTCCGTACCTTGCTAACACTTTCTCCATTTGGGCATTGCAAAAATGCGTGCCCCTATCACTAATCAAAACCTTGGGGGTTCCAAACCTACTAAACAAACCTCTCAGAAACCTCACTACCACACGTGCATCATTAGTAGGCAAGGCTTTGGCCTTAACCCACTTAGAAACATAATCAATCGCAACAAGAACGTACCGGTTCCCCCGGGATGGTGGAAATTGGCCCATGAAATCAATGCCCCATATATCAAACACTTCAACACTCTGGATAGGATGTTGGGGCATCTCATTCCGGGAGGAAATGTTACCGGCACGCTGACAGGCAGCACACTTTTTCACTAACTCGTGAGCATCCTTAAACAAAGTCGGCCAATAAAAACCTGAATCTAACACTTTCCTAGCAGTATAAGATGGCCCAAAATGTCCACCCGATGGCCCCTCATGACAATGCCTAAGAATGTCTAACCCCTCCTCTCTACTCACGCATCTCCTAAACGAACCATCAACTCCTACACGAAACAAGTATGGAGCATCCCAAATGTAATGTCTAGAATCAGAAACGAATTTTTTTCTCTGTTGGGATGTCATACTCTCTAACAGCATGCCATGTGCTAAATAATTCGCCATATCAGAAAACCATGGCATGCCTTGCTCCTCCGCACTCGTCACTCCTACGAACTCTCCCTCAACTGTCATAGCACTCTCAAATGGTAATGTGTCACCTATGCTCTCCTCTCTCAGTTTCTCTCTCTCGGGATCCTCAAGGCGCGACAAGTGGTCGGCCGCTACGTTTTCTGCACCCTTTTTATCCTTAATCTCTATATCAAACTCAGACAATAACAATATCCACCTAATCAAGCGTGGTTTGGCATCTTTCTTTGCAAACAAGTACCGTAGGGCCGCGTGGTCAGTATAAACAACGGTTTTGGACAGGACGAGGTATGAACGAAATTTATCGAATGCGTAAACTACAGCAAGAAGTTCTTTTTCTGTTGTCGTGTAATTCTCCTGGGCGTTGTCTAAGGTTTTGCTTGCGTAGTAAATGGGATGGAAGTGTTTGTCCCTACGTTGTCCTAAAACTGCTCCTACCGCAAAATCACTAGCATCACACATAAGCTCAAATGGTAGGGTCCAATCAGGGGCTATCAAAATCGGTGCACTCACTAATCTCTCTTTCAGGAAATTAAACGCTTTAAGGCACTCATCGTTAAAATCGAAAACAACATCTTTTTCTAGCAAACGGGTCATGGGTCTCGTAATTTTGGAAAAATCTTTAATGAACCTACGATAAAATCCTGCGTGACCTAAAAAACTCCTAACAGATTTGACGTTTGTGGGTGGTGGAAGTTTGCTAATTGTTTCTATTTTCGCTCTATCTACTTCAATGCCGGCGCGTGAAATTTTATGTCCTAAAACTATTCCCTCGGTGACCATGAAGTGACATTTCTCCCAGTTTAGCATCAATTTGGTCTCGACACATCTCCTCAACATACGCTCTAAGTTACCCAAACAATGATCAAAAGAAATCCCGAACACAGAAAAATCATCCATAAAAACCTCCATGGAAGTCTCGATCATATCCTGAAAAATGGCCACCATACATCTCTGAAATGTGGCCGGAGCGTTACATAACCCGAATGGCATACGTCGATACGCGAAGGTACCGTACGGGCATGTGAAAGTGGTTTTCTCCTGATCCTCAGGTGCAATAGGAATCTGGAAGTAACCGGAAAATCCATCGAGGAAACAGTAGTACTGCTGACCCGACAAACGCTCCAACATCTGATCAATGAACGGTAATGGGAAGTGGTCTTTCCATCCTGTGACAGTCCTACTGGGAATCAACTCATGTTTCTCATTCATCACAACTGTCATCCCTCCCTTTTTGGGAACTACCTGAACCGGGCTAACCCAAGTGGAATCTGAAATCGGATAAATCAACCCCGCGTCCAGTAGTTTGAGGACCTCTTTCTTCATAACCTCTTTCATGTTAGGATTCAGACGCCTCTGAGGTTGAACTACAGGTTTATACTCATCCTCCATGAGTATGCGATGCGTGCAAAAGATAGGGCTTATACCCTTGATATCAGTCAGCCTCCACGCAATCGCCTGCTTATGATCTCGCAGAACCTGTATCAATCTCTTCTTCTCCTCCTCCGTCAGGGTGGCAGAAATGATGACGGGCAAACGGGAATCACTCTCTAAGAACGCGTACTCTAGATGGGATGGTAACTCCTTAAGCTCTAACACGGGTGGTTCCTCTACCAATTATTTTTCTCCTAAATCTATCTCCTCACTAACCTCTAGGACCTCCTGACTCTCCTCAACAACTTCACTCTCTAACTTCTGATCCTCATTCACGCTAGACTCACTCTTTCTCTCAACCAAATCAGCCCCACATATGTAATCCAAGCAACGATCCATGTGAGAAATAAAAGAATCAATGAAATAAACTGAATCATCCTGGCCTAAAGAGTGTTTCATGGACTGCATGATATCGAACGTGATCGTCTCATCTCCTACTCGAAGTGTAATCTTCCCGTCATAGACATCAATCAATGCCTTGGCGGTGCGCAAGAAAGGGCGTCCTAGGATGAGTGGACATTTTTCATCTACCTCCATGTCCAAGATCACGAAATCCACAGGGAAAACAAATTTATCAACCTTAACTAACACGTTTTCCACAACTCCCCGTGGATACTTAACGGAACGGTCCGCTAAGGAGATACTCATGCGTGTTGGAGTCGGATCGCCTAGGCCTAGTTTTTCGTAAATAGAGTAGGGCATCAGATTGATGCTAGCACCTAAATCCGCCAACGCGTGGTTCACAGTCGAGCTACCAAACAAACACGGGATCGTGAAGATACCCGGATCAGTCAATTTCTGCGGTAGCTTGTTCTGGACCACCGCAGAGCATCTTTCATCGAGAGAAACAATTGAAAGCGACTCCAGTTTCTTCTTGTTGGATAGGAGATCCTTCAAAAATTTGGCGTATTTAGGCATTTGCTGGAGTGCCTAGATGAACGGAAGATTGATTTTTAACTGTTTAAACATATCTAAGAATTGAGCATACTTTCTCGCATACTTCTGCTGGATAAGACGGGCAGGGTAGGGGACCCTCCTCAAATCCTCAGTGGTGATCTCTCTCGGTTCATATTTCTTCTTCTTTTTCTCATTTGCCTTAGGTGCGGGAGACTCGGTGTTCGGCACGTTACTTGCTGGGTCTAGCCTCGGGTGTGCCCTCCCATCCGGAGTCTCCATCTCGATCTCCTCATCTACCGGTTCTTCCTCCTGTGCCGGTGGGTCTTGCTCTCCGCCTCTACCGCTGCGTGTTGTCACCGCCTTAAGGGTCGCATTAGGGTTTGTTTGTGTACTACCAGAAAATGATCCCCCCTTTCCTACCAACTCAGAAACCTGTTTTCCTATGTCTCCTACGGAACGCTGTAAATCTAGAAAAGCCGACTGTTGGTTCCTAAAGAGTGTGTCGTGTTCCTTCAACTTCTGCTGCGTCTCCTGATCACGTGTCACGACCTAATTTAGCAATTGTATTTGTGCAGCCAACATTTCCTCAATCTTCTTCATACTCGACCCTGCATCACTCCCGCTATCCTGGTTCTGACGCGATTGAAAACCCGAGGGGTTCGCGCCACCCCGCCAACCAGAATTGGGGTTGGTCCTCCACCCCGACTGAAAAGAGTTACCGAACTGGTTTCGGTTAGAGATGAAATCCACTTGCTCCTGGCCGGCAAGTGGGCAGTCGATGGTGTTATGACCTCCACGACATAGTTCACATTTAGCCTGCTGCTGAAGTTTAATGTCGTTGATCTGTTTTTGCAAAGCATCATACTGGGCCTGAGCAACAGTTTCAGAACTCACGTGGTGAACTCCCCGAGATGTAGAAAGTGAAGATTTCGTGGGAGCTAAAGTGGCCCTACGATCACCGGGGTTCTGCTGCTCAGCTAAAGCAAAACTCTCAAACAGGTTCTTGCACTCGTCAATATCCAGCTTTTCCATCATGTGACCCCCTGCGGAAATGTTGAATTGTCGCTGCGTTTCATAAGTGAGACCGTTGTAGAATTTTTCGATGATTGCCCAATTAGTGAGACCGTGCTGGGGGCACTTGTTCAGAAGAGTGTTAAATCGCTCGTACGGAAGATAATATGGCTCTTCAGGGTCCATGCGAAAACACTGAATCTGCTCCCTCATACGTGCGGCTTTCGCGGGCGAATGATATTTCTTCAGGAATTTCTGTTGAAGATTGGCCCAAGTGGCAATCGAGTTTGCGGGAAGGGTTTCAAGCCACTGGGCAGCACGGGCGGTGAGTGAAAATGGGAACAAACGAAGGTAGACAGTTTCTGGCTGAACGCCATTGAGACCAAAAGTGGCACAGATACGCACGAATCGAGATAAATGGGCGGGTGCGTCCTCCTCGTCTAGGCCGTGAAATTGGATGGTTTGGGTCAGGGTGTTCAGAACATGAGATGGAATTTGCCAGTTGGCAGTGTTAGCAATGGTGGTGGGTGCAATGAAAAACCTAGCATCTACAACTCCGTCACTAGCTCTTTCATGAACAGTACGTCTAGCAGCCATATTTAAATCAGGAAATGGAATGGGCGGAAGTAAACGAGAAACGGTTTTAGGGGTGTGTACCTTACTATCACGAATGGCTCTAAGTTGCTCACGCAGCTCACGAATGCGCTCGTGGATATCTCTCTCGGGTTCGGACGTAGCAGAAAACTCAGGTGGACCTTTGGAACGGGTTTGGGGCATAAACTAGGAAAGCACACAAAAATAAAAACTAAACCTAATGTAACCACGGCACACCAAATAAAGCAGAAAGTAATAAAAAGACACAATAATGAAAAGGAACTAAGGCAGAAAGATTAAATTAACTAAGCACACGAAGAAAAAGAAAAAAAAAACACACAATTAATCCTAAAATAAATTCAAAGTTAATTTCACTATTGCCAAGTGTCCCCGGCAACGGCGCCAAAAACTTGATGTGCAAACATCGATCTATAAAAATAAACTAATTTATCCTAGACCTAGACACACTAAATTAAAACCCAATTAACCTCAAACTAGACCGACTCAACAGGCAAGTGAACCTATCGGATGTAGAATAGCTATCGGCAGACCGGGGTCGAACCCTGAGACACTAAAAATATAAAATTAACTAGGAAAAATAAATTACTGATTAATTGGTGAAAGTTGGTTTTTGATTTGAGGAATTAATTAACTAAATAAATTGACTAAAATTAACTAAACTAAAATTACCGAATTACCTAAAACTTACTAAAAATAGAAATTGCTAAAAATAGAAATTACTAAAAATGGAAAGCAACCCAACAACTCAAAACCTAGAAACGAAAACCAGATATGACAAGAAATACCACCTAGACCTAGACTCCTGATTAATGCTATCGACTTCTCTTGGCTTATGACAAAATGATGGAACCAGGATCTACCTACACAACCTATCAAAACCCTACGAGCCCCCGAATCACTCTCCGGATGTTACTGATAAGATCTCTAAAGGTTGGAATACGCACACTGGTTAGTTAGTTCACCTTTTAAGTACTTCCTAACTAGTTATCTTACCGCTCGAACAAATGGTTCACCTTTTAAGTACGTCCCATCTCAATTACCCTAGCCACCCTCGGATATACCTAAAGCACACCTAGAATAACCGGAGCTACCTCTAATTTCTATGATTAACACGAATAACAAGCAAGCCGACTTCCTAGGACATTTCCTTTTAAGACAATGCACCCCTAGTTCATTAACCAACCCGATTACACGTTAAACCTGTACCTTTTGAGTCTCCAATTTAGCAGCACATTACAACCAAAGCCACAATTAATAACCAAAACTATAGTTCGGGACGTCTCCTAAACTACACTTTAGAAACTAACCGTAAAGTCAGAATCTTTAGATAATTTACCCAACCCGAAAGACATTCGAAGGTAAACTAAGTTCCAATTATCAATCACAACTTCAACATGTAACACACACATGCATTAACCACAGAAGATTAGAGGAATTTCAATAAGATAACAAAACCCAATCAATAAATATCATAATAACCAAGAAAAGTCGAATAACATCAATCAATCATCCATACGGTCTAAGTGGTATTAGAGATTTAGCCTAGCATCATAAACATGTCATAAAAACAGAACATAACAGTAGGAAAATCCATGAACATAATCTGGTCTAAAAACAAAATCAAATAACGGAAGAATTAAGAACCCGAAAACCGAATCGGAGTCGAATGCTTGAACTCCAACGCTTCCGGACCTTCCTCTCACGATCAGAATCTCCAAAATCGCCTCCTGGAACTCTCTTGGTCGATAAACAGCCGTGTCTTCGAAGAAAACCCTTAAATTGTATTTATAATTGCGAAATTAGGGTTTTCCGGAAAATTAACCTCCAAGCGTATCGGTTGGAAGTCTCCTGAGCAGCAGGCGATACGCCTGGACCCACTAATCGACAAAATAGTCGGGTCAACGTTTAAAACACCGCCTTTGACTTCAGAGCAGCAAGCGTAACGCTTGCAACTTCAGCAGCTCTAGGCGATACGCCTAGAGCTTCAATTTCAGCACTTTTCTTCTATTTTCTCTTCAATTCTTTTCCGATGCTCATTTCTCTCGGGAATTGTGCCAAAACTGCAACTTTACTATAAAACACACATTAAGACACTAATAATCAAAAACAACTAAAAACCTATGGAAATTGACTCAAAAGACTCTCAAAACGACTCAAAAACATAAAGGAAAACCGATGTGTTTTGCAACACATCAATTTACTTGGGTGTTCTTTTTGTCAAACAAGTATGAAACTCCAGCACTTGTGAAACAGTTTGTTACTCTCATAGAGAATCAGATGAGCAAGAAAGTGAAGGCAATAAGATCAGACAACGGAACAGAGTTTAAGAATGCTGAATTGAATATGTTCTGTGGAGATAAAGGTATAGAAAGGCAATACAGTGCATTGTACACGCCTCAACAGAATGGTGTTGCTGAAAGAAGAAACAGAACACTCATTGAAGCTGCAAGAACTATGCTGTGTGAAGCAAGACTGTGAATTTTCTTTTGGGCCGAAGCAGTCACCACTGCTTGTTATGTGCAAAATCGGGTACTTTTGAACAAGCGGCATGAGAAGACGTCTTTTGAGATTATTTATGGAGAAAAACTAAGGGTGGGGTACTTCAAGACTTTCGGGTGTCCTTGCACAGTTCTAATTCAGTCTGATGTGGGGAAGTTCGAAGCAAAGGCTGATGAATGCTACTTTGTTGGGTATTCTGCAAATGCTTATCGAGTCTACAACAAAACCACCAAAATGATAATTGAGGCATTCAATGTTGACTGGTTGGAAGACAATCCGACTGATGCTGGAACTGGGCCAGACTGGATCTTTGATTATGGGTCATTGTTTGAAGGTTTCAACTTCTCAAATATGTTTCCTAGTCTGGGAGAAGAAGAAGACATCATTGCTCCAGCTTCCGAAGTAAGGCCATCTGTGGAAAATGTTTAGTGACAGTGTATGTGACGACCCTAAAACTTTTGCTTTCTTTCCCCAGCGACGACAGCTGAGGCTGCGAATGCTACGACGCAAGAATAATTTTTGGGACGAAAATTCCATTTACAAGGGGATGATGTGACATCCGAGAATTCCAAGGTTAACTTCCGTTAGATAAACTCCGTTAGTTACGTTATAAGTGTTAACCAAACCCGCCCATATGTGTTATGTGTTCATTTACTTATAGTCATTATGTGCAATGTGATTTAAATACATGATTTAGTATTGTGAATAGCTTGACAACCCATGAACTGTACTTATCTTGCTTAAAATGTAAACTAGTCACTTTCGGGTTTCCAGCGAAACTACCGGGCGAAACTATAGTGTCGCCCGGCTAGTCTACCCTCTGACTACCAGAGCCAGTTTCGCCTGGCCAGCGAAACTGCCAGCGAAACTAGCCTCTGATATATAATATCTTAATAAAACCCTAGTTTCACCATTTGCCTCCTTTACACAAAAACACATACACACTCCATCTTTCTCCTGGAAATCTGGTCAGTCGAGATTCACACCGAGCCATCGAGATCTCAGCCCCGAACCATCATCCATCAAGATAGGAGATCGAACCGTGAGTCCCAAAACCACCATTTTTATGTTTTCTAATGTGTTTTCTTAAAAAGCATGCCTAAACCTCTATGGAATCACTTGATCTGCTAGTATGTTGCTTAGGGATGCTAGATCTGTTATAAAGTTTGTAACTTTACGTGTGAAATCCATCCATAATGAAAATCCATGCTAGATTAGGTCATTTAGGGTTTTAAATGCATTTTGGTGATTTGATGATGAAAACCCATGTTTAAGGTGTTAAAGCTTACTGATTTATGTTGGTAAATGATTATGCATGCTAGATATTGAATTACATGAAATATGGAAGCTGTTAGATTGATTTTTAGGCTCATTTAGATGTTTTTCGCGACCAGCGAAACTAGCCTGTTCTCTGGGCGAAACTATGTAGCGAAATTATGTACATCTTCATCCAGCGATACTATGTAGCGAAACTGTAGTGTCGCCGGGTAAACCAACCAGACCTGTCCGAACGAAACTACCGAGCGAAATTCCCTGAACGAAAGTTCAAACCAGTTTCGGGCGAAACTAGGCTAGCGAAACTATGCCAACAGTTTCGAGCGAAACTAGCCTAGCGAAACTGTGTCATCGGGTATTGCCTAGCGAAAGTGCTGCCCGTGCACACAGCGAAACTGACTAGCGAAACTGCTAGCGAAACTGAGACCAGAATCCAAACTTGTGCAATTTGCTTGAATGTTATGCCATGATGATACATGCTTTGACTTCTGATGTATATGAACCCTTGTTTATGATCAACCATCGGTGTCGTGTGTCTGTATGTCGAGTCATAGTTCCAACGTGCTATGTTATGGGCCATAGTGACGTTAAGTAAAGATTAGACACAAAACTAATACTTAAGACCTAAACGTGTTCATAGGTCTTCGTTAAGCAAACTTGGATTATATAGCAAGTGTAGCAGTATCAGCCTATCTGACCGTGATCCCGAGGGGATGTTGGGTAGATCTACTGGAGTTTGGGTTATATAGCAAGTGTAGCAGTACCATTAATTGTAAAGCGAGGGGATGTTGGGTAGATCTACTGGAGTTTGACAAACTCCGCCCCGTGGCACGGGGAGTGCACGGAGGTACAATATCAGCCTATCTGACCGTGATCCCGAGAGGACACGGGGGAGGCAAATCCGCGATGACGTAGGTCCGCAGAACCTGATGGCACGGCCACTACAATAATTTATGGTCAGCTTTGGTACAAACTTCCTTAGTGCATGGAACAACGGATTAGCTACCCGCGATATCGGTCGAGCACTTTAACTATACAAAACTAGTTCATACCCGATAACGTATGTTACGGACATCAATTCTACTAACCATGTTACTATGATTTTGGTCATTACAAAGCATTGTTTTTCACAAATAAATATTACTTAAAGTATATGTTGATACGTTTACGATTACGAGACCGGGCCACTGCGTGACAAGCCCACTGTGAACTCACCAACCGTTAGGTTGACACTTGCGTGGTTTAAACTTTTGCAGATCGCTAAGGAGTATCCGGAGCGGGTTGGCATGGCACATGAAGACTTTTATTTTTAGTTAAACTAATTGGGAATTTAAAACACTGATTTGTAAAGCACGTGGTTAGTGCTAAGATGATATTTTGTTCCGCTGCGTGATTTGAGACTTTATTTATGATATATCTTTGGACTAACTCTGATTCGTTTAGTATTTGTAACTAATGGTTGTGGTCCTGGTTTGCTCGCACCCCTTAACGGTATAAACTCCGTTAGTGGTTGATTTGGGGGTGTGACAGTGTATCAGCAGCAACTCCTAAGGATGATAATGTGGATGTTCCAGAATCTTCAGGAACTCATGATGATCAGAAGGAGTTAGAAACCTAAGGTATGAATGATAATGTTAATGATACTAACTTGCCTGTTTCTGTTTCAGTACCAGATGTACAAGCCACAAGAATCAACAGAGATCATCCTCTCAGCAATGTGGTTGGACCAGTGTCAGCAGGTGTCACTACTAGAATCCGCGTGGGTGACATCAACTTCTGCATGTACTCATGCTTTATCTCTCAGATAGAGCCTCCAAATGTGATGGTAGCACTTAAAGATCCAAGTTGGATGGGGGCTATGCACGATGAATTGAATCAATTTTCAAAATTAGGAGTGTGGCATCTAGTGAAAAGGCCTGAAAATAAGAAAGTTATACCCACAAGATGGTTGTATAAGAACAAGAAAGATGATACGGGTGTGATTGTGAGAAACAAAGCCAGGTTGATTGTTCAAGGCCACAGACAGGTTTACGGGGTTGATTATGATGAGGTGTATGCCCCAGTGGCCAGATTGGAAGCAATTCGAATATTCCTTGCTGTGGCAATGTATCTCAACTTCACTTTGCATCAGATGGATGTAAAGACAACTTTCCTTTATGCCGAAATGAATGAAGAGGTTTATGTGGCTCAACCACCAGGGTTTGTGGATGAAGAGCATTCAGAAGATGTGTATCTTCTGGATAAAGCTTTATATGGTTTGCATCAAGCTCCCCGCACATGGTATGAGACTCTATCAAAGCACTTGGTGGAGCATGGTTATACTAGGGGAATAGTTTATCAAACTCTGTTTAGAAAGAAGGTAAAAGATGATATCATTATGGTGCAAGTTTATGTAGATGATATCATCTACGGGTCAACAAATGAAGAATTATGCACCGAATTTGAGGATATCATGAGAAAGAAGTTTGAGATGAGTGATCAAGGGGAGATGAATTTTTTCCTTGCACTGCAAGTTAAACAAGATGAATCTGGGATTCTCATTCATCAAGCAAAATATGTGAATGAAATTCTGGAAAAGTACAAGATGCAGGACTCCAAGCCCATCTCCACTCCCATGGCATCCCAACCTCTACTGACAGAAGATGCAGATGGAGAATCAGTGAGTGAATTCATGTATCGTTCAATGATCGATTCACTCATGTATTTGACAGCAAGCAGGCCAGATATCATGCATGTAGTGTGTGTGTGTGTGCACGTTACCAGGCTAATCTTAAACTCTCTCATTTAGATGCTGTTAAACGTATTTTTAGGTATCTGAAGGGCAGGCCTCGGCTTGGGCTTTGGTATCCTAAGAATACTGATTTTCAATTGTTTGCGTTTACTGACAGTGATTATGGAGGTAGTGATCTTGACAGGAAATCTACAACTGGTGGGTGTTAGTATTTGGGAGACAGACTCATCTCATGGCAGAGCAAGAAGCAGCATACCGTTTCCAAGTCAACTGCCGAAGCTGAATATGTGGCAGCATCAGCTGGATGCTCGCAGGTAGTATGGATTCAGAATTAGCTCACTGACTATGGTATGGAATTTCTTAATACTCCAATTTTTTGTGATAATGCTGCTGCTCTGCAAATTGTCAAGAATCCTATTCAACATTCCAAAACAAAGCACATAGATATCAAGGTACATTTCATTCTTGATTGCTATGATAGGAAGTTGATTCAACTCGAAAAGGTAAACTCCGATCAAAATGTTTCTGACCTTTTCACAAAACCCCTTCCTCGTCCAAATTTTAAAATGTGTGTTGAAGGCCTAAGGATGATTGCCTTCGAGGAATGATCTGATCAAAACTGTTTGTACATAGTTTTGCTTTTATGTTTGCTTACTTTTGGTTTAAGTTTCATTTTTTTTAAAAAAAGGGGTTTTATGTTTCAAAAGCCTCATAAAAACAGGGGAAGAAATGTTATAGTTTCAGAAAATCTGAAAATCTGTTTGAGGTTTTTATGAAGTCTTTTGTGTTTGTCTTGAGTTGGTAGGAAGTGATATAAATGTCCAAGACAATTGGAGACTGACACGTGTAAGGCTGAAGTGAAAGATTGCTCAAAGATGATAAGTCGGTAAGCTCAACCCAAAACTATGATCATCAATGTAAGTGCAGTAAACTTAACTTCTATATATGTTTAGTTTCCCGTCCTAGTTTACATGGTTTAAAAAACTGAGTCCCAGCAAAAATGGGTTGAGAGTGGTATCTACCTAGTATTCACTCTCTCACACGCCATGTTTCTGCTGTTATGACAACACCACAGAAAAGAAAAAGAAAAATGAAAACAAAAAGTGTTTCTGCTGTTATGACAACACCACAGAAAAGAAAAACAAAAATGAAAACAAAAAGAAAAAGAAAAAATAATAAAATAATTATCCTGTTTGGTCTTCTCTGCATGCTTATGCGGCCGACCTGATCACCAACTGATAATTAAGGAAATAAGTGTTAATCATGACGGTGTTGCATGGTTCCTCAAGTTGGGGGTTTGTGAATCCTCAATAAACTCTGAGGTTGGGTAGGTTTTGCTATGAACAATTGGGTGTGGGGACGGTTAAATATGACGGTAATATTGTACCATAATTAAGCACTTAAATTTTTTTTTACTTGATGTGAGTTTATGTGGTCAAAATTCTGGCAATCGTCTAGAGCGTCGAGTAACAGAAGCTGAAAAAGGTTCCTCAGTCAAAGATAAGTCTGGTTTGATCAATGAAAAACATCAGCGCCAAGGCAAGTAAATATTTAATTTCTGCATTAGGTTACCTTAATTTTATGTCTGTTAATTTTTTAAGTTTCTGACTGTTTAAAATTTAATTTTTTATGATCAAGATCAGGTTCTTGGGTATGAGTTTGAGGGGAAGTTTTGTAATTCTAAAAAATTTTCAAAATTAACAATTTTTTCAAGAGAATTTTCATTTAAATGAGGTTTAGGAGTATTTAGAATGTTTTCAAAACTTGAGGGTCCTTTGTGAAACATTTTTTCATCAAAACCCTCAAGACCCCCATTTCCGATCACTCGTTTATGATCCCCTCATCTCCTTCACTCTGCGTTTACGATCCCACCGGCCAAAACCCTAACCGCCGCTCTCTTTCACCGGAAAATCACATTCCGGCCACCTCCGACCACCTACAGTGGAAACCGAGCACACCACCATCCTCGCCTTCACTTTCCGACCATAAACCACACTTCGATCGACTGTTTCCTCATCGATTCGTCGGTTTAATTTTAGCACTTTGTGTCTTTCCTCTCTCGGCTGCAAATCCTCGGTTTCTTCAAGATTCTCGTCGATTACTCGAGTTTAGGAACCGTATCTGTGTTTGCGAAAGTTAAAAGGTAGTTCTAGGTGTTTGTTATGCATAAATGATGAGTTTTGATGAGTTTCGTGAAGTTGCAGGTACAACAATGGCGGACTTTCAGTGTTTACGATTATCGCAAGGAAGAAGACGACGATTCGTTGTTTACGATCAATGTTCACGATGTTGTTTATGATCAGTGGTTCCGATGGTGTTTACGATCGATGATTACGACATAAGACTGTTTACGATCGGGCCTTGCGTTTACGACTGGACCTATGTCGGACTTCTTTTAACCCAATCGTGAACCCATAAATGGATCGTAAACCCAAATAGTTGATCATAAACCCACTTAAAATTTGATTTAAGATCATAATCATTTAAAAAAAATCCAAAATGTTCTTTTTAAATCTTATCAAACTTAATTTCTTTTAAGATAAAATTGAACAAATTAATTTTAAGAATGTGTGTTTGATTAATATTGTGGAACAAAATCCAAATTTCTTTAATGGATTCAATTGAGAGTCTAGAAATTAAATGGTATAATGTGATAATCAATTGAACTTCAAGATGGTTTTAACAAACATAATTGCTCATTGATGTGATTAAGCCTGATGCATTTGTCTCGGTTTCTCAGATGGCAGAAGAAATGATTGATGAGGAAATTCACTTTGAAAGAGATCACTGCATACCTGCTTATCTTGATGACCCTCTAGAGAGACACATGCAGTTGTTCTACTCACTGGTTGCAGGGATGAATGTTTGCAAGATCAATCATGCTCTCTGGGCAAGCGTGCTGATTGATGAACAACTTGTGAGGGAATTTTGGGGAACTCCAAGGGTGAATCTCGATAAAACAAGGATCACAGCTGTGACATCCGAGAATTCCAAGGTTAACTTCCGTTAGACAAACTCCGTTAGTTACGTTATAAGTGTTAACTTAGTAACTAATGCTTAACTAGGCCGAATACGTCCACGTCCTTTGGTTGATCACCGAACCCGCCCATATGTGTTATGTGTTCATTTATTGATGTCATTATGTGCAATGTGATTTAAACGCATGATTTAATATTATGAATAGCATGACAATTTGTGAATCGTGTTTATCTTGCTTAGAATGTGAAATTGACCACTTTTGGGTAACCAGCGAAACTACCGGGCGAAACTATAATGTCGCCCGGCAGCTTGTTGGCTCACTTGTGATCAGAGCCAGTTTCGCCTGGCCAGCGAAACTGCCAGCGAAACTAGGCCCTGATATATAATAACATAAAGCCCTAGTTGCCTCATTTTGTTGCACCATTCTCTCCAAAACACACACACACACCTCTGGAAATCTGGTCAGTCGAGATTCACACCGAGCCATCGAGATCTCAGCCCCGAACCATCATCCATCAAGCTTGGAGATCGAATCGTGAGTCCCAAAAACCACCATTTTTATGTTTTCTATATGTTTCTTCATAAAGCATGCCTAGATCTCTGTGATATGGTTAGATCTTCTGATATGTTGCTTAGGATTGCTAGAACTACCATAAAGTTGATAACTTTACATGTGAAATCCATCCATGACAAAGATTTATGCTATTTTAGCCATTTTAGGGTTTTATATGTATTTTGGGTGATCGGATGACAAAATGCATGTTTAAGGTGTTAAAGCTTGCTGATTTATGTTGGTAAATGCCTATGTATGCTAAACAATGAATTGCATGTGAGAATGGAAGCTGTTAGGTCAATTTTTAGGCTGATCCGTATGTTTTTCGCGACCAGCGAAACTGTGGTGTTCTCTGGGCGAAACTGTCCAGCGAAACTATGTATATCTCCTTCCAGCGACACTATGCAGCGAAACTGTAGTGTCGCTGGGTAAACCGACCAGACCAGCTCGAGCGAATCTACCGAGCGAAATTCCCTGAACGAAAGTTCAAACCAGTTTCGGGCGAAACTAGGCTAGCGAAACTGTGCCAACAGTTTCGAGCGAAACTAGTCTAGCGAAACTGTGTCATCGGGCATTGCCTAGCGAAAGTGCTGCCCGTGTACACAGCGAAACTGCCTAGCGAAACTAGGCTAGCGAAACTGTGACCAGAATCTAAACTTATACAATTTGCTTGAATGTTATGCCATGACTTACATGATTATGCCATGATGATACATGCTTTGATTCCTGATATGTATGAACCCTTGTTTATGATCAACCATTGGTGTCGTGTGTTTGTATGTCGAGTCATAGTTCCAACGTGCTATGTTATGGGCCATAGTGACGTTAAGTAAAGATTAGACACAAAACTAATACTTAAGACCTAAACGTGTTCATAGGTCTTCATTAAGCAAACTTGGATATTATAGCAAGTGTAGCAGTGCAACCAAAGGTGAGTGTCACTAACCCGATTACCGTGAACCCGTTTGGGTCACACCAAATACCTAAAAGTAAAACAATGCTGACAACTCGAGAGTGCTAGGCACCTCCCTGATAAATTTGAAAACCTGGAGTGCTCGGCACCCACTTGAAAGAACTTGAAGTGCTTTATGGGAAGCACTTGCGAATTACCAAAACAACGATTTCTAAAACGAAACCAAAAACACTTTTGAGATTCATGAGAATCCAGTAAACCGTTTTAATATGGCTAGTGTAGGTTAAAGTCTAAACCACATGATATCACATGATTTCTAAGGATGCCTTGAAAACTTAAAAGTCCTCAACTAAATTGTACCATTAATTGTAAAGCGAGGGGATGTTGGGTAGATCTACTGGAGTTTGACAAACTCCGCCCCGTGGCACGGGGAGTGCACGGAGGTACAATATCAGCCTATTTGACCGTGATCCCGAGAGGACACGGGGGAGGCAAATCCGCGATGACGTAGGTCCGCAGTACTAGATGGCTCGGCCACTACAATAAATTATAGTCAGCTTTGGTGCAAACTTCCTTAGTGCATGGAACAACGGATTAGCTACCCGCGATATCGGTTGAGCACTTTAACTATACAAAACTAGTACATACCCGATGACGTAGGTCACGGACAATTCCTTTATAAACTAAGACATAACATTTTGCATTGTTTTTCCACAAACGAATACTATGTAAGTATACCTTGATACAAATTCTGATTATGAGACTGGGCCAATGCATGACAAGCCCACTGTGAACTCACCAACCGTTAGGTTGACACTTGCGTGGTTTAAACTTTTGCAGATCGCTAAGGAGTATCCGCTGGAGGTTGGCATGGCACGAGAAGATATTTATTTCTGTTTAAACTAAACTTGGGAATTTTAAAACAATGTTTATGTAAAGCACGTGGTTAGTGCTAAGACAATATTTTATTCCGCTGCGTTGTATTTGAGACTTTACTTTATAACTGATTTTGAACTAACTCTGATTCATTTAGTATTTGTAACTAGTGGTTGTGAATCCTGGTCTAGCCGCACCCCTTAACGGTATAAACTCCGTTAGTGGTTATTTGGGGGTGTGACAGATTGGTATCAGAGCCATAAGTTGCAGAGAACTGGAATCAATTTTGAAAACGATTTGGAAACTGCAACTTGAAACCTTAGTTACAAACGAACAAACAAATTCCCAAAACCAAAAATTTTTACGTGCCAACCTGGGATACTCGCTCTGCTGTGTAAGTAAAAGCTTAGTACGTATGTATATATATATATATATATAAATATATATATAGACCGTGTCTAGGAAGTCTAACGGAAAACCTTAGGGAAAATTTTCACACACGAATACGAAACGCGAACGCTAATGCGCGCACTATGCCGGGGGAAAGCGACAACGAAACGATGCTACACGCTACGTCCTGATTTCTACTACAACGACTACGCCGACGGTGACTTTTATGGGAAAGCCGACTTTCGACGATAGCTACCTACGACATACGACGTTCTCCGACGACGCCTCCATTATGCACAAAATTTTCTGGACTAATAGAGGGATAACGGGAAAATGGCTAATATACATATTATGGGATATGTATAAAGTATAAATGTGACTAAACACTGGCTACTTTAACTGTTCAGCAAGATGTCTGGAAGAGGAAACGGAAGAGGCAACATAAACATGACGCCTGCACAGCTGCAAGCAATGATTAATGAACATGTGCAAGCCGCGGTGGCAGCCGTCCAAGCTGCATATGCCGCACAGGGTAACTATTATGCCGGTTAAGGCACAAAGCGATTATATCTTGACCTGTTTAATTTTAAAATCCGAACTATTTATGCATCAGGAAACCACCACCACTGCACGTTCAAGTCCTTCATGGACTGCAAGCCGATGACATTTTCCGGCGAAGAAGGAGCTGTAGGACTCCTTAGGTGGATTGAGAAGTCTGAAAAGGTTTTCTCCATGTGTAATTGCCCAGCTGAAAGCAAGGTGAAGTTTGCTACTGGTACCTTCGAAGGAGCTGCACTCTCCTGGTGGAACGCTGAAATTCAGATGGTTGGGCTAGACGCGGCTAATAACATGCAGTGGGCAGCATTTAAGGATCTGATTATGGAGGAGTACTGTCCCCGTGACCAAGTAAAGAAGCTAGAAGGCGAATTCTTGAATCTGAAGATGATTGGGTCTGAAGTCGAGCAGTACACTGCACGATATCATGAGTACGAGGTCTTGTGCCCCACAATGGTCGATGCTGAATTCAAACGCATTGAGCGTTATCTGGAAGGCCTCGCGCCTCAAATTAAGAGTCTGGTGACTGCCAGCAACCCCGCGACCGTGCAACAAGCCATTCGTTTGGCTCACAAACTTACTGATCAGGAGGTTGAGAAGGGTACACTTCCTGCAAAGGCCACTGAGAAGACTGCCCTTAGTGGCAAGAGAAAAGCTGATGATGAAGCTCCTGAGAACTCAATGAATGTTCAGAGTGTTGGAAACAGCACTGGGAGGTCTTATAACTCCCAAGGTCAAAGCAAGAGGTCCGGGAATAACAGTGGCAACTACCGCCAGGGTGGCAATGGTCAAGGCAACTACAGGGGTAACCTGCCTCTGTGTAACAAATGTGGGAAGCATCATGCTGGTGTTTGTAGGAAGAATCTGAACTGCGAAAGGTGTGGCAAGGGAGGCCACGAAGCAAAAGACTGTTGGGCGACTTTGCCCGAGCAACAAAACCGCCCCAGGAGGAACAACAACAACTATGGGAACAATCGGGGTAATGGGAACAACAACGGTCAGAACCAGAACAACAACAATGGGGGAGCCCGTGGCTGTTTTGAGTGTGGTGCTCAAGGTCACATTAAGAGAGACTGCCCGCAGCTGAGAAGGCAAGGGAACGGTAACCAAGGAAACAACGGTGGGAATGGTAACGGTGGAGGTAATGGTAATGGGAATGGCAACGGAAATGGTAATAACGGGAATGGTGGAAATGGTAGAGGTCGAGCTTTCGTCATGGGTCAGGGTGAAGCTCGCAATGACGCCAACGTGATTAATGGTAAATTTATTTTGAACGGTTTCTTTGCTACTGTATTATTTGATTCTGGTGCTGAGAAAAGTTTTATTTCCACTAAATTTGCTAAGTTGATTAATGCTAGACCTATTGCCTTAGACGCTAAATATGTGGTAGAACTAGCAAATGGTAAACTTCATGATACGACCCAGATAGTTAAGGGCTGTAAGTTAGAACTAGCTGGCCATACATTAGGAATCGATCTTATGCCTTTCCCGATTGGTAGTTTTGACGTCATAGTAGGAATGGATTGGTTATCTGAGAATCGAGCTGAAATCTTATGTAAAGAAAAAGTGGTTCGTATCCCACTCGAAGGAGGTGAAATGTTAACGGTTCAAGGTGAAAAAGGTGGAACAGTAACTGGTATTATTTCGTTTCTCAAAGCTCAAAAGTGCCTTCGTAAAGGTCACTTCGCGATTCTTGCAAACGTCACCGATTCGACACTTCCTGAGCGCAGAATCAACGACTACCCGATAGTTCGCGACTTCCAAGATGTATTTCCTGAAGATCTGCCTGGTTTGCCTCCATTTCGACAAGTAGAGTTTGGAATCGACTTAGCTCCTGGAGCCGCTCCGATTGCACGCGCACCTTACCGTTTGGCAGTAAGTGAACTCAACGAACTCTCCTCACAACTTCAAGAATTACTCGACAAGGGGTTTATCCGTCCAAGTTCGTCTCCATGGGGAGCTCCGGTATTGTTTGTTAAGAAGAAGGATGGAACGTTCCGCATGTGCATTGACTACCGAGAGCTTAACAAAGTTACTATCAAGAATCGGTATCCACTTCCTCGAATCGACGATCTCTTCGATCAGCTACAAGGTTCAAGTTACTTCTCAAAGATTGATCTACGGTCTGGATATCACCAGCTTCGCGTTCGAGATGAGGATGTCCCCAAGACTGCTTTTAGAACTCGGTATGGTCACTACGAATTCCTGGTTATGCCGTTCGGGCTAACCAATGCACCGGCCGTATTTATGGATCTGATGAATCGAGTGTGCAAGCCGTACCTCGATAAGTTTGTGATAGTTTTCATCGATGATATTTTGATCTACTCCAAGACGAAGGAAGAACACGAGGAGCATTTGCGTCTTATCTTGGAATTGCTCCGCAAGGAACAGCTTTATGCTAAGTTTTCTAAATGCGACTTTTGGATCCGCGAAGTCCAGTTTCTTGGACACATTGTTAATAAGGAAGGAATTCATGTCGACCCAGCCAAAGTGGAAGCAATAAAGAATTGGTCTACTCCAAGAGCGCCAACAGAAATCCGACAATTTTTGGGACTTGCCGGATATTACCGAAGGTTCATTAAGGGTTTCTCGCAGTTGGCTCAACCCTTAACAGCTCTAACGCACAAAGGAGTGCAATACAGATGGGGTGAAAAAGAAGAGCGCGCGTTCCAAACGCTTAAAGATATGCTATGCTCAGCTCCAATTCTTGCGTTACCCGACGGAGTTGACGACTTTGTGGTTTATTGCGATGCATCTATTCAAGGACTCGGTTGCGTGTTGATGCAACGAGATAAAGTGATTGCCTATGGGTCCAGGCAACTAAAAGATACTGAAAAGAATTATACAACGCATGATTTGGAATTGGGAGCCGTTGTTCATGCACTCAAGATTTGGAGACATTACCTATACGGAACAAAGTGCACAATATTCACCGATCATAAAAGTTTACAGCACATCTTTGATCAGAAAGACCTCAACATGCGGCAAAGAAGGTGGGTTGAATTACTGAACGATTATGATTTGGCCATTAAATATCAT
Organism: Deinandra increscens subsp. villosa; assembly: GCA_039602395.1. Lineage (NCBI taxonomy): Eukaryota > Viridiplantae > Streptophyta > Magnoliopsida > Asterales > Asteraceae > Deinandra > Deinandra increscens. Next base: position 26,575,229 of record JBCNJP010000023.1, read on the forward strand.
CCGGGAAAAGCAAATGTGGTGGCAGATGCCCTAAGCAGAAAAGAATACGAAAAGCCTCGACGGGTACGAGCGCTTCAACTTACAATACATTCAGGATTACCGGATCGGATCCGTGACTGCCAACGAGAAGCTTTGAAAGCAGAAAACTTCGCAGCTGAAGCACTGCGTGGTGTAGATGGCCATTCTGAAGTTAAGTCCGATGGACTCACGTACTATAATGACAGAATCTGGGTTCCTTTGTTTGGAAATCTCCGTGAGCTCGTGATGGACGAGGCTCACAAGTCAAGATATTCGGTGCACCCCGGATCAGATAAAATGTATCAGGACTTGAAAAATCTTTATTGGTGGCCGAATATGAAAGCCGACATTGCTCGATATGTGGCTAAATGCTTAACCTGCTCAAGAGTCAAGATTGAATACCAAAAGCCTTCTGGTTTACTACAACAACCAAAGATCCCAGAATGGAAATGGGAGGACATCTCCATGGATTTTGTAACGGGACTACCTCATCGATCAAATCAACCGGATGCGATTTGGGTTGTCATCGATCGATTAACCAAATCGGCACATTTCATTCCGATGAAGGAAAGTGATAATATGGATAAATTGACAAAGCTGTACATCGATAAAATTGTGAAGCTTCACGGTGTGCCTAAGACTATCATTTCTGATCGAGATCCTCGATTTACTTCCCGGTTATGGCAATCAATGCAGGAAGCATTGGGAACCCGACTAGATATGAGTACAGCCTATCACCCACAAACGGACGGTCAATCGGAACGAACCATTCAAACCTTAGAAGATATGCTCCGAGCTTGCGTTCTTGACTTTGGGAAAGATTGGGAGACTCACCTTCCACTGGTGGAGTTCTCTTACAACAATAGCTATCATTCAAGCATCGGTGCAGCACCTTTTGAAGCACTTTATGGCAGAAAATGTAGATCGCCCGTGTGTTGGGCCGAAACGGGTGAGAAAGGACTCACTGGACCGGAAGTTATCCATGATATGACCGAGCGGATTATTCAAATCAGGCAACGGCTAGCTGCAGCGCGTGATCGACAAAAGAGTTATGCCGACAAACGCCGAAAACCTCTAAAGTTTGAGGTGGGTGACAAAGTATTGTTGAAGGTATCTCCCTGGAAGGGAGTGATACGCTTCGGGAAGCGTGGAAAGTTAAATCCTCGCTACATCGGTCCGTTTGAAATTATTGGGGAAGTAGGCCCGGTGGCCTATCGATTGCAACTCCCTGCTGAACTCGATGGAGTTCACAACGTGTTTCACGTTTCCAATCTAAAGAAATGTCTGGCTGAAGACATCGAAATAATTCCTCTGGAGGAATTGGAAATCGACGAACATTTGAGATTTATCGAGCAACCGGTAGAAATCATGGGACGCGAGGAGAAAGCCCTCAAACGTAGCAAGATTCCGATCGTCAAGGTGCGATGGAACTCAAGGCGTGGACCTGAATATACTTGGGAGCGAGAGGATCAAATGAAGAAAAAGTATCCTCACTTGTTCGAGCAAACGTCCACGGAAACTCATGGTATGATTTAATTTTGGGGACCAAAATTCCTGTAACAGGAGGAGGATGTGACAACCCTAAAACTTTTGCTTTCTTTCCCCAGCAACGACGACAGCCGAGGCTGCGAACGCCACGACACAAGAATAATTTTCGGGACGAAAATTCCAATTACAAGGGAAGGATGTGACATCCGAGAATTCCAAGGTTAACTTCCGTTAGACAAACTCCGTTAGTTACGTTATAAGTGTTAACTTAGTAACTAATGCTTAACTAGGCCGAATACGTCCACGTCCTTTGGTTGATCACCGAACCCGCCCATATGTGTTATGTGTTCATTTATTGATGTCATTATGTGCAATGTGATTTAAACGCATGATTTAATATTATGAATAGCATGACAATTTGTGAATCGTGTTTATCTTGCTTAGAATGTGAAATTGACCACTTTTGGGTAACCAGCGAAACTACCGGGCGAAACTATAATGTCGCCCGGCAGCTTGTTGGCTCACTTGTGATCAGAGCCAGTTTCGCCTGGCCAGCGAAACTGCCAGCGAAACTAGGCCCTGATATATAATAACATAAAGCCCTAGTTGCCTCATTTTGTTGCACCATTCTCTCCAAAACACACACACACACCTCTGGAAATCTGGTCAGTCGAGATTCACACCGAGCCATCGAGATCTCAGCCCCGAACCATCATCCATCAAGCTTGGAGATCGAATCGTGAGTCCCAAAAACCACCATTTTTATGTTTTCTATATGTTTCTTCATAAAGCATGCCTAGATCTCTGTGATATGGTTAGATCTTCTGATATGTTGCTTAGGATTGCTAGAACTACCATAAAGTTGATAACTTTACATGTGAAATCCATCCATGACAAAGATTTATGCTATTTTAGCCATTTTAGGGTTTTATATGTATTTTGGGTGATCGGATGACAAAATGCATGTTTAAGGTGTTAAAGCTTGCTGATTTATGTTGGTAAATGCCTATGTATGCTAAACAATGAATTGCATGTGAGATTGGAAGCTGTTAGGTCAATTTTTAGGCTGATCCGTATGTTTTTCGCGACCAGCGAAACTGTGGTGTTCTCTGGGCGAAACTGTCCAGCGAAACTATGTATATCTCCTTCCAGCGACACTATGCAGCGAAACTGTAGTGTCGCTGGGTAAACCGACCAGACCAGCTCGAGCGAATCTACCGAGCGAAATTCCCTGAACGAAAGTTCAAACCAGTTTCGGGCGAAACTAGGCTAGCGAAACTGTGCCAACAGTTTCGAGCGAAACTAGTCTAGCGAAACTGTGTCATCGGGCATTGCCTAGCGAAAGTGCTGCCCGTGTACACAGCGAAACTGCCTAGCGAAACTAGGCTAGCGAAACTGTGACCAGAATCTAAACTTATACAATTTGCTTGAATGTTATGCCATGACTTACATGATTATGCCATGATGATACATGCTTTGATTCCTGATATGTATGAACCCTTGTTTATGATCAACCATTGGTGTCGTGTGTTTGTATGTCGAGTCATAGTTCCAACGTGCTATGTTATGGGCCATAGTGACGTTAAGTAAAGATTAGACACAAAACTAATACTTAAGACCTAAACGTGTTCATAGGTCTTCATTAAGCAAACTTGGATATTATAGCAAGTGTAGCAGTGCAACCAAAGGTGAGTGTCACTAACCCGATTACCGTGAACCCGTTTGGGTCACACCAAATACCTAAAAGTAAAACAATGCTGACAACTCGAGAGTGCTAGGCACCTCCCTGATAAATTTGAAAACCTGGAGTGCTCGGCACCCACTTGAAAGAACTTGAAGTGCTTTATGGGAAGCACTTGCGAATTACCAAAACAACGATTTCTAAAACGAAACCAAAAACACTTTTGAGATTCATGAGAATCCAGTAAACCGTTTTAATATGGCTAGTGTAGGTTAAAGTCTAAACCACATGATATCACATGATTTCTAAGGATGCCTTGAAAACTTAAAAGTCCTCAACTAAATTGTACCATTAATTGTAAAGCGAGGGGATGTTGGGTAGATCTACTGGAGTTTGACAAACTCCGCCCCGTGGCACGGGGAGTGCACGGAGGTACAATATCAGCCTATTTGACCGTGATCCCGAGAGGACACGGGGGAGGCAAATCCGCGATGACGTAGGTCCGCAGTACTAGATGGCTCGGCCACTACAATAAATTATAGTCAGCTTTGGTGCAAACTTCCTTAGTGCATGGAACAACGGATTAGCTACCCGCGATATCGGTTGAGCACTTTAACTATACAAAACTAGTACATACCCGATGACGTAGGTCACGGACAATTCCTTTATAAACTAAGACATAACATTTTGCATTGTTTTTTTCCACAAACGAATACTATGTAAGTATACCTTGATACAAATTCTGATTATGAGACTGGGCCAATGCATGACAAGCCCACTGTGAACTCACCAACCGTTAGGTTGACACTTGCGTGGTTTAAACTTTTGCAGATCGCTAAGGAGTATCCGCTGGAGGTTGGCATGGCACGAGAAGATATTTATTTCTGTTTAAACTAAACTTGGGAATTTTAAAACAATGTTTATGTAAAGCACGTGGTTAGTGCTAAGACAATATTTTATTCCGCTGCGTTGTATTTGAGACTTTACTTTATAACTGATTTTGAACTAACTCTGATTCATTTAGTATTTGTAACTAGTGGTTGTGAATCCTGGTCTAGCCGCACCCCTTAACGGTATAAACTCCGTTAGTGGTTATTTGGGGGTGTGACAACAGCAACGGTTCAAAACCGTAGAATCGAGATCGTAGAAGAAGACATTCGCCAAGGGCTGAATATAAATGATAATGCTGAAGACACAATGGAATATTCAAAGAATGCAGTATTAGAGGGTGCACGTCTCTTGGGATATGAAGGAAAATTCCCACCGATCTTCAAGAAGCTTTTGCCACACTACTGGAGGTGTTTGGCACACTAAATGTAGAAGTCATTCTTGGACAAGAGAACAAGCTTTGATCAGCTGAACAAGGTGCATGGCACTGCATTTGTTGCACTGGCCTTGGACTGGGAGTTTAATTTTTCAAAGATGATGCTATTGGATTGGGTTGGTAATACTGATTTGAGTGCAAGAGAGCAATTTCTCATGACTCCAAGGTTTGTGCATATGGTGGTTTTGAAGAAGTATCCAATGATTCAAGAAAGGGTAGAGAAGCTGGATATAAAATTCATGGATGACAGTGTTTTCGGTCTGCAAACCCAAGATAGAAGGGGAAAGAGAACTTTTCAAGGAAGACTCGAGTGGACTAATAGAGGTGCTTTCCCTGAGGTTGCAAGGGAACAAGATGAAGAATCATAATCCGAATCTGAAGTACCTCCAGTCAATGTATCTGTGGCTGAAGATCATGATGTGTCAGCAAATGTTCCTGTGAATGTTTAGGGAGAACATGAGAATATACCTTCAGATGAAGAAAATGTGATGGATGACATTTTCCCAGAAAATGAGAATCTGACAGACCATATTTATGGGGATCTAGGGCCAATCAGTCACAAAAGAACAAGGGATGACTTGAACTCATCTTCAAGTAGTGGTTCAATTCCACAAGACTTGGATGTTGATTTTGCTGTTGATGATGTGCTTACAGAACCTATTCCTGTGCGTGAACCTTCACCGAGAAAGAAAGCTGATCCAAGAACTGTCAGATTTAAATTCCAGAAGACAAGCTCAAGCCTGATGGTGTTTGAGTCATCAGGTGCAAATGTTCAAGATGATGAAGTGTCTGAGCCTGCAAATGTTGAGAGCATATTTCAGGGTGATGATCAAGATGATATTCAAGAGCCAACTCCAACTCAAACTGAAAGTCCTATTCTAAATGAACACAGCCCAATTCATGAGGAAAGGCAATTCTTCAATGTGGATAGCACGTTTGTTGAGCCAAGCCCAGTGAGAGTAAACTTTTCTATTAAATCAAGCCGGCCTCCCGTCATACCAAGCTTTCGTCCTTATCCAACACTTATCGGAGAGAGTGTTCAAGCTGGTGATCTCCCGGTAGACCTTCGAATAAGTGCTGATCCTCAAATCAACTTCCTTCTATCTCAAAACAGGAGGAGAGAGGGAGAGATTAAAGAACTGAAGGAAGAAAACAAGAGGTTGAAGGAGAAGGAGAGCAAAAATGAAGCCAGTATTGGATTTTCGTATGCAGGATATCTTGAACTGAGGAAGAAGTTGGAAGATTTAAAGGGGGCTGATAGTTCAAATGCATAAAGTTCTTCTCAAGGTGCTCAAACAGCTGATGTAGTGCATGAAGATGAAGGTGATGACACCATTGAGATGTCTGACTATGTTCGAGGAGGAAGATTCATTTCAAAAGCACCAGAAAGTCATGAGAATTGGTTCAAGGATTTCTTCCAGGGACCTCCCCTAAGCTGTACGCAATTGATGTAGGAGAAAGTAAAATTGACAAAAGGGGGAGTCGTGAACCTATTTTGTGTTGGCACTACGATGCTGAGAAGAAGCTGTTTGCTGTGATCAGAGATGGCTATAGTCTAGTGGAGTACTACAGAACTCGAGGTCAATTTCACTCCTAGACTGAGACAGAGATGAGAAATTTGCTGAGAGCTCCATTTATTAACAGATGCATGAATGCACATGGAGACCTCGTTCGTAACAATCTGATGAGTCATCTTGATGAAAACTTTGCTAACTTTGATCTCAAGCAAACAAGATGGGTTCAGACTGGAACTGACCATGTTACAAATGAGCCTGTAGGAGAAGTGAGGCGACCACCCACCAAGAGAACTCGAGTGATCAACATGTTGGATGAGATTGAAGATGGCACACTTGTGAGGAATTTTGATAATTGGTTTTATGATCCAACAACTCATGAGGTGGTGGTGGTTTGCAAGAAGATGCGAGAATTCCGCTTCTATGATCCAGTTGATCTGCTAAGGTTTGGAGAGCGTGATATCAAGCTCCTGGCCACCCAACCTATTCTTGGTGATGAGCTTGACTTTGAGAATGCTATAAGGGTGGGAATATTTCATGGTACAGCAAACCGGATTGTAGAGCGTGAATGGTGGTCAAGGAAGGAGTCTTAAACCTTCCGTTTTTATTTGCTTCTTCCATAGACACTCTAATGGTTCGTGCCTAGGGGAAGATTGTTGGGCTATACTTAAGTGAGGCATGAACATTAGAGAAGTGGACTTGCTTGGTAATGGGCTTGTTATGATTCCGATTTGGGCCACTTGGGCCGGTTCCTTCTTGTGAGTTTACGATTGTAGCTAGGGCTTGTGTAAGGGTAGTATATAAACCCAAGGAGTTTATGATTCTAGTAGTTGTTGTTTTACGATTTTCAGCCTCCCTTGTGTATTTACGATCGTGAACTCCACTCAATAGAAGATTGATTGTTCTCCATTCAAGATTTGATTGTGTTGCTTTGTTCTTCATCTTAAGTCAAGTCTTTTTCATCTTTACATTTCTTCCCCTTGCTTTTTGATTTTTAATGTCACAACTTTTGTGAACATCATTTTTTTTTTGGTAGAGCTTACCGACTTATCATCTTTGAGCAATCTTTCACTTCAGCCTTACACGTGTCAGTCTCCGATTGCCTTGGACATTTATATCACTTCCTACCAACTCAAGACAAACAAAAAAGACTTCATAAAAACCTCGAACAGATTTTCAGATGATAAGGGGAAGTCTTTAGAGGTCTTGTGTTCAGGGGAAGTTTTATAGAAAACCCGTAATCTATATTAGGGTTTTTGGTTAAAATTATGTTAATTTGAATCAACGGAACAGATGATAATTACCTGCTAACCCAAAGACCGGTCATCAAATGTCTGGTGGAGTATATTTTTTCAAATGTGTGTGAGACAGGTTGATGATAGAAAGATGCTGCTGATGCTGCTTCTGCTCAAAGTTAAAGAACCAGCCGCACAAGACTTCCATCTGGAACAACAACTGTTCAGGGGAAGTTATTGGTGTCTTTACAAGTTTCCAAAAGCTTTAAAAGTCTTTCAAAGAAAATGCTCACAAGTTTAGGGGAAGCTGAAGATTTCAAGTCAATCTTTGATAAAGAAAATGATACAGAGAGCAGTTAGAGATCATGAAGTTTGAAGATCAACAATCAAGTTCTTCACAGTTAGAGGTTTTCAAAATTTTACCCTCTAATTTTTGGAGATTCAAGACAGTTACCGAGGATTCAGCAAGAACCAGTCCTTTCAAGAAAAGCAAGTCAATGAGAGTCCTCCATTTCATTAACTTGTTCATTTCAAGAAGTTCGAGCTGATGCTGATCAAGAGGAAGTCCTAAGTGCATGTCATGAAACCCATTGAAGATTTCTGCGGAAAGAATCTTCATCAACATCCTTGCTAGCCAGTCAAGAAGAAGAATTTCAAAGATTAAGGACATTTAATATCACAAGCCTAGGGGAAGATTGTATAGGCTAGATTATGAGGCTTGTAATATTAAATTAGTTGGGTTGGGCTTAGAAGGTTTCATTATAATCTTAGGCTAGTTTGGTTATTGTATTTAGGCTAGTTTATGGTTGGGCTTGGGTTTACTATTGGGTTTATGATCCACAAGGGGCCCAATAGTAAACCCAATGGGGGACTATTTATACCCCACTAGACCTCCTCATTGGAAAACCGCTTGAGATTACGATGTTAGAGAGAGAGAGCAAGGGAGTTTAAGATCGCAATATTAAACAAGAGAGAAAGAGAGATCAGTTTACGATTTCAAGATTTGTACCCGACAAGTTCATCTTGTGTGCAAAGATCAGGTTTTTATCGTTTATTAATCGTTTTCTTGGTATTCTTTTCATCTCTTATCTTGAATCAATCATTCACTTAGATTCCGCACTCGTGATTGATAGAATATCATGAACGATTGTTGATATCGGACCAACAAAGGGGTAGTATGAAGTATCTTTCACAAGTGGATCTTGAAGTTCAAAGTTTGTTCAAGAATGATCCAGCCATGCAAGCTCTATTTCTAACAAGATTTCAAGTTGAAGATCAAATGCAATGGTGCTGAAGATTGAAGACTGAAGTTTAGTTAGATAGATAGATACATAGATACATTACACGTTAAACGCGATTTTGTTAGAGCATATTCCTATGCTACGATGTGTCTCGTGTATTGTATCTAGACTAGAGCATTTGTGTGAGTCTTAGTGGCTAAATACCTTTGTGGTCGTACCATTTGATATGTCGTACCAATTGGTACGCACGTACCAATTGGTATGTCACTTGGTACGCCAGTCTTAGTGAAGGGTATAAATAGATCGTGTTAGAGAGAGTTGAAAAAGGTTCTGTCATTCTTCATCTTCTTAACCGTGTGTTCTGAGTGAGTTTCTCTCTCTACATCGTAACTCTTAGTGAATCAATAAAGCAAAGCTTTATTTACATCATGTTTGTTCTCGATTTACTGAATCTAGCAGTAGTAAGATCCCTTCGTGGTTTTACACAATTTCGTTTTTAACGTCTTCAAAACAAGTCACATATATGTAAAGCATTAATAAATTTTATCTTTCCCATGAACTTCCTTTTTTTTGAACGGCAAATTTTTATACACCATAGAGTTTGAACCCTCACCACCTGTAAAGAAAAAGTCTTATCCATCTCCAAGATATCATTAGGCCAAAGGCCCTTTTCCATGATAAGTTGGCATTAGGAATTAAAGCTTTTGTATTTTTGTTCTGTTTTTTGTTGTCCGTCTATGTGAATGTAGTGCATCTCTTTTTGTTGCAAAAAAGTTAATATGAAAATGACAGGGGTAGTGCCTGGGAGGCTGGGACTGAAAATGTTATGTGTAATCAGAGTGATGCACTTCAAGGTGTCAAATAAAATGATACGGACCTAGATGAGTCACAGGGAATCTGGTCAGCTGATGGGTCAAATAATCTACGGATCAGCAGATCGATCAGGACCAAGTCTAAACAATTTTAAGTAGTGAGGAGGTTTCTGTAGTGGGGTGGGGCATTTTTATAGCAGTAGTTTATTAGGGTAGTAGGTCTCATTTGTTGAAGTAGACAAGAGTTAATTACGTATTTGATTTCCTTTCATAGTTTGATCTTATTTTATAAAATAATTAAAGATGATTTTGATAGTTTAAGATAATCATTGACGAGACAAGGGCAAATGAGTGATTCTACTTAACCCTTCAATGGGCGTCAGGTACATGTAAGAGACTCTGGTATGTTTCCTCTTCTGATAACCAACTCAACTCCTTTATGTTGTTAATCTTTTGTTGAAGAAGGCCTAACCGTTTTTTTGGTTTGGAGCAATGATTTGGTTTGGCGGTTTGGGCTGTTTGAAACTTATTTTTTTTTAATTCAGAATCATTAGTTTGTATTAAATTTTGTAACAATGATAAAGATGATTCATGAATATTATATATATGCATTGATGCACATTCAGAAAATAAAAAGAATTAAATGATAAAGCTGAGAGTCTGTTAAGCTTACACGACCAACTGAACCGTATAAATCTAAAACCATCCGAACCAGCCGATTTGATGCGGGCAACTGTCTCTGTCTATGAACAACCCTCGAAGCATGTTGGTTGGATTAGGCGTTGATGATCCTAATATGTCTTCACAACTTCTCTTTTCCTAAATATACTATATATACAATATACAAAACATAACATATTTACCTTTTCTATTACATTATATACAAGTTCTTTATGCTTATAAGGTAGGTGTATGTCTTGTTGCACAATGTACAAACTTCTTAAGCCTCTCAATTAGTGGTTTTTTTAGTCTTTATTATTATACTTTTTCTTTTATTTTTGTTTTTGTTTTTAGTTTTTTATTTTCTTTATAAGTTTTTTGTTTTTTATCTGAGCTCAACGAGTTAAGTAAAGAAGTTAATGGTGATACAACTGTTTTTTATACACGCTATCCCGCGACAAAGCGGGAGAGTAAAATCTAGTTGTTAAATAATATGCATAAGTGAATTTGTCTATATTTGAGTTTTCCTCTTTTTCCTTTATTAAACCTTTATATATTCAACCCGTATGTAATCTGATCCTTCGATTATAAATTTTAAATACGAATGCAATTGTAATTTCACAAAAAAAAAATAGATAAATAGCATGAAGATGTGTTTACTTTAGTAACAACAGACGAGTGGTAACTTATTATTATTATTATTATCAAGTACAGCTATGGAAATATATGTAGTTTAGTATGACAGAAGAGAGGGAGCGCGGCTAATGGATGCAAAATAATAATAATAATAACCATGCATCCAGAAGTCTTATTTCCTCATATATTTTATGATTTGAAGGGAAGGGAGGTGTTCTGAATCCATCCATCATCCAGAAGTTTCTCCATATGAGGTGGTTTTACGCCTCCGTTCATTGTGTCCAGCTAAGCGCCTACGGCAGCTCCTTTTAGCATCATCAAATTCTGTCAAGTCGTGAAACCTGCAAGGACACCGGAATAATATTACAGACTAACCAGCAGCTGGTTCTTGTTTTTGTTTTTAAATTTTCCTATTTGGTCATTATGGTCTGTTTATTAGGTGCAAATCTTTGTGCTGACTGACTGATTACATCTCATAAGTTTGTTTATCAGGTGGAGACTTCAGTAGAGTAGATTGAGATATGTGAGGTTGGATAGCTAGAATTCAGTTTACCTGCTGCATTGCTGACAGAAACGCTGTTGTCGTCCGCTAATAACAACAAATGGAGCCTTGGCATGAACCTCACATACTTTGTGTCTCCGATGGTATGTTTTGGCCCGACTCATATCACCCGTGCAGTCTTCCACCTGACAAAACCCGCCACTACCTGAACCCTTCTTTCCCATTACACCCTTCTTCCCATCATCCTCCTCCATCCATTCTTCCATCATCTCATTTATAAACTTATCTTCCATGCCCTCCCTCCCTCCCTCAACACCCTTCCACATTTTCCATGACCTAAAGGCAGGGGCTCTTAATTTATACATAAACACCAACACCCCAAAGCAAGATACTTTTGTTCCTCCCTCCTATGGAATTTAATTATTGGGACAGAGCATGTGGTCCTTGATATTACATAATTTTCTTTTTTGGTAAGTAAGATATTTCATGTTTTCAAATTCCTTTATGCAACATCTACATCCTATTTTTGTAAGATACTGCCTATGAAAGGTTAGTACAATAAATAAAGTTGGTTGATACCATATATGTGAAAGGTGATGCTGCCTAAACTTGAGCTCGTATAACTTACTAATTAAGAGATCGAGTACGAGTTGGGCTTCTTTTAAGCTCTACGTAAGAGGTTTAAGCTCGCGAGTAACTTTTCAACCTCGATATCATGGCTTTATTGTTATTATAATTATTTTTATAATTTATTTGTTTTACTATATACGTAATACATTTGTGGCCTTTTTTTTTATATATATTTATATCTCTAATTGGAATATTACATATAATATCATTTAGTTATTTTTCCCATAATTATATATCTAAAAAATATGTATCATGTGGTTATGTACTTTTTATATATAAATAAAATATTGTAGTTATTTACACAGGTTTGCTAGCCGAGTAAAGCTTGTGTTCGAGTTCATTCACTTCTCCCACTCCCAGCAAGATCGTATTTGCTCATCCCATTCACTTTCTTACTGGTATTATGCCTAAAAAAAACTTTTTAATAAAGTCTATATTGTTTATAAAGTCAATATAACATCTAAAATTCAAAAGCCAGAATCAAGATTATATCAATATAGCACCTATAATCTGCTGTTAAAATAAATAAATAAATAAATAAATAAATAAATAAATAAATAAATAAATAAATAAATAAATAATAATACCTATAATCTATTGTAAACATAAATTCACATTTATTAACAATGCACCACCAGTTGCACAAATATGTTCACAACTAGTAATATAGTGCCTAAAAGTATAATATGATAACTTAATCAAACTGATATAAACTAAATTGAGTTCAAGATTTGCAATTTTTAGGATTGACAATTTATAAAATCTCAAAGAAAATAACTCACACCATAGTCCAATCAAATCTCATCATGAGTCTAATTTAAGAGCAAGTAAAAGCAAAAGATTATAAAACTCTACGAATAATTTAGCACGATTTATAGCATACCAAAAAAAGTTATAAATAATAGTATAATACCATGTATATGAGTATTGAATTGATGAAGTGAATAGAAATGCAGTCAACTAATAAAGATTAGTATCAAGCAAAGTTGGTGTAGTACTTTCTTGTGGCTAAAAAGATCCAGGTCTGAGTTTCACTCATATTACTTTGTGAGATACTAGTGGACAATGAAGGATTGAGGCTTGTTCTTGATCCCGAGTCACATGGGAGGGTTTATGGGCTTGTCATTTTCCCACCCGATGGTGCATATGGGGGGGGGGGGGGGGGGAGGGGGGGTGCTCCTCGGTTCTCTCGCTATGAGGTACGAACTCGGGACAGTGGACATGTCCACAGTAATCAGTCCTAATACACCACTGAGCCAGATTGCCATGAAAAAAATAGTAATAAAGATTAGAAGATCAACTTAATGAAGCAGATCCCAAAATCTACACAACCCTTTTATCTTAATTTCTCTCCATGTATGCACCCTTTAAAAATGATTTTGCTACATATTTTTGAACATAAACAATTATATCAATGGTGGAAATTATTTAAATGACAAACCTTCGGGTCTTTAAACTTGGCACCAAACTCATAGTTTGCAGCAGAAATCTAAATTGTTTAAGCAGATTGAGAAAGAGTTCCGTAGTGTCCATAATAGTATTGGTAATTTAAAAGCACATGATCATTAAATTAAAAAAAAAGATAAATTTCTACAAACTTAAAACCAAGTTTGATGTGTACCAATGACTTAGAAAGAACTTTTGATTTAGACCCTTGGTGAAATCAGTAAGCATAATCTCAAAATGTTCTAGCTATAAGGACATTGCATAGAATTTAGTGTAACACCAGGGAAAATCTAGTAATTGAAAAGGTATATAGTGGACTGGACCCGGTGGGCCTAGTTAGGCCTATTAGGCCATTTAGAAAATTTTGGCCTAGGAGCGGCCCAATTCATAAATCTGAGGTGTGGACAAGTTATTAGAAATGTTCCAAGTAATCGTTATGCAATTTGAGACATTACGGAACGATAAAGCTAGAGCTTGAATTGAAACAACAAGAGATGCTGTTTAATCGGTTAACATATCAGATAACCAGACTTTTTGTAAATACGTTGAGTTGAGTAGTTATAAAGGTATATTAATAAGGACATTAATATCCGCCAAGAAGTGAGTTCGGATGATTACATGTAAAGTGCGTGTGCAGAAACTACAAACTCGCTTAAGCGCATACGTCACCGATAGTGACAGAGAGGTCACTGAGGCGAGATTAGAGTGTCAAGAATTGCTAAATACTTGGTTAACAATGTTCTGGTCGTTAGAAAGAACAACCGTGAGATTCGGTGCGTGAAATGGTGATATCGGTAACCGGAGCTATTACGCGATGTTAACCGATATCGAGTCGTTTAACCATTCGATGTGGTTATAACGACTCAGAAGAATTATAAACACTATCCCAAGTGTTTACTAGGAATTGCAGTCAAGAAATGGTATTTGGATGAGAAACTATTGCAATTGTTACGAAGAGGGGACACACACTTTCTACCGCTTCTTTAACAGAATATTCACCAGATTATGCTATATCTAATGTTGCGAACATTTCAAGAATTTTTATGAGGGTTCTATATCATTTCAGTCATGAGGGACTTATCCCGATTCATTTACGAAGCATTAAGCATTTAACGTGTTCAGACATGGCGTTATATACCTACTCATTTAACTGTGCACCACACTTTAAAACTCTAAGTATTTAAGGGTGAGTTAGTAATTCTTTTCTCATATGTTCAAAATTAACACACACACTTGTTTGAACCTAGCTCGATCTTCGGCTAGTGAATTCCGGCCAGGTCAAGACGTGCACCGTGGCAAAGCGACGGCTACAGGGCGGCGCAAGGGGTTTCGACTGAAAAATCTCCCTTTATTCTTCTCTTTCATTCCTCGTACTAAAATTTTGAATCATG
>JBCNJP010000023.1:26590306-26686381 GCA_039602395.1 Deinandra increscens subsp. villosa
TAGGTTCAAATTCTGCTCCAAAAAGCCCGACTTCGAAATGGGTTCATGATCATCGATTCCAGGTATTTTATAATTTTTATTATCATTTTGGAGATGAATATGTTTGTGAAGCTTTGCAGGTACCAAAGAGGAAAAATGTAACCAATCGCTTATGTTACAATTGCCGCCAAAAAGGGCATATAGCACAAGAATGTCCACTTTCTGCTGCTTCTAGTTCAAGAAAAGGAAAGGTTCCATTTGTTGGTAAAGCTGCCAAACAACGAATGGCAGAGTATTTGATGAATATACACAACCTACATTTTTCAAAACCCAAGGAAGATTTATTCCGCGTTTTCAAAATGTTACATATGTCGGTTGTTCGTCACAATCAACAGTGATTGGTTCATCAAATACTAATTTACCAAAACAACAACACTGGAAACCTAAAGTGGTTTCGAAAGGAAACCAAGATACTCGTCGACCAGAAGTGATCCGCTTCGGGTCATTTATAAACTGATGTGTTTGACCAGTGTGCAGGTACTTTTAGAAGACCTATCGGTGATTGAAAAGTTGCTGATGGAGGAATTTTCTGCTGATTTAACTTAAATTACATGTGATATCAAATTTCAAAACTGAAATTATTCTGATAGCTAAAACTGCAATGTATCCATGTCGAGAGGTCAATTTTCTTTCTTTTACATTCCGTATGTAGTTTAGGGGGAGAAAATTGAAAAACCAAAAATAGCGTTTTTGTGTTTTTGTTTGTGTTAAAATGAAAAATCTAAAAATAGAGTTTTCATTTTAAGGGGGAGAAAAATGGAAAAATACAAAAACATTGAAAAAGGGAAAAATACAAAAACATTGAAAAATGAGAAATTGATCCAACATAATTGGGAAATGATGGTACATTGGCTTACGTGTCTGGCTCATGGATAAACTAGATGAAAAAGCCATAAGATCATAGTTCGATGTGCTTGGTAGGCTTGGCATTAAATCAGAAAGTATCCAGATGGGATAAACACATTAAATACTAATGCTTGACCAAGTGGACAACATCTTGATGCGTATCTCATGATATATCAAGGAAAAGATATATGAAAAAGAAAATGAGAAGTCACTGTGTATACATGTGTTCATTTTGCAAAGATTTAAACTTGTTTGATTTTCTTTATTTTGTCAAACAATCGGACTTTCTTTGCGTATCGAAAGATCGACCTGATTGTTGTTTGTTTGACATTCTGCTTTATTTTCTTTGGTGTTTCGTATAACTCATCGGACTTTCTCTGCGTGTACGGGAGTACCGACCTGATTGTTGTTGAGTTATACAACTTCAACTTGTTTTTATTTTCTTATTTTGTTAAATCCGAGGCCTTATCTGCATATCGAAAGATCGACCTTAAGGTAGACGATTTAACGTTCTTATTTCTTTTTGCATGGAACACAGTTGACTATGTCATGAATACATCATTATGTGATTAAATCACAAATGAAATCACAAAGTGTGATATAAATCACATATCCTGATGTTATGAGTATGATTGTGCCTGAGTTTAAGATGGACAAATTGTAGGTCTAGAAAAACAACCAAATCACGATATTGCTATCACAAACGAGTGCGGAATCCTCGTTAGTGATTGATTCGAGAAGAAAGTAGATGAAATAGACTTGATTAAACAAAGAAGATCAAATCTTGAATGAAGAACACAACTTTCTTTGAGCTGATGAAATCTGATCGTAAACACAAAAGGGAGACCAAAATCGTAAATCAAAAGCTAGATAATCATAAACTAAAAGGGTTTATATACTACCCCTTTACAAACCCTAATCCAATCATAAACACAAAACCGGCCCACATGGCCCAATCTTAAACTATTCTAAGCCCAAAACTAATCAAGCCCACTTCTAATGTTCATGCCTTAAATGATAGCCCAACACAAATTATACCAGTAATCGACATGACTTGTGTGCTGAAGTAATTGAAATTGAAGTGTAGTTCAGCATGTCATGATCAATATGATCCCAAGTTGTGATCTTTCTCGCAAAAGATAAAAATAGTGTATGATTCAGTATTGCATTTATGTTTCATATCTGAAAAGTCCAAAAAGATTTTCGGTGTGTTTTGATATCAATAAGTCAAAAATATTTTATTTCTTATTTGTTTTCGACCGATCGACATGTGATACGAAATCAAATTTCAAACCTATATCTTGGATTCTCGAAGAGAAGTTTTGCGCCAAGATTAAATTAATTTTCAAAAGGAAAAGGAAACCGCGTTTCTGTCTTCTGAAATTGCAGGTTATATGTGTTAAGACTCAAGCATGGTGAAAGGAGAGTATGTTTTATCTTTCACAAGTGGATCTTGAAGTTTGAAGATAATTTAAGAGTGATCTAGCCATACAAGCTCTATTTCTGACAAGATTTCAAGTCAAAGATCGGATGCAGCAATGTTGAAGATTGAAGACTAGAGTGTAGTTAGAAGATAGATACACTACACGTTAAGGGGGAGTTTGTTAGAGCATATCCCTATGCTATGAGTGTCTCGTGTATTGTATCTATGTGAGCGTGTTTTAGAATGTGTTGTAGTGACTATATCATAGGTGGCGTATCATATGGTCCGGCGGACCATATGGTCCGGCGTACCACGTGGTACGCTGAGTAGGTAGTCACTTAGTATAAATAGGTTTGTGTTAGAATGTGCAGGGTACCCAGTTGAACACTCTGAGTCATTCTACACTTTCTGTGTGTGTTTCTAGAGAGAGAAACTAGAGAGCTTTCATTGTATCTTCAAGTGATTCAATACGAAATCTCTTATTTACATCTCGTGTTCATTACATTGATCAAAGCATGCAGTAGTAAGATCGGATCTCGGTTTAACATACGCCATAAACCAAATTTCAACAAACCCAAGTTTTACCCTATAAATTCGTCATTAGCCCCATTTGCCCATTTCCATCAGCCCTAAAATGTCCCATCGACTCTTAAGCTCTGTCCAAATCATTTCTTGGTCCAAATCCTTGATGTTTGGAGTGTTAGATCAAGATTTAAGCTAGTAGTCATCCTAATTTCCATCCTTTATCTTTGGTATGCTCATCTTCTTGTTTTATTTGCATGAGTTGTCATTAAGTTTCAAACTTTATGCTAGATCTAGGTTGTTAAAGTGATGATATGAAGCTTGCATGCATAGATCTAGATTTGTGATGAAAAAGTTTGAATCTTGGAAACAAAAACATGACTTTCATGATGATTATGATGATCTATGCTTAGATCTATGGTTCATGAGCTTGCATGAGAATAAAGATTCGATTTTTACGTATGATTCATGTCGTGGATGCTTAATAATGCTAGATCTAGGGTTTATATGCGATAAAGTTGCTAACTTTACGTAAGATCTTCAATAAAAATCCAATTTTGATGATCATGCATGATAGATCTAGGATAAGGGCAGTTGATTGATGATAAATATATGACAAAGTTGCATGATTTATGTTAAAGCATGCATGGCGGATTATAAAGTTGCAATCTTGTCGGTTGAATTCATGTAAAGTAATTTATTTAAATAAATAGGTGATTTTATCGTGTGAAACATAATTATAGGTTTGATGTAACGTGCATGCATGCGATTGCGAACACTTGGCATGACTTGAAATATGCTAAACATGAATCCCTGTGGCTTAACATGTGATAACAATATGGTTTACCAGAATAATCATTTATTTATGTAATGCATGCGTATGGACTCTTGATTACTTGGTTACTTGCTTATGTGCCTTAAGTCAAATTAATTATGTGTTATACGTGTGTAAAGGTCCTAAGTCTCTTACCTCGGTGAGAATGACAAGACTTTGTAAGCTCGACCCGTCGATTTTACATCGTACGCGCGGTATAACTTGTAGTAAATTGTGACGCATGAATATTTGTCGCTATGTAACATGTTATATGTAATATACATGTTAGTATAGATATTAGAAAACCTAAATTCATCACAAATGTATTGTCGAGTCAACTTGTCTATTGTCTGCGTTCGTCGGACGGTCGGTCAACATGGTCAAACCGCTCACACGATTATGCGTCATAGGTGAAGTCTCTAAGATTCACCATCTTTTGTTAGGCTTTGACTGTTTGGTTATCTATACGCACCCGGGGTGAGTTTTTTTGGGTTGCGACAGTGGTATTGGAGTTCCCGGTAATGACAACAATTTTCGAATTAAATAATTATTTATGTCAAATAATTATTAAATCAATTACCGAGTAAATATGTAAATTAAAATAAATTAAATTAACTATAAATATAATATGCAGCGGAAACAAATTAATTTACAAAACCGATTACCAGTTTATTAACGTAACCTATAAACAACAGGAATCGACAATCACCAAACGCTCAAACACCAATCGCGTTAAAACAAGAACGCGATACATATAAAATATATCTAAACTAACGACGAGTTTAGATATACATGAGCGGTGATTCAAACAGACGCTTGAGACACCGAAAGTCAACGGGTGACGCTAGGGTTTCGTAGGTTTCGACTCGGCGAGCGAATCGAACAATCCTCGCAGGTTACAGGATTCACGACGTGGTGACTCGGGCACCGATAGAATCCCGTAGGTCGGATATGGCGCGATTAGGGTTTTGCGGATGACGAACGAACAAGCCGTGTGACGGCGGTTCGCGGTTGCGGGTGTCGGCGGGTGAACCGACGACAGCGAGGAGCTGGCCGGCGGAGGACAACGGCGGCAGGAGCGACAGACGGCGGAACGGCAGCGTGTGGTGGCGGCTCGGTTTGAAGCTGCAGCGGTGGCAGCTTGTTAAGCGGCGGCGGACTCAGGGAGGCGGCGCGACGACGTTTCTCGGCTTCCTTTGCAACAGTTTGTCCATGAGGAGAAACTACAGCAAGATCGCAATCAAGGATTAGGGTTCTCGCGAATAAACAAACGGATAGCCGGAGAGGAGTGGCAGCGGCGGAGGCTTTGGCCTTGGCCGAAATCGCGAGAGAGAGTGTCACACTCCGGTCAACGGAATCGGGTGTGAGCCAGAATGGAATCATAGTCGAGGATACATAGAACACTTCTAATAAATTTAAAAACTTCATAAAACATTAATTCGTTTCATTGCAGCGGAAAGAGTAGTGGAAACATTAATGTCTTACAATTTAAAAACATAAGTCTTAAACGATTATTAAAAGCATAAAACGGTTAAGTTGGATAGTCGGGACTATGACTCCAAGGACAGGTCCGATAGCATTTGTAAGCTCCATTTGCATGTCTTCAGAAAGTCTTGTCAATTACCTAAGAAATCATGAATATAAAACGGGTCAACATAAAGTTGGTGAGGTTCACAGGTTTAGGACTCGATAGTTAAACAGTTGTAAAGCAGTTGTAAAACAGTTTCGGTATACTTAAATATTATCAGGGTTTATTGTTGTGGTTGTATGATCTCACCTGAACCTTGATTTCAAATACTAACGGTTTACCCACCCGGCATCTCTTGCCCAGAGATGTTAAACAGTGCAGAATAACTGACGTGTACCCCCAGACAATCCGGAGTCAGAACTGGAGCTACCAGTTAGGGTAGGGTTGTCAACCCAAATAGATCTATTCACTAGCTATCGTTTCGTACAGAACTAATTGAAATCAATTAATGATGGGATTTCGGTTGTACAAACGTTTATAACGATAATGTACCAAGTTGGGCAATCAGTAAGAGAACAAGTAGTCATACGGCTAACAAGTAAACCATAATATTAAGTAAAAAGCATTTAATCAGTTTTCATGATTTCTCCCCCAAGTATAAAACAGTTAAAAGGAAAAGGGGCCGTGAAACTCACAGTTTTAGCAGATAATCGGAATTTAAGCAGCGAAGGACGGTAGCACGTAACGTCCTAAATAATTAAATAACATATGCATAAGGTTTATGATCATTTGAGTAACATAAGTCACCCAAGTGATACCGGTCAAGTCTTGACGTTTTAAGTCCGTTTGTATCATTGAAAACTCGTTAACTTGTATTTATTTATTAAATACATTTATGGTTATTTATATTTATGTCCAATAAATATAAACAAATAATCATCTTTCAATAATTAAATCAAGTCCTGAACATCGAGTAAATGGAGAAATAATAATGTTTATTATTATTTTCACAAGTTCGAATAATTATTTTAATTAAATAATTACTTATTCGATTTGTTAATCTTGCGAGTTATAATTATTTTAAATAACTTACGATTAACAATTATTTGGTGAATAAAACAAGGTTTAAGTCTTTTGCAAATAATTATTTGTCAAAAATAATTATTAACGTTTGTTTTATTTATAAAACATAAATCTTTAAGGAAAAACATTTAAGGTTTTAAACGTTTAATCATTTTCAAAGGTAAGATAATATTTCAAGTTCATGAAATATTTTAATAGAAAACGTTGATAAGAATATTTATGACGACGCTTGGATTTATAACATTTGGTTTATAAAACTTGACTTTTATTTAAAATCTCCAACGAACGTTGGTTCATTTTTGGATACTTTGTTTTTATCAAAGTAACATTAAAAGTCCTTGTAACCATTATAAACCAATTGACTTGTCTTGCTTTATTTTTATAAAAATCTTTTATGAAAACATTTATTTTCAAATGTAATCTTTTTATAAAAATGTCCATTTCTAGCAAGTTTTAAGAAAGGTTAAAACTTGTAATAAATCCAAGTATTTATGTCAAATTAATCATTTGACATAAATATTATTCTTATCAAATCTAGCATTTATTTTTATTCTTTTTGTCCAATCATTTAATCATTTGGAATTTAATAAATATGTTACATGGCTATTTTTAGAAATAAATACTTTAGTCGATTTTTATAAATCACTAGTTACTTGGTGATTTATGGTTTATTTCTAAGTTTACATCCATATTTTGTCCATTAAGATTTCATGTGACAAGTTAACATAATATAACATGGTTTATATTGTTAGTTAACATTTTTAATAAACATCATGAAATAATAACAATTCAAACATATATTTAATTGCAATCCAATGTTAGGACATGAAATATAAATAATCTACTAACACATTACATGTGTTAGGACCAAAAGCAAATAATAACAAGTAATATTATTTAGTCTTTTTAATTCAAGGTTATGTAAATTGCATATGAGTAATCATGATGATCTTAGGTGCACTTGAATACTTTCCATAGATTTCTTCAAGTGTTTCACCCCATTCTCTTGGCTACTTTAAGTT
Organism: Deinandra increscens subsp. villosa; assembly: GCA_039602395.1. Lineage (NCBI taxonomy): Eukaryota > Viridiplantae > Streptophyta > Magnoliopsida > Asterales > Asteraceae > Deinandra > Deinandra increscens. The sequence continues at coordinate 26,597,524 of JBCNJP010000023.1, forward strand.
CCTAGAACACCATGAGAATGTTTAAAGATCATAAGAAGAATGGAGGTTTAAGAAGAGAGACTTTGATGATTAACTCAATATGCAAGTATTACATTCACATTTTATTAATATGAAGAGGCTTGGGTTTGCAAACAACCAACTTGAAATCCATGGATTTCATTAGATCTAGGTGCACAAGGTTACTATCCATAAGGCTTCACCATTGTGTTTCACCATCTTAAATCTTTAGAAGAAAAGGAGATTAAGAAGAGAGTTTGGTTGGTTGTTGCAAGCAAGCATTCCAAGATCAAGAGATTATAACATAAGTGTTAGTGGTTTTTAGTTGTCAAGACTTGTAGGGTGATTCTTGGGTGGTAAACATGATGGAAAATATAGAAGTAATGGGTTTAGAACACTCACAAAAATGTGAGAAGAAAACCGGCAAGAAAAAGGGAGGAGGTGCGGCGGCCTTGCGGCGGTCCGGCGGCGGAGGGGCGGTGGCCGGAGGTTGTCCGGCGGCGGCGGCAGGGCGGTGGAGGGTGGTTCTCGGCCGAACAAGAGGGAGAGGGGAGGAGAGTGGTGTGTTTCTTGGTTGGGTGCAAGGAGACCAAGTGCACCCTAACCCTCCTTTTATAATCACTTTTAGGTTTATTAACCTTTGGACAATTATGTGTTGTCAAGCTCTTGTTATCTCTAGCTTTTCTTAATTAGTTGGTTAGTTTTATAAAAGTTTTGAAGCTTTTATAAAATATAAATGGGTTAGGAGTTTATAAAAATCACAACTTTTTAAAATATAACCCAATCATATTTAATCCAATTGAGTAATGATTTTTATTTTTATAAATGTCATTAACCCAAGTTTTATAAAAATTATAAGTGGTTAAAGATTGGTTAAGTTTTATAAAAACTAGTGGGCTTATCAAATAATTTAAACTTGTTGTGTTTGGGCCTAAGCCCAATTGGTTTTAAATTGAAAGAATGGGCCGAAGCCCGTTTGTTTTGCGATGGGGACTGGGCCGAGGCCCAGTCGGGTTGGTCGCGGGCCGTGAAGGAGAAAGGGAGAGAGATTGGGCCGGTTTGGCCCAATCCGATACGGGCCGCGGGTCGGGTTTTCGGGTTCGGGGTTTTACTCGGTTAGTAGACACGAACCTTCGGTTAAGTTTTCGGGTTAATCCGGACATTTTTGGGCTTATTGGGCTTACCGGGCCCAATTGGCTAAACGGTTTGGGAATTGGTTAAGTCTTGACAACGTAGCACTTGTTTGAAGTTCGTAAAACGTTTTATCAGTTTATAACGGTTTGATAAAATATAAAATGTCAAATTTTATATTTATTTTCTTATTATTGAAATTCCACCGTTAATATACGAAAGACGCATTATTCTACGTACGTATATATGTATATTTAGTTTAATGTGGAATCGAAGTCGGTTAATCATTTAACTATCACAGTTAATCATGTATTAAAGCAGTAATTCACGTAATTATCATGTAATTAAGAGTCAACGAAAGTCAACGGAGAGAGGTTTGACCTGATTTGGACGGGTTGTCACATTCTCCCCCAGTTAGAAGAATTTCGTCCCGAAATTCAGTCTTGGTTACTGGTGGACTGCGACGTTCTCAAACAGGCGTGGATACTTTCGGCGCATTTGATCCTCGCGTTCCCACGTATACTCTGGTCCTCGTCTAGAGTTCCATCGTACCTTGACTATGGGAATGCGGCTATGCTTCAGCTTTTTGATTTCTCGGTCAAGTATCTCCACGGGTTCCTCAATGAAGTGTAAGGTTTCGTCCACTTGAATCTCATCAAGAGGAACGATGAGTGTTTCATCAGATAAGCATTTCTTAAGGTTACAGACATGAAAGACATTGTGAACGCTGCTTAGCTCGGCGGGCAGGTTCAAACGGTAAGCTACTGGTCCGATGGTTTCGGTGATTTCAAAGGGACCAATGTAACGAGGGTTGAGCTTTCCTCGTTTGCCGAACCGGATGACACCTTTCCAAGGTGACACCTTTAGCATGACGCGCTCACCCTTTTTGAAGGCCAAGGGTTTGCGTCGGTTGTCGGCGTAGCTCTTTTGCCTGTCTCGGGCAGCTCTCAGACGATCTCGGATTCGGAAGATTAATTCGGTCGTTTCAAAGATTAGCTCGGGTCCAGTCAACTGACTGTCGCCAATCTCATTCCAGCAGAGTGGAGATCTGCACTTTCTCCCATAAAGTGCTTCGAAAGGGGCGGCTTGGATGCTGGTGTGATAACTGTTGTTATACGAGAATTCGGCAAGAGGGAGGTGCTCGTCCCACTTGGGTCCGAAATCTATCACACATGCTCTCAGCATATCCTCAAGCGTTTGGATCGTTCTCTCACTTTGGCCATCTGTCTGCGGATGGTAGGCAGTACTCATATCGAGTCGAGTACCCAAAGCTTTCTGTAGAGATTTCCAGAAGTGTGCGGTGAATCGACTGTCTCGGTCGGATATGATGGATTTGGGCACACCGTGGCGCGAGACGACTTCCTTTATGTAAAGCTTGGCTCGCTTATCCATCTTATCCTTCTCATTGACCGGTAAGAAGTGTGCTGACTTCGTCAATCGATCGACTATCACCCAGATAGCATCATAACCAGATCTAGATTTAGGCAATTTTGTGATAAAGTCCATGGAAATCTCTTCCCATTTCCATTCGGGGATTACTGGTTGAGTCAACAATCCAGAGGGCTTCTGGTATTCGGCTTTGACCTTTGAACATGTTAAGCACTTGCCGACATAGGTGGCTATCTCGGCTTTCATGTTAGGCCACCAGAATTGTTTCTTCAGACCGTGATACATCTTGTCTGATCCGGGATGAATGGAATACCTTGATTTGTGGGCTTCATCGAAAATCAATTGCCTTAGTCCTCCATAGACAGGTACCCATAACCTATCCATGAAGACCTTGGTTCCATCAGGTTTCTCTTCCAGTTGCTTCTCCATTCCACGTAAACCTTCTTCAGCTAGGTTCTCTGGTTTGAGGGCTTCAATTTGTGCGTCGCGCACTTGGGAATTAAGGTTTGAGTGGATGGTCATGCCTAATGCTCGGACGCGGCGAGGTTTGGCATGCTCTTTCCTGCTTAAGGCATCGGCTACAACGTTAGCCTTGCCTGGATGATAACGAATCTCGCATTCGTAGTCATTTAGCAGTTCCACCCATCGGCGTTGCCTCATATTCAATTCCTTCTGATTGAAAATATGTTGGAGGCTCTTGTGATCGGTGAATATGGTACATTGGGTACCATAAAGATAGTGCCTCCAGATCTTGAGAGCAAAGACAACGGCTCCGAGTTCCAAGTCATGAGTGGTATAATTCTTCTCGTGAATCTTCAGTTGTCGTGATGCGTAAGCAATGACTTTCTCTCGTTGCATCAATACACAACCTAAACCTTGATGCGAGGCATCGCAGTAAACAACGAAGTCTTCGATTCCATCGGGTAATGATAGAATCGGGGCATCACAAAGCTTCTGCTTCAGTAACTGAAATGCTGCTTCAGTCTTGTCATCCCATATGAATTTCTTATCTTTCTGGGTCAGGGCGGTGAGTGGCTGGGCTATCTTCGAGAAGTTCTCGATAAATCGGCGGTAATAGCCAGCAAGACCTAAAAATTGTCGAATCTCGGTTGGAGTCGTTGGCGTGCTCCAATCCTTGATTGCCTCAATTTTTGTGGGATCCACGTGGATTCCTCGATCATTGATCACATGGCCCAGAAAGTGAACTTCGCGAATCCAAAAGTCGCATTTGGAAAATTTCGCGTAGAGTTCTTCCTTCTTCAACAACTCCAGAATAAGTCTCAGATGTTGTTCGTGTTCTTCCTTACTACGGGAGTAGATAAGGATGTCGTCAATGAACACGATAACGAACTTATCCAGGTAGGGTTTGCATACGCGGTTCATCAGATCCATGAACACTGCAGGTGCGTTTGTCAAACCAAATGGCATTACGAGGAACTCATAATGGCCATAGCGTGTTCTGAACGCTGTCTTCGAAACGTCTTCATCTCTAACTCTGAGTTGATGGTATCCTGATCTTAGATCGATCTTGGAGTAAAAGCTCGATCCTTGGAGTTGATCAAACAGGTCGTCGATCCTAGGAAGCGGGTAACGGTTCTTCACAGTCAGTTTGTTCAGCTCCCGGTAGTCGATGCACATCCGAAAAGTTCCATCTTTCTTCTTGACAAATAGCACGGGTGCTCCCCACGGAGAGTGGCTTGGTCGGATGAAGCCTTTATCTAGCAATTCTTGCAATTGGCTAGATAACTCCTGCATCTCAGAAGGTGCCAGACGGTACGGGGATCTGGCTACGGGGGCGGCACCTGGGGCTAAGTCAATGCGAAACTCTACTTGTCGCGTCGGCGGTAAACCTGGCAAGTCTTCGGGAAAGACTTCCGGGTATTCGCGGACAACGGGAACGTCTGCTATGTTCTTCTCCTTTGGTTTCTTCTCAGTTACGTGTGCTAAGATGGCATGACATCCTTTACGAAGGAACTTTCGTGCCTTCATACTAGATATGAGGTTTAGTTGGGTTCCACTCTTTTCGCCTTGTACGTTTAGAGTGTTGCCATCTTCGAGTGGCATCCTAACTATTTTCTCATGGCACACGATTTCTGCACGGTTCTTAGATAACCAGTCCATGCCTATGATAACATCAAAACTTCCTAGTTCTACAGGCATCAAATCAATGCTGAAGGGATGATCGGAGAGTTCTAGTGAGCAGTTTGGATAAATAATGCTAGTTTCTACTAATTCTCCGTTTGCTAATTCTACTGTGAACTTAGTGTCTAAGGCAACAGGGGTAATTTCAAGTAATTGACCAAATTCGGTAGACACGAAGCTCCTATCAGCACCAGTATCGAATAAAACGGAAGCATAATGATTGTTTAGTAGAAACGTACCCGTCACCGTGTTGGGGTCACGGCGAGCATCTCCGGCATTGATTACAAAGGCTCTTCCTCTAGCCTGATTCGGGTCCTGGTTTCCTGCCTTCGGGCAATCCTTCTTGTAGTGCCCGGTGGTTCCGCAACCGTAACAGGTGCGCTTCGGACAGTCTCGTGCTACGTGCCCTTTCGTCTTGCAGATGTTGCAGTAGACGTTGCCACAATCGAGTGTGTGGTGGAGATTGCACTTGTTGCACAGAGGTGCTCCACCGTTGTATCCAGTCTTTCGGACAACGTGGGTAGGGGTGGTAGCAGCAAAGACCTTCACAGTTTCAGCTTCCTTGGCAGGGGCCTTATCATCGCGATTCCTCCAGAATCCGCGTTTCCGCTTGTTATCAGGCTTCTTGTTGGTGGAAGGGGTGGTACTGGTTTCAGGGGCCTTGTTCTCAGACTTCTTCTTGTCAAGATTCACACCTTGACGGTTGGCTTGGTAAACCAGGTTGTGTGCCAGGCGCACAGCATCCTGAAAAGTCTGAGGATTTGAGGAAAGGACATTCCCCTGGATATGAGGTGCAAGTCCCCAGATGTACCGTTCAATCTTCTTGTAGAGAGGAGTGATCATGGTCGGACAGAGATGAGCGAGCTCACGGAACCTCTTGGTATAGCCGGCAACGTCGGCTCCATTCATGGTGAGGTTCCAGAATTCAGCTTCGAGCTTCTGAAGCTCTTCTCTAGGACAGTACTCATCGCGAAGCAGTTGTTTGAGCTCGTCCCAAGTCATGGCGTAAGCCAAATCAGTTCCCATAGCATCAGCATGGGAGTTCCACCAAGTCAGAGCGCTATCAGTCAGTGCGCAGGTGGAATACTTGACCATGTACTGCTCGGGGCAGTTGCTTATGCGGAAGACGGACTCCATTTTCTCAAACCAGCGAACTAAACCAACAGCGCCTTCAGAACCCTTGAAATTCGAGGGTTTGCAGTTCATAAAGTCCTTGTATGAACATTCACGGGGGCCTGCAATTGTTAGATTGAAACGTTGAATACAATTTAGGAAAATTGTAATCGGGTGTTTTTCTAACATTGGTTAATTCGTACTTACCGCGCGCCCCATTGTCGTTTTGACGTTGGGCTTCCGCAGCGGCAACAGTTTCTGCTACGCGATTAGCAATCATCTCCTCGATTTCCTCGGGAGTCATAGGGGGAGGAGGTGGAGGAGGTGAAGAGTTCCTGGTGGTTCGGCGTCTCGGTGGCATGATTTTGCTTTAAGTTACAATTGTCAACATAAAGAAAAATTTAGATAATATGTAAATGGGGTTATTGCATGCTCGAGAATAACTGCCACGACATACATCAATTGCCAAAACATTTTCACGCAACACAACCAAGAACGTAAGATAGGAATGGTGAAGTGATACAACATGTCATAACGATATAACTACACAATCACAACATAACTATAACATGAACATAACATAATCATAAACATCAATCATAACATACCAAAAGATTTTTCCCATAGCATAATCATCGGAATCATACATCAAGTTTGTTACCATATTACAGACGAAACATATCCAAAATAACAAGTTTGCATCGTGGGCTCGCAGTCCCAATCCTGACTAATGCTAACATGTTTCATCTATAAAACGGCTATCAAAAGATACTAGGTCTCATCTACCTAGAATGCTGGTGGGGGTGGTGGAGGTCCTGGGGGCATGAAGAAGACCGGTGGTCTCTGGGTCAAGGCCTGGAGAGTGGCGAGAAGTCGTCCGGAGACGAACTCCAAAGCAGAGACCCTCCCCTGCAATCTCTCATGCGAGAGAAGCAGATCAGTCGTGGCCATGCTGACCCCAGTCATGTGGGCATGTAGGGACTCCATGGCGCCGTCAGTGGCGCGCATGCGCCCGGTCAGCTCGGCTATCTGGTTCCTGAGGTGAAACACCTCAGTGGCTGCAGGTAGCTGACCGATATCAGCGTTCAGCTCCCCCAGATCGGCCTCAAGGCGTCTCAAACGAGCCACCAGTAATGGGACGGTGTCAGGGATGGGCTCGTGAGTGAAAGGTGAGATACCCAGGGGCACTCGGCGGAAGGGATCAGGAAGCGAGGACTCCCCCCGATCGTAACAGCTCGGGAACTCCTCGATGATCCGCCAGTGCTGGATCTGATCTGGTATCCAGGCGAGGTGGGGTAAATCGAACACCTGGCGCCGCTTGGGCGCGGGCTCACCAGAGGTACGTCGGACCTCCCTAGTCCGAGATGGGCCAGCTGCCCGTCCCGGGGTAAATCCCCGTCTGCCGCCACCAGGCGTGGCGACAAAGGTCTTCACAGACCGATCTCGGCCTGCGAAGGGGTCGGCGGAGCTAGAAGCATCCGCAGTGGCTGCACCGCCAGCAGTGGCGGTGGGAGCAGGGTGGTCGGGGGTATCGTCGGAGGTCCTACGTCTAATAGGACTCAGAAAACCTGCTGGTACGGGAGTCGGGCGAATAACTCCTACAGTAGCGCCCTCGGTCTCGGGGCTTGACGGCACGTAGTCCTCTGGTGAAGGTGTGTACTCAACACTCGGCTCCTCATCGGAATCGGCAACGCAAATGACCTCTTTAGAAGCCATCTCTGCGAAAATATTCCAAAAGGAACTGTGTCAGTAACATCATGGTAGTGTGGTAACACATAAGTAAACATAAGTAAACATATGAGGTCTTGACATGCAAATGGTAGCTTCGGAGTGGGTTATAGTCCAGGCTTGGTTTTCGTTTTGTTTTGTTTGTTTGTTTATCCTGGTTCGCTATAACCACGGCTCTGATACCAATCTGTCACACCCCGGTCAACGGAATCGGGTGTGAGCCAGAATGGAATCATAGTCGAGGATACATAGAACACTTCTAATAAATTTAAAAACTTCATAAAACATTAATTCGTTTCATTGCAGCGGAAAGAGTAGTGGAAACATTAATGTCTTACAATTTAAAAACATAAGTCTTAAACGATTATTAAAAGCATAAAACGGTTAAGTTGGATAGTCGGGACTATGACTCCAAGGACAGGTCCGATAGCATTTGTAAGCTCCATTTGCATGTCTTCAGAAAGTCTTGTCAATTACCTAAGAAATCATGAATATAAAACGGGTCAACATAAAGTTGGTGAGGTTCACAGGTTTAGGACTCGATAGTTAAACAGTTGTAAAGCAGTTGTAAAACAGTTTCGGTATACTTAAATATTATCAGGGTTTATTGTTGTGGTTGTATGATCTCACCTGAACCTTGATTTCAAATACTAACGGTTTACCCACCCGGCATCTCTTGCCCAGAGATGTTAAACAGTGCAGAATAACTGACGTGTACCCCCAGACAATCCGGAGTCAGAACTGGAGCTACCAGTTAGGGTAGGGTTGTCAACCCAAATAGATCTATTCACTAGCTATCGTTTCGTACAGAACTAATTGAAATCAATTAATGATGGGATTTTCGGTTGTACAAACGTTTATAACGATAATGTACCAAGTTGGGCAATCAGTAAGAGAACAAGTAGTCATACGGCTAACAAGTAAACCATAATATTAAGTAAAAAGCATTTAATCAGTTTTCATGATTTCTCCCCCAAGTATAAAACAGTTAAAAGGAAAAGGGGCCGTGAAACTCACAGTTTTAGCAGATAATCGGAATTTAAGCAGCGAAGGACGGTAGCACGTAACGTCCTAAATAATTAAATAACATATGCATAAGGTCTATGATCATTTGAGTAACATAAGTCACCCAAGTGATACCGGTCAAGTCTTGACGTTTTAAGTCCGTTTGTATTATTGAAAACTCGTTAACTTGTATTTATTTATTAAATACATTTATGGTTATTTATATTTATGTCCAATAAATATAAACAAATAATCGTTTTCAATAATTAAATCAAGTCCTGAACATCGAGTAAATGGGGAAATAATAATGTTTATTATTATTTTCACAAGTTCGAATAATTATTTTAATTAAATAATTACTTATTCGATTTGTTAATCTTGCGAGTTATAATTATTTTAAATAACTTACGATTAACAATTATTTGGTGAATAAAACAAGGTTTAAGTCTTTTGCAAATAATTATTTGTCAAAAATAATTATTAACGTTTGTTTTATTTATAAAACATAAATCTTTAAGGAAAAACATTTAAGGTTTTAAACGTTTAATCATTTTCAAAGGTAAGATAATATTTCAAGTTCATGAAATATTTTAATAGAAAACGTTGATAAGAATATTTATGACGACGCTTGGATTTATAACATTTGGTTTATAAAACTTGACTTTTATTTAAAATCTCCAACGAACGTTGGTTCATTTTTGGATACTTTGTTTTTATCAAAGTAACATTAAAAGTCCTTGTAACCATTATAAACAATTGACTTGTCTTGCTTTATTTTTATAAAAATCTTTTATGAAAACATTTATTTTCAAATGTAATCTTTTTATAAAAATGTCCATTTCTAGCAAGTTTTAAGAAAGGTTAAAACTTGTAATAAATCCAAGTATTTATGTCAAATTAATCATTTGACATAAATATTATTCTTATCAAATCTAGCATTTATTTTTATTCTTTTTGTCCAATCATTTAATCATTTGGAATTTAATAAATATGTTACATGGCTATTTTTAGAAATAAATACTTTAGTCGATTTTTATAAATCACTAGTTACTTGGTGATTTATGGTTTATTTCTAAGTTTACATCCATATTTTGTCCATTAAGATTTCATGTGACAAGTTAACATAATATAACATGGTTTATATTGTTAGTTAACATTTTTAATAAACATCATGAAATAATAACAATTCAAACATATATTTAATTGCAATCCAATGTTAGGACATGAAATATAAATAATCTACTAACACATTACATGTGTTAGGACCAAAAGCAAATAATAACAAGTAATATTATTTAGTCTTTTTAATTCAAGGTTATGTAAATTGCATATGAGTAATCATGATGATCTTAGGTGCACTTGAATACTTTCCATAGATTTCTTCAAGTGTTTCACCCCATTCTCTTGGCTACTTTAAGTTCCTAGAACACCATGAGAATGTTTAAAGATCATAAGAAGAATGGAGGTTTAAGAAGAGAGACTTTGATGATTAACTCAATATGCAAGTATTACATTCACATTTTATTAATATGAAGAGGCTTGGGTTTGCAAACAACCAACTTGAAATCCATGGATTTCATTAGATCTAGGTGCACAAGGTTACTATCCATAAGGCTTCACCATTGTGTTTCACCATCTTAAATCTTTAGAAGAAAAGGAGATTAAGAAGAGAGTTTGGTTGGTTGTTGCAAGCAAGCATTCCAAGATCAAGAGATTATAACATAAGTGTTAGTGGTTTTTAGTTGTCAAGACTTGTAGGGTGATTCTTGGGTGGTAAACATGATGGAAAATATAGAAGTAATGGGTTTAGAACACTCACAAAAATGTGAGAAGAAAACCGGCAAGAAAAAGGGAGGAGGTGCGGCGGCCTTGCGGCGGTCCGGCGGCGGAGGGGCGGTGGCCGGAGGTTGTCCGGCGGCGGCGGCAGGGCGGTGGAGGGTGGTTCTCGGCCGAACAAGAGGGAGAGGGGAGGAGAGTGGTGTGTTTCTTGGTTGGGTGCAAGGAGACCAAGTGCACCCTAACCCTCCTTTTATAATCACTTTTAGGTTTATTAACCTTTGGACAATTATGTGTTGTCAAGCTCTTGTTATCTCTAGCTTTTCTTAATTAGTTGGTTAGTTTTATAAAAGTTTTGAAGCTTTTATAAAATATAAATGGGTTAGGAGTTTATAAAAATCACAACTTTTTAAAATATAACCCAATCATATTTAATCCAATTGAGTAATGATTTTTATTTTTATAAATGTCATTAACCCAAGTTTTATAAAAATTATAAGTGGTTAAAGATTGGTTAAGTTTTATAAAAACTAGTGGGCTTATCAAATAATTTAAACTTGTTGTGTTTGGGCCTAAGCCCAATTGGTTTTAAATTGAAAGAATGGGCCGAAGCCCGTTTGTTTTGCGATGGGGACTGGGCCGAGGCCCAGTCGGGTTGGTCGCGGGCCGTGAAGGAGAAAGGGAGAGAGATTGGGCCGGTTTGGCCCAATCCGATACGGGCCGCGGGTCGGGTTTTCGGGTTCGGGGTTTTACTCGGTTAGTAGACACGAACCTTCGGTTAAGTTTTCGGGTTAATCCGGACATTTTTGGGCTTATTGGGCTTACCGGGCCCAATTGGCTAAACGGTTTGGGAATTGGTTAAGTCTTGACAACGTAGCACTTGTTTGAAGTTCGTAAAACGTTTTATCAGTTTATAACGGTTTGATAAAATATAAAATGTCAAATTTTATATTTATTTTCTTATTATTGAAATTCCACCGTTAATATACGAAAGACGCATTATTCTACGTACGTATATATGTATATTTAGTTTAATGTGGAATCGAAGTCGGTTAATCATTTAACTATCACAGTTAATCATGTATTAAAGCAGTAATTCACGTAATTATCATGTAATTAAGAGTCAACGAAAGTCAACGGAGAGAGGTTTGACCTGATTTGGACGGGTTGTCACAGAGAAGGAGAGAGGAGGGAGGCCGAAAAATATAATATGTGGATTAGGGTTTTGCGCCTCCTTAATCAGATATAAATGTCTGATTAATTTTCCGTTTAGTCCCTCGTCTTAAACTAATCCTTAATCGAACCTTTTAATTTTTCGCGACTAACTTTAAACGTGTTAAAGTATTTGTTGCTTGCCGAGACTCAACGAATATTAGATAAATAATTGATTCATTAACTGTCGTCTAAGACGTAGATAATGTTTAACGTCTTTGTCGCTAATTTAATCATAACGATTAATTAGAAAATAATTATTTAATTAATTTATTAAACCAGTTAACAAATAAATAATTAATTCTTCTACGAATTTGCCGGTTATTCAGGTAAGCGGACTTTAAACCCGTTTCCTTCGGTGTAACTCTTACGGGTCTTGACCGGGTTGGATTCTTGATTTAGCGGGTCAGGACAACTTAATTCAACAGTCTCCCACTTGGGCTGAATCGCGATACAATCTAAGAAAGAGTCAGTGGTACTCTAGCTACAAATGGTTGTCCCAACCAGTCATGACACTTCAAGTCAAATAACCAAGGCATATCAACAAACTCGTGATGTAGTTTAGACTTATGGTATTTGTAAAGTCATTAGATACTTTCTGTATGAGACATCAATCGAACAAGCGACATGGATTTATTCATTCTCTTCCGTGTTCAATCATTATATTTCTCGTTCTATACGTTCGAAGTGATCCAATAAAACACACAGTAAGTTTGGGTAAGGCCTTACACTAAACACTTGGAACTTTCGAGAGAGCCCATGATTTCTAGCTGTTGCATTATCAATGCAAGAGTGCAGAATTCCGTATTGACTATATACAGTTCCCACTAAGCTTTGAATCCATTCCCAAAAGTAACTGTTATGGCTGGCAGTTACGCGACATCGTTAAGCTACAATCAAAGAATTTCCTTTCGCAGACGGGAGGTCGCTTATGTATCTCAGGTCAAAGGATACTGTTGAGTATACCATTGATCAAACTTGTCTTATGAATAAATCCATGAAGACAATTTGATGCGAGTTACGTCCTGACGTCATTCTGTAATGAGGCCTTGTGAGTCTGGATCGTCAACAATTTGAGTCCAGAGTCAGAATAGTATTGCTTCAGGCCTTGCTCCCACAATGTCTGATCGACTACGGACTTTAGAATATTAACTGAATATTCATGGATAGTAAAACGTATAAAATTCGTACATGGTTGTGCAGAATTAAGACTCTTCGATTAACAGTTTAGAGGAGGTCGGGTGATTTGGTGCAAACGTTAATGTTCGACATCCAACACTAAATTCGAACATCGATATGGTGTTGAATTCTCGTACTATGCAATAGCATCATTTCACTAATCTAGCCTGATCATTGAATTTATGAATTCGCTACCATGTCCTCGAGTTCCGTTTTAGGATTGCCTTTGTAAGTTGTTCTTAAGCTTCAGTGTTTATCTTGAATAGTGAGACTTCCTAAGTGAATCGAACTTGTGATAATATAGTGCCCCTGGTAAGCACATGTATGACTGTGTTATCACTTGAGCATGTTAATCGACTATCTGCAGAATCGGATTAACCCTTTGAATGTTTTATTTCATTCCTAGTTCAGATTCAACTAAGGTGGCTATTAATGTTCAACGAGTATAATCAATACTCAGTTAATGAACATGTACTTCCATTCATCAGTGTTTGACAGTGATGATGTGATTTTCCATCTTATGTCGTGTAATCCTTTACTGCGACATTTCATACAATATCTAAGTATTGGATTCCTTTCGTATCATAATTAGTATGATTCGAATCGTTTCAAGAGATTGATCGTATCTGTGGTTGCCCAGCCGCGACGCGATCAATACTTAATTTTAATCTTGAAACTTTAAATTAATTGAGGCGTCATTTAAAATTTAATCTAGTAAATTTAAATGATCTTCAGATCGGCATTTGATCGTTATTCCGGTAAGGATCGATGGCGATGCTCCCATTTGCTTTAGGCAGACTGACATTCATAAAATCATTATTCTTTCAAACCATTTGGATGTTATCTTGCACGATTGAATCGTTGCAATTATATTTTGTTTCCAAGAACGAAATCGTTCGCTTTCGTAGGTGCAGTACGAAACTTGAACGTTTAACCTCCAGGTGTTATGTTCAACTCATAAATTTAAGGATGATTGTCAAAGTCATTTAAGAGTTTGATAGCATAGAGATGCTTTCATCTTAGATTGTTTGAAAGTGACTCGTGATAATCGAGATGATGATGTATTCTATCGGACCCTCAAGTCCGATGTTAGAGAATGTTATCTTATTTAAGTTAAGTTAACATTCAAACTCTAACCGGAATGTCAACATGTTTCTCTTAAGCAACAATCCATTGTTGGTGAAACATTGTTTTCTGGCTCGTCTCATATAAGTGCGAGAGCTGCTTTACATAGTCCAGTGATTTATCAGAATCACGTTTTTTTAGATATTTAAAGATCTAACTACGGACATGTAATTACTAAATTCTTATCTTCACAAGATTCCGGTCTTGAGATTGGAAGTTAGTTATGCAAGTGATATGCGAAGGGTTGTTTTGGTTATAAGATACTAGGGCTATTGTTGTGACTAGTCATTAGTCTTGTGTTTGCCAGTTTTAAAGCGAAACTGTGAATCCTTGTACTAAAACACTTAGTGTGTTGTCGGATTTAAACACACGCGAGTACAATGAGTGTAGTCTAAGACTTCCAAGGTATATGCAGGTATGCACATGTACAACTAATGGTACTGTGCACCAAAAATGGTGTAACCATTCTACAATGTCATAATCAGCAAGTGATTACTTTTGTAGTAATTTAGCTGGTGATTCGAACTTATTTAAACAAACGTCTGCTTAAGGCAAAGGATTGATTTGTTCACATGGTTAAGATCGAAAACGACGATCTTTAATCAGTTTGACTCGATTTAATATTCTTGACGTTGTTGGTTCTAAGTCATAAGACTTTGTGAACTACCGTTATGTCGTGCGTTATTTCGTAACGAGTACGATAAACGCTCAAGGCTTTATAGCTTTGATGGGATATGAAAAACAAATGTTTTTCATGTCACATTTTATGCTAGCCTTGATTAAATCAAGTGCACTAGGTACATGATATGTTGTACGTTGTTTTAGGATTTTGAATATTTAATCTAATAGACAGATGAATCAAATTCAAAACATAGATTAAAAACAGCCATGCATATTTCATAATCAGAGATAGTCAAAAGGCATGTCAGAATCAAAATCCACATAAAGCAATTGTTCATCCTGGAAAATAGCCATGGAAACCAAAACAAAACATGTTGTTTTAAAACCACCAAGAATTGTTTTAAACTGAAAACGTTAGACTTGAGCTTTATTTTGAGTGCGAATCTCGCAGGGTAGCTCAATGTAAAGTATGTAAAGTATGTTAAGCATATATTTTGTAGGAATTAGTGAAGCATCATCCAACATAAACTTATGTGTATACCTGAGGGATTGCCCTGCGGGGTATTCCCATTCTTCACCTTGGCAAGATACTCTGGGCAGTTCCTCCTCCAGAGCCCCATCTTATTGCATTCAAAACACTGGCGCTGTTCTGGTGGCGGTGCCTTGGATGCTTTCGACTTGACCTTCTAGGAGCTTCAAGACGCTCTAGGAATAGCTTCCTTGCCCTTCTTATTTCCACGCCTTCCCTTCTTCACCTCAGGCTTTTTGACACGTCCTAATCGGATTGTGAGTACATCGGGTGCCTTGCCGTTAACAAAGTTAACCTCGGCAGTTTTTAGCATGCCATGAAGCTCAGTCACTGTCTTTACCATGTTGCTGCATGTTGAAATTCACCCTGAAAGGGGTGAAGGCACTGGACAGTGAGTGTAGAATTAGGTCCGTCGCCATTTCGGCAGGGATAACGTAATTCAACTTCGCTTGGTGGTCGATGTAACCCTTCATCTTTAGGATATGGGCGCTGACGGAAGCGTCCTCAGCCATGCGACAATTAATAAGTGTCACAATGGTGACGTAGCGCTCCTGCCGGGCCTGGGTTTCAAACATGCCCCTCAGATCATCTGAAAAGCCGTCTTGTCGACCATGTTCTTCTGAATATCAGAAGTCATAGTGGCTAGCATAAGACATGCGACATTTTTGTCATTTTGTCGCAATGTGTTATGGGCATTACGCGCTGGAGGAGTGTCAACCTCAGGTTGCTCGGGAACCTCACCTCTAACACATTCTCCATGTTAGCCATCTTCAAGACGATTCTCAGATTCCTTTCCCAATCAAGGAAGTTGGCGCCGTCAAGCTTCTCTTTCTCAAGAAGAGACTTGAGATGGAAAATCTTTTGGTTTGCGCGGTTTGCATTAGCCCTTTAGAAACAACAGGCAAATTTAGTGTTTCGATGTTTGATTCGAATTCAAGGATGGCAAGCTAATCTTGAATAGGAAATGGGAACTTGGTTAGTTAGACAATTTCTCCAGACAGCGTAAAGTGCTTTCAAAATTTCTAAGTAACCAAGTGGACAGCGATTGTCACTTGTGAAAAAATGTCACAACTCCCGTTATGGGGCTTTCGTGAATGGATCAACGAATTACGTTTAGCCCCATCTATGCCCATTTTGTCTATAGGCCGACCAGAGGTATGGTGTTGAAATACTCCAATACCAAAAGTGCGTGTAAAGAAAATGGTAGTTGTCCTAAGTGGTCAGTGTGTGCGTACGGTGTTGAAATACTCCAATATGCTCACCTTGGAAGATACCCTGAACACCACGTGTGGTGTTGAAATACTCAAACATGGATGCATCGGTAAATATGTTCCAAGTTAGACTTGACTTAGGATGCATAGGCTACCGGTTTTAGGCTTACCAGATAGGATAATTAAATCAAATTTTATTAATCGGCGTTCTGATGAAATTATGAACCCTATCTCATTCAGGACAATCATTTAAATATCCTAAGTATTAATGATCTATGTGTCACGAGGCGATAACCAATTATTACCGAGTTCGATTCATTTATCAAAAAATCCGAATTTGATGTCGAATTAAATTGGTATTAAATATAATGAGTCGTAATTAAAATTAGGTTTTATCATTTAATTGATCAAAAAATTAGTTTTATACCGGTAAAACTAAGTTTGGATTTTAGTTGGTGCGTTAATCAGAATTAAGACAAGCAACCAAAGACAGGCAAACACACGTGCACTTATTCGGCCATGCATAGATTTTCGATATTGTCAGAGCCTATGACAATATCAAGGAAGTCGATATTGCTTCAACAAGCTCTTGCATGTCATGAGGAATCTCGGTCTTGTTTTGTATCCTTTCCATTTTCGAAAATCCCTAGAAGGGGTAATCTCCAAACGGGGTTGTCGCATCTAGCTCGTCTCATTCGTCCAGGCAAAAATGAGCAGTTAAAATAAAACTGATCTATTTTAAAACTAAATACAACTTTGAGCCCAATCAAAGGTGTGTAACTTTGAACCCAATCAAAGGTGGGTCAATCCAAAACAAACAAATGGGCCTAGTGGGCCAAACCATGAACGTTCATGACAAACCAATACAGGGTCGAGCGGAATATGTGCGAAAGATAATTCAATCAATTTTATCGAATCGAATTATGTTTAGTGGATTAAAATCGACTAAACATATCTAAACGTCGATTCAATTAATTTTACGACTTTCAGGTTAAAACCCCAATTCGCAAAAATACACTGGTTTAAAACCGATCGGCTATGGTTTGCGTGTGGTGATCAAGGCTCTGATACCACTGTTGGGTTACGACAGTGGTATTCAGGTTCCCGGTAACGATAAAATTTTTTGAATTAAATACTACTTACGTCAAATAATTATTAAATCAATTACCGTAGGTCGGATATGGCGCGATTAGGGTTTCGCGGATGACGAACGAAAGAGCCGTGTAACGGCGGTTCGCGGGTGTTGGCGGGTGAACCGGCGACAGCGAGGAACCGGCCGGTAGACGACGACGGCGGCAGGAGCGACAGACGGCGGAATGGCAGCGGGTGGCGGCGGCTTGGCTTGAAGTTGCGGCGGCGGCGGCTTGTTTAATGACGGCGACATCTGACGACGGTGTGGCAGCGGCGGATTCAGGGAGGCGGCACGGCGGCGGTTCTCGGCTTCCTTTGCAACAGTTTGTCCGTGAGGAGAAACTACGGCAAGATCACAATCAAGGATTAGGGTTCTCACGAATAAACAGACGGATTGCCGGAGAGGAGTGGTGGCGGCGGAGGCTTTGGCTTTGGCCTTGGCCGAAATTGCGAGCGAGAGGGAGAGAGGAGGGAGGCCGAAGAATCTAGTCTGTTGATTAGGGTTTCGTGCCTCCTTAATCAGATATATATATTTGATTAATTTTCCGTTTAGTCCCTCGTCTTAAACTAATCCTTAATCGAACCTTTTAATTTTTCGCGACTAACTTTAAACGTGTTAAAGTATATGTTGCTTGCCGAGACTTAACGAATATTAGATAAATAATTGATTCGTTAACAGTCGTCTAAGATGTAAATAATGTTTAACGTCTTTGTCGCTAATTTAATCATAACGATTAATTAGAAAATAATTAATTAATTTATTTATTAAACCAGTTAATAAATAAATAATTAAATATTCTGTGAATTTGCCGATTATTCAGGTAAGCAGACTTTAAACCCGTTGCTTTCGGTGTAACTCTTACGGTTCTTGACCGGGTCGGGTTCTTGATTTAGTCGAGTCAAGACACCTGAATCCAACAAGTTTACGCCCCCACTTTTATCTTGTTATGCTTTTGGGGGAGAAGACATGTGGTAACTATTACTTCTGATAAAGGCAAACTTTTATTTTATATACTATTTTATAAACCATAGAGGAAAACATGTAAAGAGAGTCCTTCCACTAATAACGTGTACCATTAGTATCAGCTTGATAATAGGGAAATGTTAAACAGGTCTGTTGGGCTTGACAAACCCCGCCCAAGCTAGTCGCTCTAGCCCCACTTGCCTCTTTGAGGGGTTTGAGGGAGTGGAACGGGTATTTTGTTATCCTAATTTTTGGGCCATGCTCGGCATTATAGCATGGCTGGAAGGCAAATTCATAAGTCTGTGAGGAATGGAGACATGTCCTATGGTGATACATATAACGTCGACTAGCTATCCTAAGTATATAAAATGCTTAAAACTATTTTCTTTGTAGGATGTTCGATTCCTGCTTTGGTTATTCCTCGTTGAGAGTAACCGGGTAACATATTGTTTTTTTTATAAATGTTTATTTATCCATTTGCTTAAACATTGTGAACTCACCAACCCTATGTGGACACTTTAGCATGTTTTATTCAGGTACTTAGGATCACATGTAGGATTCATGGTCTATTTCTTTAACGTGCATGTGTCTATTTGAACTATTTGATCTTTTGAGCGCCTTGGGAGCGAGACACTTAAATTTGTTATGACTTGGTTAACGATTCCGCAATCTCTGATAACTTTGTTAAAACTTTTGGGCTGTGAAACTTGGGTTTTATATGTTTTAAAACTGCATATAGACCGTTCTGTGTGTCTGATGACTGCGATTATGGTATGTCACGCCTCCAGCGGAGTGATACTCCACGGGTGGATTTTTGGGGTGTGACAAAATTTTGGTGAGAGAATGAACCTAGCGTTGACATGTGTCAACAATTGTAATTTTTTATTAGATTAGGAAGATATCCACATCAATGTATTTTTTATTTAAAATTTGAACATAAAATTCTTCTCTTTTATCTGCTCAAAATCTGGAGAGCTTCTTTTGAAAATTTCATAAGTTTAATTTCCTTGTAAAATTTTCCTCATTATGTTGCTCAAAAATGAAAATCTTGAAGAACCTCCCCCGCTTAGAACAACCAGGAAGAACCCTAATATGAAAAAGAACCTTAGCCTGAATTGCACTATGTAACGCAATCGATAGAAGAACTTGTCCAATCACCTCTCCTCTCATCATAGTCTCAAACTCACTCAAAACTTAGTGACCGGAGGCAATCCTTATCCAACTACTGATAAGTCTCTCATTAACACTCAGTCTCCATAGATTTCTGACAACCATAAGTCCTTAGTCGAGCCTTTAATATGCAAACCCCCAATTTAGGTGAAGTTGTGAGATTTATACTAGCTATCAAGGCGTTCTGCTATTAATTTGTGACTGGGAGTTTGTCCAAATGCATCAAATTACAATGAGTAGGTAGTTTTCGTCTTATTGTTTTGTTCATTAAATTTATGCTCTAAAACATGCCATTTGTCTACCCTTTGTTTTCCTAACCCCTTCCTTAGTGTTATTTCATCAAATTATGGATGGTCTAAAAATGCTAATTGGATTTTATCTTATGAGCTATTGTTTTCTTTTATGGAGTTAGAATCATAAATTCGGTAGACCAAGATTTAATTTATGAAACCGGTTCGTAGTTTTCTGGTTGCATAGAATTATGTTACTGCTGAAAAAAGATATGTGTTAATTATCTCTTGTATTGAACACACTTAATTCCACACCCCCCCCCCCCCCCCCCGTCGTAGCCCCGTCGGGATGCAGGGAGGGTGTGGGATCGGTCGTCCGTATCAGAACACGCGAAAGCAAACAGATACTTAAAATATACGGACCAACTGTTCCAGCTGTAATAATGTAACCAACCCATACATTTAATTGAATATTTTAACATCTTCACACAATTGCTACATTATCCGAATAAGGCCCCACATGTCCCTAAGACTGAAGCTTGTTCCGCACCTAATTCTTTATAGACGTTATGTGAAACCCGACAATTACAGGTTAATTTTAGCTAACACGAATGTATGTTACGACAGACATTTATTCATGCATTGCATCTGATTAGGGTTTATTAGATGTGTCAGTCACTACACAAACACTCACACACAAGTTCGTCCCCGAATTTTTGTTGATTATCTAAATGAAACGTTGAACGAAAAATATGATTCATGTAAAATTATACGTTATGTGATTAATGTGAAATTACGTGTTTATACCATCTCTGTGATTCTATGATTAATTGTTTATCGGTTTTGTGAAGACGCATGCACTTACGTGTTTACTTTATTTAGAAGATTGTGTAGCTTTTGTAAGCTTGGTTGATATCATATGTGGGCCATATGGATGTAGTAATTATCATATGGCCTTTGTCCATTATAAATAAACCCAATCGTTAGTAAAAAAAACCCACGAGAAAAGCCCCATAGCCCATCTAAATCTCTATTGCTTGGAGATTATTCCTCATTTTTTTCAAAACATACCCTAGCCCCTCTTTCCCCTACTCACGTCCGTACCTGTAACATCTTGGAAATTATGGTCCCGGACGAATGAAATTGAAGGAAGTTAAAGCTTTTAAGGTATAGTAATTTTATTGTTATTCCTAAAAGTTATTCTTAAGAACAAAGGTGAAGATTAACTTCTAAAACCACCTTTTGATCATGCATGCAAAAGTAATTAGTGAAGTCTGAGCTAATGGAAGTTTTGGGTCAGTAAGTTTTAAGTTAAAACATGATTATAAACCTTGATATAAACTTTGTGCATAAAATAAAAATGGCCATGCAAAATGGCACGGTTTCTCTAAATAAAAATTGACAAAATAGAAAAAGTTTGCATCTCTGGGCTCACTATCTCAGAAAAAGAAAAAATATTAGACAAACTTTTCAAAAAAAACTCTGACGAGGAAAGTGACACTCCCTTACAATTGGTCAAGCTCAAAAAATGTCACAGAAAATAATACTCACAGCAATTCTGTGAATAAACATACCGCTTTCAATCAATGTGACAACAACGCGTCACTAACAAAAGACAAAAACAATGAGAATTTTTTTTATTCTCATTCATCACATGTTGAAGTTTCACCAACAAAAGTCCTATAGAACTCAACTCCTAAGCTCCTTCATAAATCTGTAGAACCCATTTCCACCTCAAACGATGGTCCATCGATTGAGGGGGAGTGTCAAAACATAGACATAACTGATCTAATGCTTGCAACCAAAGAGCTGGTCACTCTTCCAGTAAACAAAATGGACAAAAGATCACTCCATGCATCTAATTATTGGTTATAAGGACAAAAGTGTTCAAACCAGGGTTGCTTCTGCAAATCAATGTTTATATGTTGGATTCCTAAGCATCATTAAACCAAATAAGCATGAAGAAGACCTTCAAGATCCCCACTAGATCCTAGCTATGCAACAAGAGCTAGAATAAATTAAAAGAAATAACGTGTGGGATCTGGTTCCAAGACCTAATAATAAAACCGTTATTGGAACTAAATGGGTTTTCAGAAATAAAACTGATGAAAATGGTACCATTATAAGAAATAAATCCAGACTTGTGGCTAAAGGGTACTATCAACAAGAAGGATTAGACTACGACAAAACTTTTGCACCTGTTGCTAGACTTGAAGCTGTAAGAATATTTCATGCCTTTGTAGCTTTCAAAGGTTTCAAAGTATATCAAATGGATGAATGGTTGTTCAATGTTCCTTCCTAAATGGAAAATTAATAAGGAAGTGTACATTGAACAACCTCCAGGCTTTGAAAAGGAAAAATTTCCAAAACACGTGTGCAAACTTAAGAGGGCTCTCTATGGTTTGAAACAAGCTCTAAGAGCCTGGTACGATACATTCTCAGAATTCCTCTTATCATCAAATTTTTAAGAATGGGTCAATTGACACCACCTTTTTTCTGAAAATAAGGAAAAGTCATCTACTAATTGTTTAGATTTACATAGATGACATCATTTTTGGCTCAACCTTTCCACTATTTTGTAAAGAATTTGAGAAACTAGTGACCACAAAATTTGAAATGAGTATGATAGGAGAACTAAACTACTTTCTGGGAATTCAAGTCAAACAAAATGCAGATTTTTTTTAATAAATCAATCAAAATATATCAAAAAATCTTCTTAAAAAATACTTGCTCTCAAATTCTACTACTTACAAGACTCCCATAGCCACAAACATCAAAATTGATGCATACACAGATGGAAAGTCTATAGACGAACATACATATAAAGGAATGATTGGCTCACTACTGTATCTTACAGCAAGTAGACCAAATATTATGTTCTCCACATACTTCTTGGCCAGATATCAATGCAAACCCAAGGAATCTTACTTAATTGCGGTTAAAAGGGTTTTCAAATATCTAAAAGGATCTGTAGATACGGGATTATGGTATCTTAAAGATACCGGATTCCATCTAACATCCCACTCAGATGCTGATCATGCAGGTTGTAAGATGGACAGAAAAAGCACTTCCGCCAGCTGTCAAATGCTAGGAGAAAAATTAGTTTGCTGGACATAAAAAAAAACAAAATTATGTGTCAACCTCAACCGCTGAGACCAAATATGTTGTCGCGGCCAGCTGCTGTTCTCAGGTGATATGGATGCAGACTTAATTCAAAGACTATGAGATAAATCTCAAAAAGATTCCAATTCTTTGTGATTCAAAGAGTGCAATTACCATCACATCAAATCAGGTTCATCACTCAAGGACAAAACACATCGATGTCAGGTATCACTTTATAAAAGATCATGTTGAAAAAGGACACATTGAAATGTAGTTCGTCCCTACTGAAATCCAGCTTGCTGACATTTTTACAAAACCGCTGGATGAGAAGAGATTCTCATTCTTTTTAAGCAAGCATTGTATGTTATATATGATAACCAACTAAAAACATGGGGGGGGGGGGGGAGGAAAAGTACATATAATAAATAATGTTTGTCAGAATACTCATTCTATCCTCATAATGTCTCAGAAGAATAGAAGCTACTTCAATAAGTACTCCTCATTTACTTCTAAATTACAAAATTCTCCTGAAAATTTGACTTTTGATGACCCGTGTACTAAGAAAAACAATAATGATATCTACACAAATTTCATACGCTGTATAATCACTCTGTTTCTCCATCTGAGCACTTCATACTTTCATCATGACATCCTCGTCTATAAAAGGTCACCAAAATATCAACCTCAAAATCACTAAAACCTCATCTCTAGTGTCAAGTCCCTCACTATCTAAAATATGCCTTTCAAAGAACTTTCACCTCCACTTCCTCAAACCACAACCTTCCCAATAGCTCATCATCACAATTTTGTACTCTGCACTCCCTATGGTAATCGATTTTGATCTTATCAACCCATGATGAGGTTTCTAAAAAACTACTCAATAGGTTATGCTCTTTCTCTTGACATACCTATCAGCTACTCTCTTCTTCAAGAATTCTGGAGAAATGTTAAATTCATAACAAGAGATGTAGATAATGCCTCAATAATGACATCTAGGTGCGGTGGTAAATTCGTCATCTCACAGCACACCATAAGAAAAGCTCTTCAGATCAAGGATAATCCCTACGATCCCGCATGTATTAATACAAATGAGGTTATCCAAACACTCTATGATATGGGTTATAATGGAAAATTCTATGAAGGAAAAGCTAATAGAGCACATCTCCCACATCTATGATACTTCTTCTCTCTGATTCAATTGTGCTTCTCCCCAAAAAGCTCTCACCATCATCTTGCAAATAGGGATACTCAATGTGTCATGCATGCCTTAGCAAAAGGTCACAGTATGAAATTCTCTCTATACCTCATGAGACACATGGAAAATAATCTTGGAGGTCGTCTACATGAAAGGTTCATACTCTATCCTAGGTTCACAATGAGTCTAATCTTTGAAGCACTGTTATGGGAATCTCTCCAAGCGGAGCCAGAAGCAGCAAAATGATATTACAAAGAGGAATCTCTCCTTGGGGTATGCCACTCTCTTGACTTCCAGACTCAAATGGATATTTTCTCCCTTCAACAGGGAGACCAACAACTCTGCATCTACATATATCCTTTCAAATGGAAGCAAAATTCACAGTCTCAGGCACTCCGAACTCTCATATAGAACATATGAGATGTACATGTACAAATGTCTGCACATGTCTCAAGCTATCTGTATAAGTTTCATGATAATAAAATCTAAAACTGTATCAGAAACTTAACATGAACCCCTCCCATAATCTTGTGTCAAATTCCAAATAAATATCTGACACTAAATACTGTTGAACTGAAAGGCACCATAAAATCCAACCAACAAAGCTCCCAACGGTAATATCTTTATCACTGTTCAAAGAAACATTCATCAAATAATAGCCGTTAAAAGGATTCTTGATCTCAAGAAAATGGAACGGTTACTAGAGATACCTACAAAAGAAGTAATACCCAACCCTTGGACAACCCCTA
This sequence comes from Deinandra increscens subsp. villosa, assembly GCA_039602395.1. Classification (NCBI taxonomy): domain Eukaryota; kingdom Viridiplantae; phylum Streptophyta; class Magnoliopsida; order Asterales; family Asteraceae; genus Deinandra; species Deinandra increscens. The sequence continues at coordinate 26,622,223 of JBCNJP010000023.1, forward strand.
AGCCATGAATGAAAACAATCCCCTTCATAACCATTCCGTGAACCCATAAACTCTCTTCACCAGCCATGCAAAAAAATCATTCCCAACATTGACACCAAGCCCAGCGTGTCTGATAACTTAGAAAGTCATCAACATGCAACAAGTATAGACTCACTGAGTCAAGGAAACTTGGAAACATACCTCAGGGATTGGTTTCCTGGGACTCAACAAAGGATCCCTTGAAAGTGAAACCTCTAAAACACAGGAGTCAGATTCCGCAAATGAAATGATAAGGATTGTGGAAGACCTTAGTACACTAAACAAAGAAGGTTCCTCAGGCACTAATAGATCTCCTGCTAGAGATTCTATCACTAGACGGTAGGATATGTGTTGTCCTCTAGTCACTTAGCTAAAGATAAACCATCTATTGATTTTTCTTTAAACTTACACAACATTATTCTCAAGTCTGATCTTCTGAAATTCTCTAACTCAATCAGAGAAAACACAGCTAAACTCAAAGAAAGGTCTATTTAAATTTTTTTGAAAACACCGACTCCCAAAGGATCAAAGAAGCCAAGATATACAAAGAACAAATAAACTATCAAACAATGACAGAGAGTCAATTTCTTGTAAAAAAGACTTCAATAAATAGAAACAGCAGCCCTGCAAAAGGAAAGAAAGATGTTGAAACTCCTCTCGAAGAATGTAGCAAACCATTTAAGCTCAAGATAAACTCATTCACAGGTAGGAATACTCCAGAAAAGGATGCATAAAATCTATTTTAGTTTGATCAATAAAAAGAACTTTTTCTCTTTCTATTCATTTTTCTTCAAATACTTAGGGAGAGATTGTTAAAACAAATCCAAATGTAATAGAAAACAGTCAAGTATTAGAAGAAAAGACAAGAAATATCATCAAAAGAGAAAAGGCAACAGAATGTGTAAAATATAAAGATTCTATAATTTTACAGATATACTTCGGAAATTCTGAAGTGGACCTGTATAATTAAGTTTTCACAGAAATCCTCATTTCTGTGAAAGGATTATGATGGGAAGCATTCCTAGTCTTCAATAAAGAGTCTTGGAGGAGTTCAAAACTATCAGAAGATAAAGATTACGAGAAGTATAAAGATGCAATGTGCAACACCCACACCCATAAATACCCATATATTTCACAGTTAATTTTTCGTGTCATTTTATTAATAATTATGCCATTCACTATAAGGATAAGAGAACCATAAACAATAATAAATACAAATAATATTTACAATTGCATACACACACATGAACACCCATCTAGTAATCTCAACCACTCTCAAGCCCAATAGCTCAATCTCAAGCCCATTAGTTCACCACTAAGCCCATTAAGCATATAGTAAGCCCAATTAAACACTAGTGGGCCACCAAGACCCAATAAGTGAATTATGGACTACAAAGCCCATTACATTGGATTACTTACTATAAATTTGGCCTTAAAAGACCAATAAGCACATTAAGAGTTTATGGGTCACCAAGGCCCAATAAATCTCTAAGTTGGGCCAAACACTTATACTTAAGTATATGAGCCTTATACTTAAGGTCCATATACTTAGGGACCATACTAGTAAATTTAGTAAAGAATGAGGGACTATAAGTGTAACATTGCCACCCAATTGGACCAATGGGATCACTTGCATGGCCAACTCCTAATGGGGAGGCTTGCATATGAAACTAAGTAAATCCCTCCATCACATAATAGGATTGTGTACACTTGACACACCTCTTATAGGCTACTTGTCAAATCAAGACCACCAACTGACCAACCAAGGGCAGCAGTAATGGCTCCAAGAGCTTCCATCGGTTATAACTACCACTCAACACTCTCAAGCCCTCATTTTGTACACCACTCTCCACCGAAGCCGCCAATGTGCTCATGGATCTCTTCAAGGCCGATGGAAGGCTACCAATCACTTCACACTCACAACCTCCCAAGGTATAATCATGTTCTCCTCCCCTTCCATTCTTTCATAAATTAATCCTTGTTTTCTAATTCACTTCATTCGATTGAGAACTAGAGTAACAACACATCACATGCACTCAAAGCACACACAACACATGCATGCACTTGATACCTATGAATATGCCCGTGAATTACAACTACATGCAGCTAGAGATGTTAATCCCAAGTCCCTAAAACTCACATACATATACTTTAGTTTATCCATATTCAATGTTTAGATAGATATATGTGCTTTAAACCTGCATGCAACTAGTAATAACTAACCCTAAATCCATAACACATTCATGCACCCACTTTGATACATCTACATGTAATGTTTACATACATATACGGGTTTCAGACCTACATGCATGTTATCTTCTCATTTTTAACTGGATTAAAACCATGATAATAAATAAATCCCATTAACTAGTAACTTGACGTAATACAAATCGGGTTAGGCCTATAAACCCATGTGCTATACATCTACATGCTTAAAACTCACTTACACATATATTTTGTTGACACACTAATCCAAAACCAACTAATACAACTAAATCAAGTATGGAATCGGGTCAAGAGTAAAATAATAATCACCACAGGCCCTATAGGCCCAACTGGATGGATCGAGAACCCAGCTATACTTCGGGTCGGACTGGACCAGTCAGTCAGTAGCATGGCTAATCGGGTCAAAGCCTAACATCGGTTGGATCGGGTCCACAAACCAACCCAACCAGGTTATGCTCCATGGGTCAAAGTTTTGGGTAAACCCAACAGGGCCCAAAGGCGGGTTCGGGTGACACAACAATGGGCCTAAGCCCACTATTTCCATCAACTCATCTATCGGGTCAGTCCATCGAGCCTAAACCGATTACAGTGGGCTAAACCCCACTGGTGGGCCAGTAGACATCCGGATCGGAAGTCTAATTAGCAACACTATTGGGTTACGGGTCAATAACATGCCAAATACCTATTCGGTTGGGATTCGGGTCTCAGATCTGTGCTGGGTTAATTTAAATGTTTACCCAAAAGTGATCCAAATAAGTATCCAGGTCGGGTCAGTGAATCGGGTCAGTAACCTGGTTATATCCGAACCAACTAAACATATATAAGACATTTCTAAATCATAAACCTTTTTATAACCCATTTATACAAAACTATGTTATTCTCCTAAATACCCATTATCATTCATGTTAGGACAAGTTTCTGTGTGTGGTCGTTACTGTGCGAATAGATTAGAAGTATTGGATTAAATGTATATGAGGATGTCAACATACCAACCAACGTACCAGATGGTACGGGCGTACCAAAGTGGTACGCAGGTTGGTTCACCTATAAATAGGTATGGTATGTTGATCATCTTCAAGTTTGTTCATTTACTCTTAGTGAGGTCTTAGTGAGAGAGGAGGTTCTGTGCAGACCTCCCCAGAGCTCAAACGATGTATACTCCATTCCGTTTGTAATCATTCAACATTAATTGAATGACAAACTTCCGTCTCTATCTTTCTATGATCTGGAAATGATCCGATTATGCTTTTACATCTCGCATCTGGCACATTTCAATTTCGGTCTTAATCAGGATGCAAGCCAAGATAATCGCAAATACAACATTTATGTTTATTTCAGCATGAACGAATCATTTTTTATCGTTTTCAGGTATGCTTAAGGTAATATTATCATGCACTGATAACTCGGTCTCCACTCTATCAGAAATACTGGCAAATCATCATGTTTATCATATAAAAGCAAAATTTCTTAGAGATTTAATCATCCTTGATGAGTCATGCAAAAATAAAGCAGAACCCCAAAAATCTAGCAATCAGGTCGGTCTTGTGGACACACAAAGAAAGCCTAAGTATTTGAGAAAATAAGAAAGAAAAACAAGTTAAAGTTGTATAATTCAACAACAATCAGGTCGATACTTCCGTATACGCAGAGAAAGTCCGATGAATTATACGAAACACCAAGAAAAATAACGCATGACTCAAACGAACAATAATCAGGTCTATCTTTTGATACGCAGAGAATGTCCGGTCATTTAAGAAAAATAAAGAAAATCAAACAAGTTTAAATCTTTCAAAATGAAAACATGCATTCAATAGGATATCTCTTTATTCTATTTTTGTCAGAATCATCACAAAACAATCATCAAGAAGCAAATAACCAATGATCATCAGGCAAGCTTTATGTTTATATCTTACTTGCAAATATCATATTAGTCATCCACATTCACAAATTATGTAAGTACCTACAGCCTTTAGACTTATTCTATCCATGGCAGATAAACGTATATGCCGATGTACCATCATTTTTCGCTTTTGTCGAATCAATTTCTCAACTTTTCATTAGTTTTTTTTTTATATTTTCTAATTTCTCCCCCTAAAATTCAAACAAACACTATTTTTTGAATTTTCAAATTTTCTCCCCCTAAAAATATGAACGAAAGAAAATGGAAAACACACATAAAAATGATCGATCAACACTTGACACATTTTGAAAATATTTTTTTTGAAAATCAGTGTTTCAAAGATAAGAACGATGCAATTTAACTTAAATCAACCATAAGTATTCCACTGTCAGCAATCTTTCAATCACTAACAGGTCTTCTTGAAATACCTGCACACACTGGAAAATAATAAGTTTGTAAAACCCCAACCCTCATCAACATTGGTGATAGGTCCAGTGTCTTCAATAAAATCTGTGTTGGCCGTAGAGACAACTTTTTGTCTCCATTCTTGTTTTGGTTTTAAATCTATGGTGAACCATTGTCAACTGATGAGTGACAATCAGAACTACTACCCAACTTTTTTGAAGTAAGTTTCTTTTTCCAGAAAAAGTTAGTGTTGGGTATTGGTTCACCAAAAATAATGCCATCAGGATCAACATACATTGTATGTTTGGCATTTGATGATGAATTTTTAGTTGTCGTAGGATAATTATTTGCATAATGACCTTTCTGACGACAAACATAACAATGTTGACTACCATTCGCATTTGATTGAAGTTGGTTTACCAAACTGATCAGTCAAACATTCATCATAAATTTTTGAAAAAAAACGGGTTTAGGTTTCTTTGGTTTCTGAAATTTTGGAAAACATTTTGGAGAATCATAAAAACCAGAATCAACTCCATAACCAAAGAATTTATCTTAATTGATAAAACCTGTTTGACTTAGCAGAATGAAATGAATTTGAATTGTTACCGTCTGGTGGTATAGCATCATATATGCAAAAAAACTCTTCAGAAGAAATATTTTCATCTGCAGATGGTGAAGATACTTTCTTCTTCCAAAACTGAGGCTTCTTATTTGAAAACTCCTTCTGTTTCTTTTTCTACTTAGTTTGAATTCCTTCTTGTCGAGATCCTGAATTTGCATTTCTTTTCCATCAAATCCTAAACCACCATTTTTCTGCTTGAAATTATCTTGAACAGAATTTGGTATTTCATGACCTTGTTTGGCAAGCTTTGTAAATTCAGACTTGATTCTTTTCAAATCATTCTTCCCGGAAATCAACGAATCATCTATCACAATCTCTGAAAACTTTGACACTTTCACTTTTCCTAGATTTCCATTAAACACATTTTCTTTTTCAAGAAATGTAGATTTTGAATCAAATTTTAATCCATTGCTATAATCAACCTCCTTCTTATTCTTCTTATATTTTGACTTCTTTGTTTTTCCAGACTTAACGCCATCTCCTTCAGGATAATCTTGCAACTTCTGGGTTGAATTATCATTAGATGGCGTTTTCAGATCAACCACTTAAGTAGGAACTTCATGATTATCAACATCTTTGCTTGGTTTGCCATCTCGTTCCAGATGATACAGATAATTCTGAAAGACACTTGATGTATTGCAATTCTCAAGTTTTCATTGCAGATGAAGCATTTCAATCTTTATTTCAGAAACCTTTATAGTAGCTTCCAGTAACTCCTTTTGAAAAGCAATAAATTTCTCAGACAACTTGTTATACTTATGCTTTTGTCCATACATTTTGTCACATTCAGCAAGAACTTCTGCAGTAACCTTCTCTACCTGATTCTTATAATAGACAGCATCTTGTTTCAAAATGTTATTTTGCCTTTGAACCTCACAAATTTCATCACGCAACTTTGTGAGTTCCCCCTGAAGTTGATTTATTCTAGCAGCAGCTTCAACATCAATTTTATTATCATTTTCATATTTTTATTGAAGAGGATAAAATTTTGCAAATAAAGCATCAAAATCTTCAATAGCTTCCTTTTCATTAGCTTAAGCTTTATTGCATTCTTCAATTAACACTTCTTTTTTCTTTCAAACAATCTTCCTTAACTTTAACAAAATCAGTACACTTTGTACAAGAGGAAGATGCACTCTGTTAAATTTTTGCTTCGTAACCATCACGAATTTTATTTTTCCATTCATCCAATTCTTTTCTCAGAATACTATTTTGTTTAGATAACTTCGCTTCTTTCTTCTCTAATTCTTAAATTTTACCTTTAAACTTCAACTCTTGATCAACTGTTTTCTGAGAAATTGTAGACATATGTTCCTCACACTATTTCTTTACAAAATCCCATATCTGCTTTGCTTTTCGACAATCCCTAACTTGACTTTTAAGAGTTACAGGCAAATCTAACAAAAGAAGTGCAGTAGCTTTTTCATTTTGATCATATGATTTCCTTTTTTCAAGTGAAAAATCCCATCTTACCTTACAATCACCACCAAAAGTTGGATTCATTTGAAACCGGTAACCACAACGTTTTATCCAAATCAACAATATGCTCTAAAATTTGTTGCCCAGCCATGATAATCTCCAAGATTTATCAACTTCAGCACATTCTGACTATGACTCGCAATGAATGCATCAATTTCATACATTTTAAAAATTATGAAATTAGATATCAAAACTTCAACCTCAAAAACGAAGGTCTTAGAAGCGGATTTTGGGGGTCAAACCGGAGGGTACTAGCCATTAGACTAGTAAAAGTGTATACCTCTCTAAGACGGCGTTTTGGCTGGTATTAGCTCACGTAACTCTTAACGGTTCTCAAGTTACGTCAGTTTTAGTGAACACCACTTTTTTGCCAGCGTACCAAACAACGGACCCAGACAACCAGCGTACCAATCAACTTCAGCGGACCAAATCGTTGACCAACGTACCAAATCTTTGACGGACCAAATACTCAGCGTACCAGAATTCTCAGCGTACCAGTGAATTTAGCATACCAGTGAACAGTAACGTACCACCTTGGTATGGCGTAACTACTCCGGACCACCGATGAAGATCGCCTTACGTACCAACGAACGTACCAGCAGCGTACCAGTAGTTCATCTAGCATACCACGACATTCAACCGGTGTACCAACACTGTTTCGACTGATTTTTGAGAATTTGGACGTTTTGGACGGTGATTTGCAGCAGTAGGCAACGAAAACACACTAGGAACGTTTAGAAATCAAATTTGACATCAGAAACACACGGATTTGATGAAAATTTATGAAAAACCTAAGAAATTCACTTTCTCTCACTAGAAAAACCTAATTTTGATCAATTCAAACCAACAGAGCAACCTGGATTTGCTCTGATACCACTTGTAAGTACACGGAATGATCTTACTACTGGATGAACCGATCAATCTAGTGCACGAGAATGTAAATAAGCTTTGTTTTACTGATTTTACAAAGAAAACAATTACAAAGCTTTCTGGTTTCTCTCTCTAGAACACACACACACAAAGTGTAGAATCTGACCAAGAGTTCTTCACATGCTAAACAAATCAACCTATTTATAGGTAACACCCATTAAGTTGTGTACCATCCAACATACCATTTAGTACGTTGGTCAGCGTACCAATGGTATGTTGCTTGGTACGCTGCCCCTAAGACTCACACAAACGCTCTTATCTAGATACAATACACGAGACACTTCATAACATAGGAATATGCTCTAAAATTCAAATGATAGTTATTTTCCAGTAGTTGATATATGTGGATAATTTATTTGGCAATATATCATATCCTAAAATAATTAGATTACACTAAGATGCAATTTGTGCATATTTACATAACAACCTCTGTTTTTACCAAGTGTACATAACTTGATATTTATTCTAAACCCATATGCTTACACATAATTTTACAAACCCTATCACAAGCCCTTTTGGACCCAAAGCCCAAATCCAACTCTTAGGCAATATGTTCAAGTCCCATAACCAACGTAAAGCCCAATTACACATGTACTCATGCATATACATAAATAAGCATTCACACACGACACAATACACACATTTGACTATGAAATCACTTATGAATCTCAATCAAATAAGGAAATGCAAACAACGGGTTAACCACCCGAATCTATAACTTAATTGGTCGTACATCATTACTTTAGGTGCCTAATATTGGAAGTAAAGAAAACCCAAACTACTTGGGAAATGCAAGTGCTTAGGTGATTCTTCACTACTAATTCCCCTTTTTCCTTTACTATTTTGGGGTGATACATACTCACTTTATTTCAAGCATTTATTCATTTCAATTATCATAATTTACTTATATACATGTCGTACCTGATTATATTTGGATGCTCATTGCTCATAATTTCGGACTAGTGATACCTAATCCGCTAGTCCCACACGCACACTGTTGGAACTTAAAATCTATGTGACTGACGCCATCAAATCTGTTTACCGAAGCATTCGACTGAAGAATCCATGTGAATCGATTTAGAGACTGAGTTGTGATGCTCGAGGCTTGCGAGATTGGACCGAAGATCGTTTTCCGGAAAAGTCAACCGTTCGGGTCAACGGTCAACGTAAAAGTCAACGGAAGATCGGTTCGAGCGAGTCAAGCTTCGGATTAATTTAATCAGCTTTGATTTAATTATCAATTTATGTTATTTACTTTACTTGTAATTTCGTTTATTCAGTTATGTATTTCTGTTGTTAGTCACCCTCACTATATATAGTGAGGGTGCCCATTACAAGTAAAGGAGTCTCCGAATGGGGAGATGATGAATTTCTTGTAGAGTGTGAGATTTCCATTCTAGAGAGAGAGTGAGTCATGGATTCTAGAGAGAGATTGTGTGTTCTTCATGATTTCTTGTAACTAATCATTCGGTTATATGAAATCATTCGATTTGTTCATCATCTTTCTTGTTTATGATTATTCATGATTCATCATCATCATCTTCTTCATTTGTTTTGATTTTTCTCATCCGAAACATGTTCTTGCTCAAGATCGAGATTCTTGTAGTGAAAATCGGTCCTAACAAATGGTATCAGAGCGGGTACCGATCAGAATCATCTCACCGTGAATCTGGTCACTCGAATCTGTGATTTTGAGCTTAAATGGTGAAGATGAGAAAACTTATTTTTTAGAGACTTTTTTCTATTTTTTTTATTTCTGGATGGATTCTGATGATATGGATGATGGATTCGTGTTTGGGAGTTCATTTAGATGTGATTCTATCTTCTACTTGTTCAAATCTGTTGGAAAATTGAAGATCCGAGCTCATTTTTTCGTAACTTTTGGGGTTTTCCCGTATTTGGGGTTTTTGAAGATTTTGGAGCTTGATTCTTCATTTTCTGGGCATTTCTTCATGGATTTGGATGATATGAGGTATGATTCTCAGTGGAAAACGCATTCCGGATTCATTGGAAGCATCCATTTCGTCTGATTCTCAACCGATTGGGCAGATCTGGAAAAACACACACTGACGGTGTAAATGTGTGTTCTTCGTGTTCTTGAGAGATTTCCAGATTTGGGGCTGTTTTGATCAAAGATTGCTGCTGTTTATGGATTGTTTGTGGCCAGGACAATCACGTGAATGACTTATCTCTTCGAATCAGTCATGAATCTACTGTCTACACTCGTTTTGGAACCGTGAATCTGCTTCAGGAAGTTGTTCGTGTGGGTGTTCATCATTTTTTTCCAGAAAGTTCATCAGATCTTCAAGATATGAAGATGTTCTTAGCGCACTTGTTAAGTCTTAGCGGACTTCTTCAAGTTAGCGTACTTCTTCATGCTTTAGCGAACTTCTCGAAATGCTTAGCGAACTTGTTTTGCTTTAGCGGACTTGTTTTCTGCTTAGCGGACTTGTTCCTTAGCGTACTTCTCAGACCTTTAGCGGACTTGTTTCGTTAGCGAACTTGTTTTTGGGTCTATGTTCGAGACGTTTTCAGAGGATTTGGTTCGTCCAGGTTTATAGAGCATTGGATTACGAGTCCAACGGTGCAAGAATCATTGAAAACGGTAAAGTATTCATGGAGATATGGAGGATTTACGTTTTTCCGGTGGGTTTATGCGTTTCCGGCGGGTGAGAATTAGGGTTTCGATGGACGACAAACTGTTGGGGATGACGATGACGTGTCAGCCAGCTACTGGTTGAAAGGGTATTTTCTCTCTCCTTATTTTGTCGGATTAAAGGAATCCTTGGTTAACTCTAATTCTGTTGTCAAGACATGATTGGTGCAAATGTTGAGTGTGGGACCAGCATGTGAAGATATCCGTTGAAGGCTGAGACCGTTGTTTACATTTGATTGGCTGAAAATTCAGCGTGGGTCCCAGCTGTCTCAAGAGACGTTGGAAGCTCATTTGCTGTCTTGTCCTGATTGGTTCTTGATTTTTCACGCGGATCAGCCATCGCCAGCCCTTGGATCAACATCATTTCAGCCGCTGGATTATATGTGAAAGTGCATTCTGATTGGTTCTTCCCAATGACGCGGATTTTGGTCTTTAGCTCCTAAAATCTGATTGGTCCATGCCACTTGACATGGATTATGGTTTTCCTAGAGATTTTTTTTTCTAATTAATTTTTCTGCTTTATTCGTTAAACGCGGGCGTTTTTCTTATCAGTTTTTAACGAGACGAACGAGATAATGCCGCGGTGGAATTTCAGAAAATTTTTATTATGTTAAGGATTTATTTCATTTTAATGGGGTTCTCGTTTATTGACGTTACGCGCACGTTTGCTATCGATCACTGACGGGTTAGCTTTATTATCCGGTTAATTACTCGGCTTTCTCGTTATATCTCACGGTTTATTTTTAGTGGATGCAGCGCTGTCGTCAACTAACCGGATTAACTGGAATCTCAGTTAAATATTGGAATTTATCCGATTAAATCTCTCGGATGACCGTTTATTGAAGAAATTTAACAGTTTATTTTATTTTCGCATCCAACCTCAGTCGCGCAGATTATTCACAACTGTCAGCATCCGGCTTCCGGTTTTTCGCAAGATTGTTCGATTTCAGGATTGTTTATCCGGTTTCTCTAGGCAACCGATCGCGACGGTTCGACTCTCCGCATCTTATTTTTACGCTTCCGACTTGATGTTTTTGGAGGGATTTAGAGAAATAAGAGGAATTATTATGGATTTGGATATCGGGTCGATTATTCGGAGTTGGAGCATGTTCGATGTTTGACTGGTTTATCTGATTCAGTTTGTTGCGGTCATGACTCCGAGATGTAGCATTTTCTCAGTATTGTACCCGACCGTGTGAACCGAGTGAGCGGAACACTTGGATCTCGAACTGGAGCAACAAGAAAAGAAGAAGCTTATTCAGAGGGGGAATCTCTTCACCAGATTGTCTCCGGTTTATCAGTTTCTCATTGAAGATGTACGACAGAGCGATTCTTCAGCAGTTGAACAGATTTGAAAGCATCAGTCAAGGGGGAAATTGTTGGAACTTAAAATCTATGTGACTGACGCCATCAAATCTGTTTACCGAAGCATTCGACTGAAGAATCCATGTGAATCGATTTAGAGACTGAGTTGTGATGCTCGAGGCTTGCGAGATTGGACCGAAGATCGTTTTCCGGAAAAGTCAACCGTTCGGGTCAACGGTCAACGTAAAAGTCAACGGAAGATCGGTTCGAGCGAGTCAAGCTTCGGATTAATTTAATCAGCTTTGATTTAATTATCAATTTATGTTATTTACTTTACTTGTAATTTCGTTTATTCAGTTATGTATTTCTGTTGTTAGTCACCCTCACTATATATAGTGAGGGTGCCCATTACTAGTAAAGGAGTCTTCGAATGGGGAGATGATGAATTTCTTGTAGAGTGTGAGATTTCCATTCTAGAGAGAGAGTGAGTCATGGATTCTAGAGAGAGATTGTGTGTTCTTCATGATTTCTTGTAACTAATCATTCGGTTATATGAAATCATTCGATTTGTTCATCATCTTTCTTGTTTATGATTATTCATGATTCATCATCATCATCTTCTTCATTTGTTTTGATTTTTCTCATCCGAAACATGTTCTTGCTCAAGATCGAGATTCTTGTAGTGAAAATCGGTCCTAACACACACAATCTTAGTCCTTGGTATAGGACCGCGGGTTAAATGGATAGCGCAATTTGGGAATAATGCCCCCACGTCCTTGTACCCATGCTATTTTCGGGACAGCCTCACAAGAGACGGCTTTTTGGCCTTTGGCACATTGAAACCCCATGGTTAGGTTCAAATTAGTTATTTTAAAATACACACAGGAAGTCTTTATTGGCGAGTGGTCTTTCGCACGTAACTATTGGGTATGACCACGACGGGTAGAGAATGGTTGATTGTGGAACTATATTCATTTTGAAACCATAGCATCCCATGGTCGACAGGCCATCTTATTGAATTCTATTGTGACAACATACGATAAAAACTTATATATGTGCGATAAAACCATACTTTTTGGCAAACACATCAACTTTCATACTTTTTACTAAACCAAAACACTCTTTGTCGATAAAACTATACTTTTTGGCAATAAAACTACTTTCATCAAACTCAAAACTCTTTTTAACAAAACAAAACATTTTGGGCAAACCTAAACAAAACTCATTTTCGTACGACGATTACATTTTCTAACCATGTGAAATCACTCAACTTTCAAGTTGACACAAAACCTTTTTGAGTATGTATCAGGTACCTAGCTTGGACAAGTTAAAACAGAAGACCATGAAGTAAGTTCGCTCGCATGCACATAAAGACAAAACCCTAGAAGACTCTAACTTCCGCCTTAGCCTTTACTTTATATCATTAGATTTGTAGTACTTTCCTTAAATTTTAACAATCACTTTGAAATTTTAATAGAAATGTATTCATTTTGTGCTTTCAAACGGATACGATCTTGGCTATCTCGGCCTCCTAGGGCCGAGGTGTGACACAACGTGTGAAGAACGAGTAAAGCAGAATATCAACTTGATATTAAATGCAAAGGTAGTTGTGTAGAGTTGAAATGAGATAAATTGAATACTCACAATTTATCTTTATATACTCTGACACACTCCAAATTCAACCGCCCTCAACTACATTATTCCTTTACAACTTGCTGTAAATAGCAGGTGCTCTTCATCAACAAAAGTAAGACATTTATTCACAATTCACAAGCTTCGCAAAGTGCTTACAACTTACTCTTATTGAAAACTTCTTTCTGTTGATAAATTGTTAAACTATAAACTCGTGTAAACCATTATTTACATTCGAGATATACAGAAAAATCTTTTTAGGAATTGTGGTCTTCCAATTTGATTTACTTTCTATAACATACTTACTATTGTTTTAAATCAAATTGTACTTATATTGTTAAAGAGCCCATCACGGGACTCAACAAAACCTTATCACATTTATGAGTCTTGTAATCACAAATCATGTCACGAGTCATCACACACTAGATCGAGTCACGAAACGTTGGTGAATTACTTAAAAGTGATACGTATGGCAAAACCGACCAAAAACACGTTATGTGCATTAATTTGACAACTGTAATGCGTTATGTTAGTGCATAGTTTGTGTATCGTATGATGTATCTAGACAAAGTGTAATAGTTGCTAGAGTAATCAGGGTGAGTCGATGTATTTTGTGTGAGAAAATGAGAACCACCAAATAAGTGACGAATAACCACCAAATGAGTTCATTCGGTGGGCGTCTAATTCGGTGACAGCTCAAATATAAATAGTGAGCTCATTCTCCACAGTTAAAACTTTTGAGAGTTATGTTTTCATTCGGTGAGTTTGTAGTCTGTCCATCTGATTCGGTGTTCAATAAAACACAACTTATATTTACTGTTTTGTTAATCTCTACACTTGAAACACTGAACAAGATCCAATAACAGCTATTACAAGTGGTATCAGAGAATCCAGGTTGCTGTGTTTGGTGAAAAACTTCAAGTTTGGAGGATTTTCAAAATTTCAATTTTCAAAAGTGACCATTTTGCAAATTTGATCCAATCAAAATGCTCTGAATATGTTATAGAACAACATTTCTAAAATCATTTTTATCAAATTCAAAGAATTCAGTGATTTTGACCAAAAATGGGTTACTGAATGAAAATCTTGTGTCATTCGGATGTCATTTTATGATCATTCGGCAGTTAAAATTTCTCATTCGATTATCATTCGGTCAGCTGTAGTCACCCAATGAGTCTCATTCTCTGAGTGTTGTCATTTGCTGAGTCATTTTCCGAATTTCATTCCTCGAATAACTATCATTCGGCCAATCAAGTCATGGCAGTTATCAATCATTCGCTAGTTCATTCATTTCATTTTCTGATTTTTCATTCGGCGAATAGCATTCATTCTCCGAATCATCTTCATTTGGTTATTATGTTCTCATTCGATTGGTTTGTCTTCATTTGGCCAAAGAATTCTCATTCAGTCATCTACTTTATTCATTGACAAGATTTTTGTTCATCGTGTTTAGTGACATGCAAGCATATGCTACGATGCATAATTCAATTCAAGCGATGTTTCGTTACGATAATGAAATAGGAACAAGCCAGAAGGTTCCTAAATTTTGGCTAGAAGATTATCATAGTTGGGTTAAACGGTTTGAAGCTTACATTGGTACCAATAATATCGATTTGTGGCTTCCAGTTAATGATGGATACGAATATCCAACCATGAATGGGGCACCGGTTATGCAAAGAAATCTTTCCTCGGATGAGAAAAAGGCTTATCAAGTAGAGCAAAAAACATATGAAATTCTTACCATGGCATTACCAAAAGAATTATTACAATAGTTTTTTACTTGTGCTACATCCAAGGAATTATAGGACGCCTTAAAGAAAAGATGTAAGGGTAACGATCAGTACAAAAAGAGTAAGCAGAAGGTGTTGAAGAAAGAATTTGATAACTTCAAGCATTATCCAGATGAGAATATTTCTAATTTGATTACAAGGTTTTCTCATTTGTTAAGTGAGATGATATTAGTAAATATCAAAAAGGATGCTGCTGAATTGAAAGAAAACTTGCTAGAAGCTTTACCAGAAAAATGAGAGAATTATGTGTTACTGACTACACATGATAAAGAGTATTCAAATTGGTCATTCAATGATTTAATTGAAAGATTACAAGCACGAGAGTTTGAGATGAATGTGAAAAAGGCAATGCCTGCACAAATTCAGAATCCTATAGTGTATTATGGTGAAAATGAATCAACTACAGGTTTCAAGAAATCAAACATTCCTAGTCCATTACCTACAACAGCTTTTCTTGCAGGAAACAATTCTGGATATTCTGAAAATTATGGTGATTCAGAAGGTTGTAATGTATTTGTTCCAGCTCAAGCAGTTCATAGCGCTCTATCTGTCATAACTACTAAAGATTACATGGCTTTAATGACTGCATTAGTATCATCATATTTTGGTGTGATTACGGGTAGTGTGAATAATGTTGATTCAGTTAAAGAAGATTATGATCAAGTCGATCCAGATAATTTGGAGGAGATGGATCTGAATTGGCAATGTGTCATGCTTCTTAGGAGAGTAAAGAAATTTTTACAACGAACAAGAAGAAAGAATTTGAATTCTGGAGGAAATATAAGTCCAGGGTGAAATGTTTTAGTTGTTCTATTTTAGACGTTTTGCTACGGAATGCAAACAGTCAAAAGGAAATCATCTAGTTCTGAAAGAACTCCTCAACCATCACAAAACTCAGGACCTAAAGCTTTAGTTGCTCAAAGTGATGAAGGTTATGATTGGAGTGGAGTGTTTGGTGATGACTCTGTTTTTATTGCAAAGGTTGTACAAGTTGAAGAGTGTATGACTGATATTGGTTCTGCTACGAGCAGTTGTTGTCACACCTCTAAAAATCCACGCGCGGAATACCATTGCAGGGAGCGTGACAAACCAGGATCGTTGTCCATTAGTTACACCAAACGACCAATAATTAATGAAGACGTTTCATATTTCATTAAATTATAATTTCAGAGTTTTACAAATGCGGAAGCGTAAATACAATATAAGTATTTAAATAAAAACATTGTCACCCAAAGTGACGTACAAAGACACTAAAAGTATTTCAAAGACTCGTGCATGCGTACTCGCGATACTCGAACATCCGCAACCTGAGAAATAACATGCTAAAAAGTGTCAACACAAAGGTTGGTGAGTTCACAGGTTTATCAATTCAAAAACGGTTCCAATTTAATGTAAATTGACTGTTCAACAACAATCAAGTTGAGTTTAGGATTGACTATTCAACAATAGTTAAGTTGAGTTTAAGATTTATTGTTCAACAACAGTCAAGTTGAGTTTAAGATTGACTGTTCAACAACAGTCAAGTTGTAAGAGCATAATAACTAATATATATCAAATAGCTAGCTAGGCTATATACATGAAACTTCGCACGTTGATGGTCACCGAAGCGAACAATTGTTTATAGTTTTCCTTGTTGTGTTTAGGACGAATATAACACCCGTTCGATATCCAATCGTGCCAGAGCGACTGACCAGGGAGGGGTTTGTCAGACCCAGTAGTACTACAATATATTTCCCGCTATCATCATTAATACTAACGGTACCATAAGAAGGACTTTGTTGTATCAGTGTGCTACAAGTACTTCAAACGATATATAAAAGTCTAATTATCTCTGTTGTATAGTTCATGCATGTTAATCTCCCCCAACAGGATTAAAACAGTAAAATGGGGCCGTGAAACTCACCTTAGGGTCCACAGCAAATCCGGATAATCAACAACAGCAAAAATAACAAATAGCAGCTTGTTCTACCAAACACCTAAAGAGCATGATAATATAAGTGTGTGTTCGACTAGACGGCCAAGTCTAAAGAAAATGACGAAAACGAATGATCGTGAAGTCTGAAATAAGTCAAGGATGACACGCTTGCCAAATCCGAGCGATTGTCGAAATAAATCGAAAAAATATAATATTGTCAATAATATATATTTTCTAAGTTTAAAGATCCGAAATATATATATACAATATATATCTATATATATATGAACCAAACGTGCAAATGACGTTAATAACTAGATTTCAACGAGATATATACATATATTTATTTAATCCATAAAATAATTCAACAAGTCTCAATAGACTAAATTTATATATATAAACATGTCAAATTACGATGATACGAATAATTAGTAAAGAAAACTATAATTTTATATTAAATCACGTATCCAAAACCGTTTACTTTGCGTTTTAAATAAATAAATTAATTAAATGATGCCTTTATAATTATCTAAACCATTTCAATAGTTTTACGGGTTTTATAATTTAGCAAGGAAATATTCCAAACTAAATTTTAGATCAAATACAAGACAAAACACAAGTTTATCAAAAATCAGAAAAAGAACGTAGGTCACCCTGGTTCGAACCAGTGACATCCCGGATACAACTCCTACACCCAAACCACTGGCCAGATCTTTTAATTGGAAACAATGCGGACCGAGAGATTTATAAATAGCAGGAGTGATAAGGATTCGATCTGAATAACAAAATAGAATAAAGGAAGGGGGCAGCCCGGGTTCGAACCCGTAACCTCAGGGTTAGAAGCAAGGGAGTTGGCCACTGGGACAGGAAAGCTTTTGATTTAAAATTCAGTTCGTAAATTATGTATCAAACGGCTCCCAGTTGTCATCTCCCTCATACTAAAAACCCTACGTCCCTGACCCGACTCCTATCACTAGAAACACGAACAAAAATGCAATACAGAGGGACGGATCGACGATTAGCGATTATAAAAAGGTTTTAAGCTTACTTAGAGGATGTGGATGAATCCCGATGCAAAAACGATGACCCGAAATCGAACTCGAACTCGTACCCGAATATGAACGAAACTTAAATCCGATTACGAACTTGATAACTCCTGATTGCTCGACAGTTGTTGGTGGTGGTCTGGGGTATTCGAACAGTGAATTGCAATCATAAAACCATGATCGAACAGTGGTCGAGTGGTGGCACACGGTGGTTGGAATTCTTCTCCGGTGGTCGGATTTTGTTGCTGGGGTTCGCGGTTTCATTCTGGCAGAGGGAGAGAGTTCGCGGAAAGTGTTTGCTGGATCAAAAATGAGTTTGCAAGGGATGGAGATGACTGGGTTATGGCCACAGTGATGGTGTCGATTGAGATAGACGTAACCGTCACGATAGTAAAGACGGTGCCGATCGGATTCAATTTGAAAAGAATCGTCGGTCTCAATTAACTCTAAATAAAGTATTGCCAAATGGCAGAAACAGTCCTCCCACTTTTACATAATGAGAGATGGATTTTGCTTAATTACGGCGCCAATCCCTCTAAGTTTATATATTAGAAATCAAGATTTGAAAATTACAGAATTGGTCCCTCAAGGTTAGAAAGTGTTAACTAATCCTAACGGGACTACAGAGATAACCTAAACGATTATAAATCTTTTTTTTCACATAAACCCATAATAATAACTCCATAAATATATATTTCAAGTTCACATAAAATCATAGATTTAAATCTATACTTATATGTTTAAAATTTATATAAAATCATAAAACGCTACATATAGTTATGTGATATCTCATCACATAAAATCATGGAGTAACATGTGAACTTATATATAAATATCCACATAAGTTTAATTGTCATAAAATATGACAAAATGTTTGCACAAAATTATAACGCATGATTTTAATAAAATCATAAAATATCAAACGTCTAGAGTTAAGTGCATGCTCGTATAGTGATGGTTATACAAAACCCTAATTTGTTAGAGTCAACACATTCAACATATAGATGTTCATACAACATTTATAACAGTTTGAGTTCAGTTAAAGTCAGGAAAGACCTGAAAAGACGGATTGTCACAGTTGTGACACATTTGTGGAAGGAAGTTCTGCTTTCGTGAAAGAAGTTCAAAAAGAAGTTTGTTCAAAGTGTGATGCGTGTGTTGAGTTACCTAAAGTCAATGCTGCATTATTAGAGGAAAAGAGTTTCGTAGCTGATGAACTCAAGATGTTAAAAGAGAATTTGGAGATTTCAAAAGGGGTGTGCTGAAATTGCTAAGGTTAATGTTGAATTGTTGAAGGAAAAGAGTTTGTTGACTGACGAATGTAATAAAGAAAACTAGGAATTAGAGAAATACAAGAAGGAAGAAGCAGGAGTCAATGAAGATTTGTTGGAGCATATTCCAGTCATCGTGTGAAGTATCAAGTTCAAGACAAAAGCTGCAAAAGTGTCTATGTCCGAAGTGACCCGAACTGCCAGTTCGGGTGCACACAAACTGACCCGAAGTGGCAGTTCGGGTGCACACGAACTGACCCGAAGTGGCAGTTCGAGTGACAATGTGGCCGAGCAATTATGTTCAGCTATAAATAGCCGAGTCTTGTATAGAATAGGGACTTTCTGGTCAGATCTTGTGTGTGTAATCTGTGTGTTATTTCTCTGTGGTTATAATACAAAAGTCTTTGTATTTACATCTTGTTTTCACTCGTTTACAACTCGAATTACATTGATTTCCAAATGATCGAGTAGACGATCCGCCGCTCACGCAATTTCAAGTGGTATCGGAGCTTTCGGTTCAATCTACTGATCTAAAAATCTCTTTGAGTTTTGGTTCAAAAAGTGGGTTTTTTTGAAGATTTGATACATTTTTGCTTCCGTTTGTTCATCTCTGGTGTGCTTTTAGTGAAAAATCAAATCCTAAATCATTTCGCTTGAGTTTATCTGATTTACTGCTAAAAATCACATTCAAAAACACAGAAAATCATAAAATTTTATTCGAAAATGTTCCAGTTCGTTTGAGTTCGGGTGAAGAACAATTTGTTCAAAAAATAACTGCTCCGAAGTGCGAGTTCAGTTGAGTTAGGGTGTGTTCGTTCAACCGAAGTGTGAGTTCGTATCCAGTTCGGGTGCTTTTGGTCAAGCGAAGTACCAGTTCGGTCAATCTCAATTTGGGTTCTAGTTCGTGTAACCGAGAAGTCATAGTTCAGGTTGGTTCGGTTAACTTCATTTCAGTTCGCTTACCAGTTCGGATCAGTAGGTGACTTCAATTTTGGGTGGTTTACTAAAACTGACATAACTTGAGTTCCTTTAAGAGTTACGAGAGCTAATACCAGCCAAAACGACCATCTCGGAGAGATCTAGACTTTTACTTGCCTTACATTACTCCCTCCATTTTGACCCCCAAAATCCACTTCTAAAACCCTCGTTTTTTAGTTTGAAGTTTTTGAAACGTCATATTTCGGTAAAAAGATGAATCATTTTCAAACATTTTTCGGAAGTCAAAGTCAAAGTATACCCAAGTTGTTAAAGCTGGAAGATTGTCATGAATGGAAAGTTGATCTTGAGATTTACATCAATCAACATTTCAAAGAGTTTGAAAGATAATTTATTAGCAATTCAAATGGCCTATTCATGCAAGTGGACATGTAAAATACATCGACATCTTTCACAAGAAGAAAGGGCTTATACAGATAATGAAGAAAAAGCCAGAGACATTATCAAAACTGCTCTTTCAAGAGAGTTATTTATTGAATTCACAGTGTATCACACTGCTAAAGATAAATGGAATGCATTGAAAGAAAAAGGTGAGAAATGTGCATTGTCTGATGATATGGCGAATATCCAAAATGTTCCTAAATATTGTGCTGACATTCAGACCATGAAGATTAATGATAGTTTAGCTAAAACTGGTTCCGAATCAAGTGGTTCAAAATCATATGATTCAACATCTAGTGGTATAGAATCAAAAAGTTATGAGTTATCAGATAAAAAGGATTGTGTTAATGTTTTCAATACTGAACACATTGTTGGTGATATGACTGATTCTGATTTTGAAACAAGTTCTTGTGTGATATATGGTAAAGAGGATGGTAGTGACAAAGAAGAAGTTCAGAATGAAGTTTTTTCCATATGTCCAAATTGTGCTGAACTTGCTAAGATAAATAATGATGGTTTGTTAAAAGAAAAGAAAGTTTTGAGTGAAGAATATGAAAAAGCTGAAGTTGAGGCTAAAGAAGTTGCTGAAGATTTTGATGCTTTATTTAAAAAGACTTATCATGTTCAACAGAAATACGAAAAAGCTAATCACATTGCCGTCAAAGCTCCTGAGAAAGTAATTAGTCTTCAAGAAGAACTTTCAAAACTTCAAGATGAAAATGTTCTTTTTCGAGAAAAGAATGAAATTTTAACAAAAGATGTTGATTATTTCAAGAAGAAATACCGAAGAAGTTTTGGAAGAATGTAATATGAGAAGAAGACATAAGTATGAATATAATGAGTTGTCGGAAGAGTTCATTGCTTCTCAGAAAGAGTTGTTGGATACTCAGGTAAAGATTTCTGAATTAAAGTTTGAGATTCTGGATTTGCAACGTCAAGTAAAGAATTGTAATTTGTCACCTCTGAATCACATCTACAAACAGGAGAAGAGTGAAGAAAGTGCTAAGAATGATTTACATAAAGTTCATTCATCAGTTGATATGTCAAGTCGTCCATCGGCTTCTGTGAATCCAAATGAAGATATTTATGATTATTCAAAGTTTGCAACTCCTACTTCTGCAAAGAAAAAGAAATCTAAGTCCAGAAAGAAGAAGTTTGAACCTGGAAACACTCCAGAAAGAAGAAGTTCATTATTCTTGGAAGATGAGCAAATATTTTATAAGTGTGAGAAGTCTGTTAGTACTTCAACTGAAGCTGAAATTGATAAATCTCTTATTTATGAGAACAAGTCGAAAGATATTAAAGCTAAATTTACTAGAAAAGCTAATGAAAAGAATGTTTCTGATTCTAAAGTTGAGTCATCAAAGATTTCATGATTCAAGCACAAAGGTTTGGGTTATGAAGTCAAGGATGTCTCAGTGCAACAAACAACACAAAAACAGAAGAAAGTTGTTGTTAAGCCTGTTCATCAACCTCAACAACAACCGAAGAAACAGTTTGTTAAATCTGTTCATACTCAACAAAAGCAAGATCAACAGAAGAAGTCGAATGTGTATACATCAAGAAATGGTCATTATCATTCGGGTGGTTCTTACTACTTACCATGAAGATCATCTCCTAGGTATGATTCATCTGATAATTTCTTTGATTCATTTGCTTCTGATCATTCTTTTGGTTACTATGATTCACCAGCCATGAATCATAGTTGGAAACCAAAATATTTTTTAAAATTTTCATCACAACTTCGTGAACAAATTTGTTATGCATGTCGTCAACCTGGACATTTGGCTGTAAATTATCCAACGACTCCATATATTCACAACACTGCCAAATATGTGGATAACAATGGTAAAAAAATATTATGAACCTTAGTCACCAAAGTTCAAAACAACTAATAAGTCATCTTAGTCAAAGTCAAAGACGCCAGTTGAAACAGGTTCAGAATCTAATCAAAAGTGTTCATCAGTAATGATCTGGAGACCAAAAGTTCTTTCCAAGGCCAACACAGACTATGTGGAAGACACCGGGCGACCCGATGCTGTTGAATTGGGTCGTTCCCAAAGAAACTAATGTTTTATTTGGTGTCAACAGGTATTTCAGGAAGACCTATTGATAGTTGAAAGCTGCTGAGACACAAGTATCCATGTTGGTTGATCAATTTTCTTTGTTTTTTTTCACTCTGTTTCGTTTTGAGGGGGAGTTTGTTTCTTTAAAAAATACAAAAATAGTGTTTTGTTTTTCAAATAGTAAAAATAAAAATCTAATAATTAGAGTTTGTCATTTTTAGGGGGAGAAAATTTGAAAAGACGAAAACATTGAAAAATTGAGAAATTGTATCCGATATGATTGAGAAATGATGGTACATTGGCTAACGTTGTCGGTCTCATGGATAAAGTAGATGAAAAAGCCATAAGACCATTGTTCGATGTGCTAGGTAGGCTCGGCAAATCAGAAAGTATACAAATGTGATATACACTAAATCTGAGGCTTGACCTAGTAGACAACATCTTGATGCATATCTTATGATATATCAAGAAAAAGACACGTGGAAAGAAAATGAGAAGTCATTGTGTATACATGTGTTCATTTTGCAAACAATTTAAACTTGTTTGATTTTCTTTGTTTTCTCAAACGATCGGACTTTCTTTGCGTATCGAAAGATCGACCTGATTGTTGTTCGTTTGAGGTTCTGCTTTATTTTCTTTGATGTTTCGTATAATTCATCGGACTTTCTCTGTGTGTCCACAAGACCGACATGATTGTTGTTGAATTATACAATTTCAACTTGTTTCATTTCTTATTTTGTTAAATCTGATGCCTTATCTGCGTACTTGAAAGATCGACCTAAGGTAGACGATTTAATATTCTTATTTCTTTTTGCATGGAACACAATTAACTATATCATGAATACAATCACTATGTGTTAAATCACAAGTGAAATCACAAAGTGTTATTAGCAAAGCATATTTGAATACGTCTCATAGTGTGGTGTACACTGGTTAAAGAAAATATAATCAATACTTTAACATATCCAGATGTTATGAGTATGATTGTGCCTGAGTTTAAAGATGGATAAATTATATATGTAATTGACATGGCTTATGTGCTACAATAATCGAAACTGAAGTGTACTTCAGCACGTTATGAACAATATGATCCCAAGTCGTGATCTTTCTCGCAAAAGACAAAAATAGTGTTTGATTCTGTATTGCATTTACTTTTCATATCAGAAAATACCAAAAGATTTTAGGTGTGCTTTGATATAATGTTACAAAAATCAAAAAGATTTTGTTTCTTATTTCTTTTCGTTTGATCAACACGGAATACGAAATCAAATTTGAAAATCATTATATCTTGGAGTCTCGAAGAGAGGTTTTGTGCCAAGATTATTTATGTTGGCATGTTCTAAGTGGAAAGAGAACATCACAACTTCAAGTCTTCTGAAGATGTTGATAAAGAGATTACATGCGCTGCAAAGTCAAGTATTCAAGATCAGACTAACCGTCAAGTTGAGGGAGAGTTTGATTCAAGATACGAGTTTATATGAAGATTGATACTGAACACGTCGAGGGGGAGTTTGTTGGAGCATATTCTAGTCATCGTGTGAAGTATCAAGTACAAGACAAAAGCTGCAAAAGTGTATGTGTCCGAAGTGACCCGAAGTGGCAGTTCGGGTGCACACGAACTGACCCGAAGTGGCAGTTCGGGTGACAGTGTGGTCGGGCAATTATGTTCATCTATAAATATAGCCAAGTCTTGTATAGAATAGGGACTTTCTGGTCAAATCTTGTGTGTGTAATCTGTGTGTTTTCTCTCTGTCGTTATAATACAAAGGTCTTTGTATTTACATCTTGTTTTCACTCGTTTACAACTCGAATTACATTGATTTCCCTATGATCGAGTAGACGATCCGCCGCTCACGCAATTTCAAGATTTCAATGCATTGTTTACTAATTCTATAGTTTGGAAGGAAAAACATGATACAATTCAGAATACTGTTGTTGAAGCTGCTAACAAAGTAATTAGTTTTCAAGAGGAACTCACAAAATTGCATGATGAAACTGTTTTGTGAGAGATCAAAATAGAGTTTTGAAGGCAGATGTTGCAAGTTATAAGAAGAAATTAGAAAAGGTTACCGAATAAGTTCTCGCAGAATGTGATTTTAGACGTCGACATAAATATAAGTATAATGTCTTATCTGAGCAGTTCATCGCATCACAAAAGGAGTTGATGGGAGCTAACACAAAGATTTATGAACTTAAGATAAATGATGTGCACGAAACGGTTACTAAAGTTTATAATTTAAAACCTAGACCTAGACACAGCAAGCTTTACCTAGACTACTAAACTAAACCTAACCCACTAGGAAAGTGTACCTATCGGAGATAGTATAGCTATAGAAGACCAGGATCGAACCCTAAGGACACTATGTAACTAGACTAACTAAGGAAATGAAATCAAAATTTTGAATGATTTGATTTAAAGTGAATGTAAATTTAAGTTAACTAAATTAAACCTAACAACCGACAACGATGAAACTTAGGATGAATTCAAGACTGAGAAAGATACAACCTAGACCTAGAATCCTGATTAACATCAACAACTTCACTCGGCTATGACAACTTAGATGGAACCAGGATCTTAAGACACAACCTATAGAAACTCTATGAGCCCCTGAATCACTCTCCAGACTTTATTGATATAATACCTAATGGTTGGAATAAACGCATTGGTTGGTTAGTTCACCTCCCAGTCCTTCCTAACTAAAAACTCTAACGCTCGAACAAGGGTTCACCTTTTGAGTCCTTCCCACTTCAATTAATCTAACCACCTCCGAAGCAATCTCGAGCACCTTAAGACAGCCAGAGCTACCGCTAATCACCTCAATTGACACGGAATAACAGATTAACTAACAACCTAGGAAATTTCTCTCCCGAAATAATTCTAACCTAAGCGATTAACCAACCCGACTACCCGACGAATCTATCACCTCCCGGAATGTCTAGATAGAGCAGAACATTATATTCACAACCATGATAATTAGTTAACTCTATGATCACTATTCGTAGCAATACATAATTAATAGCAAACACACTATTCCAATAACTAACTCAAACCGAAAGACCATCGCAAGATAGATATAAATTAACTAATAATCAAGATCATCACTTTAATACTCATATGCATACAAAATTAATGAATTAGTGGAATTGAATAGAGCGTCAAACCCATCACAAAATTGTCATAAACCGAATGAAATTGAAATACTTATTAATCATCATACAAGGTCTAGGTGGTAGCCAAAACTTAGCCTATCACCATAATCATGTCAAAATACCAGAAAATTTCTAAACTTTGAACACAAGTCATGGTTTTAGATTAAGTGTTTAACAAAAACAAAGAAGAAACGAAGAACCCGATAAAATTCGGTGTTCACACTACTACAAAAACTGGCATTCTTGACGTGCATTGCGCGTCAAGAAAGTGCCTTCTTGACACGCAAATGCGCGTCAAGGATGCGGGGGTCAAGAAGCTTCTTGACGCGCAAAATGCGTGTCAAGAAGCTCTTGACGCGCGAACAATGACACGCATTTTATGACATGCTTTGCGCGTCAAGGAAGCCCCAGTCATAAATCTGCTTATGACACTCAATTTTGCGCGTCAAGAATGTAAAAAAAATTAAAAAAAAAATATTTTTTAATAGAATCACTAGCTTCTACAAATAATGACAATTAACCAGATAATAGAACATAAAAATACACTTATAGTAAAACAATACATTTCATATATTAAAAACAATTCGAACATTTCATACAAGTACTAAAAATATTTCTACATTAACAAATAAATGTATTAGTCGGATGAGTGCCATCTTTGTGAATTAGCTCCATTGTTGGTAGACCTGCAAGTTCCTGCAGAAGAATACCATTTCAGTTGCAACCAACCAAATATGTAAACTTATCATTTACCAAAGCCACGTAACATATATACAAAAGGGTTCTTATATGTTAAGTGATCTCATGTAGAAAAGGCAAAAAGAAAATAGAAAAATGAACGTTCAGAACCGTACTGACAGACCTGAATTATCGAAAATCTACGCTTCATTACTATTTTCAAGAGAACCGCGATCACTAAGACCTGCAATTTTAAGTTGAAATTAGGATTCAATATGAATAATAACAAACAAACAATCAAAGAAATCCAAAACAGGGAGCTTGTGTGCGTGTGTGTCAAAAGTGTATCTTTCATTTTCTGCATGAGAAAAAAATTTGACATAGATATGAACTTAGATAACTAATTATGTGCTGAAATATGTCGATGGAAAAGAACAGAACACAAAAATTTACAGGTAGAAATAGTTGATTCATAGAATTAAGGAACTTATCATGATCACAAAGCTAGAAACAATTACCTTAAGATTGCTTAGCATCTTTACAGTTGCAGGATTGAAATAAAGCTGCAAAAAAGATTGTCATATTAGATAATAGGCTCCAAGTAAAATATCTGGATATATGCACTTATGCAGTTTATAAGTGATCAGCAATGTGAACAATATTATGAAAACACAACTGTTACAGAAATTATTTTGCTTATCGTATTCACGATCAAATATGTGTTTGTATTCAAGTGAAAAAAATTAAGTGTCTACATGTATTTATGATAAGATGGAGAAAATCACTTGACAATAAATGGAAAGATTATCTCTATATGATTCATGATCAAATATCTACACAACTTTTGACAATAATACAACCTGGGTCTTCTAAAGATCTTAAGTTTTAACATCTAATTATGTAAACTTATGTAAATATGTCTAAACAACTATTCTAGCTCAAGCGGAAAGTATCCCTATATAGACATTATGAAACTACATTACAAGTTTCATCAGAGCCCTCTTTTTGCATGCAACTGATAGTATAACTAAACTGTAGAACTGTACCATCATTTTCAAATTTCTAAAAATTTATATGTGCTCTAGAAAAGTTATTATACCAGAAGGAATTCTACATTATAGGTACCTGCATGGTGAACTTAAGATAGTTATTAATGGCATAAAGGAATGCTGGAACAGCAAGAAGCACATTGTTGCGGGCTGCCTGCAGAAGAACATGGTAGACATCAGATTACATGCTTTCTGTTTTATTAAAAATGAATCAAGGTCTCAATAGGTTTTAAAATGTTAAAGAACTTGAAGCACAGAAGGATACAGCATGTAACATAATATTCAACTCTATACCTGCATACACAAAATGACAAATCTGATCTGATCTATACCTGCATAGATTACTCTATACGTGCATAGATTACGCGGCTCAAACTCGGCTTAAAAATGTATACGTGCAAGGAATGTTGATCCTAATCAACTTAAGTGTTAATTAAGCTTATATGGATGGACTTGTAGAGTCACGAGATTTATAGACACCCCTAATTAGAATGCTCCACTTCATGCTTAGATTTCCCATATATCTTTTCATATAAGTTCTCTTTTGTATGACTATGACAACATTTTTCTAAACATTGTTGTTTAAACATCCTACATGTAGGATAATGGTTTTGAAAATATCTAAAGGGTGAGGAGTTTCACTATAACATGATATTTATAATGTGCAGTAGCTATGTATAAGTTAAACTTACAAACAATTTAATCACACCTGGTATGCACATTGTAAGTTGTACTTGAAAGTCTGAATTTAGAAGGTCCTTACAGTGAGCTGTTATTTGGCGTCCCTGGAGGAGTCTAGTGAGATGATTCTGTGACCATGCTATAACTCGGTCTGAGCATTGTCCAAGAATCTAACCTGACCACATTAAAAACTTACCAAGTGTCCAAGAATCCAACCCAACCAGACCATACTAAAAACTTACCAGTTTTGACCCATTACTCAACCCGGCCACCCAGCTTTGCAACCTATAGCCATAACAAAGAGTAAATTATAATATTAGGTGATAAAAGCTAACCCCATCAAATGCAGCAAGAATAGAAGGAAGGTTAACTATTGAGTCTACACTTTAAAATTTTACTATCACGCAGATGTCAGTCAGCATCGCATCCTACATAATAGATTAAGCACAGTCAAGTATATATAAATAAAATGGTATATAAAAAACCAATAGAAATAACAGATTCCCCTTAAACTAATCCATCTGAACTTAGTATCTTAATGTGTCGGGTTGAGTAAGTCCAAGTTCTAACCCAAGTTGTATATAACCAGTAGCAAAATCCACTGTCACTGATGGTAGTTTGACTTTCAAAAAAGTTAACTTCCTTTAGCAGTAGAGTACATAATTTAATATTGAAACTAAAAGGTTATAACTGATTAACCATTTCTACATATATTTTAAGAAACATCAGACTGTGTCTTCAAGTTATTTGTAGTCTGAAACTAAAAGGTATAACTGATTAACGTTTAGGGATTGACCTGCTGCTGCGTTATGCTGTTAATTTTGATGTTTAATATACTTTTATATCAAATCAGAGGTTTTGATTATATCATTAAAAGAGCTACTCTCCAATAGTTATAAATCAAACAAGTACTGATTATAAATCAAACAGTTTAGCTGAAGCAACTTGACTATTATTCAATCAATCATGTAATTAAAACAAATACAAAATACTCATCTTTGTACCTTGATTATGGGTACTTACAAGTCATGGGAATTACAGAAATTGTTTTGCCAGATCGAGCTGTTTTGCCAAAGAACCAGATATCAGCCCTACAGAAATTGTCATGAAATATACATTAGCTAAAAAGAACCAGATATCAGCTCTGATGTTATGCCAAAGAACCAAATATCAAGTAATATTTTTTCGCTAAAAATAGGATTCGGATAAATGGGTTGGAAATTTTCTAAAGTAACTTTATTGTAAACATCTAAATCATTTCATACAAAGATTAAGATTGTGATTTATAATAATATTGTTCTTGTTATCATAATTAACCCATTTGACCTGATCCAAACCCCCCTGACCCTACCATCTTTTCATCTCTAACTTACATGCACTAGAAGGAAAAAAAACACATCTTCTCATCATAAACACATGATTAAGATAATATCTCATTTGTTCATCTTAAAAACAAATTTGACAACAAGATTCAAAGAGAGACAAGACCGAGAATGTAAAATCCAGAAGGAACCAACCACTAAAAATTGAATTGAAACAGATTTTGAATGACAATGAGCAACAACTTACAACTTACAGAGATGCCAATTCTGATGGTTTAAGTATAGCTGCTCATCCAGCTGCAAGTGCAGGAGCAACTTTCCATGTAGCCATCAGCAGAGGGTAACTCCTGAAGATTAATAAAACATGTGAGTGGTGAGCCAATATGCATTTTTTGACGAGGACCTAAAAATTAAAGATATAAACATGAACTAGATAAGGTCATACCTGATAGTAAATTTCTGCCCAGAACAAAACTAAGAGAGCATAGGTAGTGAAAAATACAAGACTTGGGACATCAAGCAGGACATGTTGGACAATCTGATAAACAAATTAAAAGAATAAGAAAACGGAAATATAAAAAAGATGAACAAAATAATATTGCTAACCTCTGGCTTTAATAGTTGAACATCACGGTGCAATATGAATATTAAACATCTAACTGCAGCAATAATATGTTTACAATCAGAAAACACCAGAAAACGAGGTGACATGATAAACTACACTTTTTAAAGAAACATATAGTTACCATTGTCTCTTGAACCCGCAACAGTTACCATTGTCTCTTGAACCCGCAACTTTACAGACTCCATTCAGTAAACTATAAATGTACAAAAACTATCGCATCCATTGTGCTTTTATATAATTTGATATAGTACTCAACTTTTTCCTAATTTCATAACTTCATATCAAACATGAAGTTGCAGGTAGTAAACTAGTTTGAAATGAAATTTGTATTCAAAACCAAGTTTGAGGGAGTTTGGATGTGCGTGTAGAAACGATTATCGCGAGTCAATCATAACTAAATAAAAGAAAACTGATATCAGAATAAGAGTTCAAAACTAAATTTTAGTTCACAATTCACAACATATTAACTGCAAGCCCTAACAGTTATTCATCAGAACATCAACTAACAATCAAAATTGATAACTATATTTAACCAGAATGACAAGAAAACGCAATAAATTACCAGATATGAATTCAATAGCAAACTTACCAGAGCGACAACGGTGAAGATGCGAGTCGAGTAGGGCCCTACCCATGGTCGGAGATACGGTTAGCCGATGGAATCACTGGATGATAAACTAATCAAAAACAGCAAACGAAACTTCATCCAACAAATCAGTACCTACATTCATCGGTACTGATCTGTAATAAGAATAAGGAGAAATTACCTTCAAATCGCTGCTCAAAAATATGAAGAAACGCTAATCTTTTGGGCGAAATCTAGGGCAAATCTAGTTCCGCTATGAGTGTTCACTCAACCTGCCACGAGTCGCCGTCACTGATGGCTAAATCTAGGGCATAATTTGTGATGGAGACTGAGGAGGGGTGGAAACGTGAGGTACGGCAGGAGGAGGAGCGTTTTCTTCGCTGGATTTGTGCTTCCGGGTGTTGGATATGTTCTGCTTATCGAACTAGGGTTTGGTGGCGGAGTATCGGAAGTATTCTGCTTATGCGATTCATGCCCAAGGATATGCAGCTCGCTCGTCGGATATGTGGTGAGAGGGCTTAGGGTTTGATTTGTAGCGTTTAGATCTAGATGATGAATCAACTCCGCCGGAGAGAGAGACGAGGACTTTTGCAAACAGAAATCGGAAAAGGGTTAAGAGAGTGAGGGAGGAGACCAAAAATTAGGGCAAAATATTGGGGGGAAATTTGGCGCCCAAAAATTAAAAAACGACACTTCCTTCTTGACGTGCGGTGTTAGCTGTCCTCCGTGTTTTTTTTAAATATAACAGAAATTCATGACACGCAAAAATGCGCGTCATGAATTCTTAGGAATTACCTATACTTGACATTTTATTTTTGACACTTTTTTTTTGCACGTCAAGAATGATCGAGTGTCATCGTTCGCGTGTCAAGGAAGGCAGTTTTTGTAGTAGTGTCAATGGTTGATCCCTCGAGCCTTTAATTGCTTCCAGCCTCTCTCTGTCTTCAATCGTCTCTAAGAACTTCTCCAGTCGGCTGGAATGGTAGAAGCCCCGAATTAAAAAACCAAAATGTGATTTTATAAGGAAAATTTAGGGTTTTCGGAAAATAACCCTCCAAGCGTATCGCTTGGAGGTCTGGTTCCCTCGCGTGATACGCGCGCCTTGCACTAGGCGACAATTTAGTCGGGTGTTGACCCGTGAAACCGCCTTTTACTTTCTTTCCCCAAGCGTATCGCTTGGGGACTTGATCTCCCTAGGCGGTACACCTAGGCTTCTGTTTTCAGCACTTGATCTCTTTTTCTCTTCTCCAACTTATGTACTTCTCGTTTGGCCTCGGGATTTGAACCAGAACCTATAAAATCACTATAAAAACATAACTAAGACTCAATTACTCAAACTTAACCAAAACCAATTAAAAACAACTTGAAATTACTTAAAACCAACTATATTACTATACAAAATACATGGGAAAACCAGATATGTCTGGCACATATAATAGAAGTTTTGGATTTGCAAAGACAATTGAAGAATTGCAATAATTCTGCTACTTTTCTAAATTAATTGTATAAGCTAGAAAAAAGTGACGGAAGTAGTAAAGATGCAAATCTTCATCAAGTTCATGCTCCTGTGGATATTGATATAACTACATCTGGAGTGACATCTGGTATTGAACAGCATGATTATTCAAAATTTGTTGATCCTATTTCTGAAAAGAAGAAGAAGTCAAAGTCAAAGAAGAAAGATGAAGAATTGTTTGATCTCAGCGAAGCACCTAAGTTTGATTCAAAATCTACTTTCTTAGATAAAGAAAAGGTGTTTGATGGCAGTGAAGGCAAAGCAATTGGTCAAAAGTTTTCAACAATTGAAGTTCATGAATCTTTGCTTTCCCAGAAAATGATCTTAATTCAATCAAGGGTGAATTTTCTAAACTTGCCAAACAAGGCCATGAGCCATCTAATTCTATGAAAGATACATTCAAGCAGAAAAGTGGTGGTTTGGGTTATGAACATAAAGAGGTTCAAGATAGTGAAGCTAAGGACAAGTCAAAGAAGAAGAATAAGTCTGTTGTAAAGAAATTTGATAAGAATGAATCTGCTAAAGGAAAGGGTTTGGATACAAACATTGAGCGTCTGTATCAGTTTGCAAAAGTGCTTGTTACTAAGTTTGATAATGAGTTTGATTCAACGCCTAAAGAAGGAATCAGGGGTACAAAACATAAGAAGAAGACCTGAACATACTCTTCAAGAGCTAATTATCCTTCGTCTAGAGGTTCTTCATTCTGTTCAAATGATACTCTCGGAATCCTACATCACATTGGGTGTTAACAAGCAGGTTACCATGTGATATTTTTATGATATTTTTGGTACTCCTCGTGTTTGTTATAATTTCCAGGAATTCGTAAGAGAAGGACAAAGAAACCAGTTGTTAAGACCATTTACGATGATGGTTCAACGGATGAATTTGGAAATCTTGTTTCCATAGTCATCACTGATCATCAACGTTGTTACTAATGTCGTAAACGTGGTCACATTCAACTCAATTGTCCCGATAATGGAAAGAAAACATCTGTTGGTAAAACTGCCAAAATTATTGATCAATCTCGCATAATTTTTATTGAGCCCAAACCCACACATTTTACTTCTATAAGAAGATAGTTTTCTAAATATGATAAAAGTGTGGGTGGTACATCAACTGATGATGGCTCATTAATAAGTGATACACCACAGATGCAGTGGTGGCCTAAACAGGTTTGTAAGGCCACTGAAGATTTTGTGGAAGACACTGGACGACCTCAAGTCAAAGGCTTAGGTCACTTTGGTGCCGTTTTCTGCAGTCTGTGGACCACATCTGCAGAAGAAGAGGTGGACCAAACATCTGCAGTCTGTAAGAAGAAGACTGTTTGTTCTTTAACTTCTGGAGACTGTTAAAAAAACTAAAATTTAAATAAACCGATATTACTAGACTGTGCACTATATTTATTTGTTTTTATGATTTTATAGGTTCTAAGAAAAGCGGGTTAAATAGTACAACTAACATAAACTTAAGACCGACACCGACGAACGATGAGCGAAGTGAGATTGGCTATTATATATTATTTATTACCAACTTTTAATTTTCAACTCAAAGTTGGTAACTAACAATATTATTGTCAAAAATTTGCTAGACTTGTAAAGAAATAATTAAATACACTTGATTTAGATTTTAAAGTCAACAAGACTTCAATTTGCAGCAACAGTCATTTGAACTAAATTGAGTTACTTGGGAAGGAAATAAAAGAAAAAGAGCTGAAGAAAAAGGGGGTCCACCGAGGTGTTTTGGATCGGCAATTTAGAAGACTTGGAAGGAAAAGAAAAGGAGGTTTCGCACGAAACGAACGAGAAGGCAGGGAGAACGGGAGCTAGGGTGACGATTTTTTGGCAGAAAAATAGAAGAAGTTCGAGCATTATTTGACAGAATTTTGAAACGGTTTTGAGGTTCAACTGTAGAAGTTCTTTGTGGGGATCGGAACTCTTGATTTCGGGGACGAGAAAACTGAACCAAATCATGTTCGAAGCCTCAATCATTTCAGTTTTTTTCTTTTTAACATGTTTTGTATTTGATGGAAAGAAAAAAACCTAGAAGAGGTTAGAAGTGGCAAACCCAAGTCTGCCCCAAGAAGAGGACACACATAGGTTTTTTAATGAAACGTCTGCGAGAAATCAAACACTCTGCAGACCCAAACGTCTGCGTGTGGTTTGCGCGGCGCAGAAAAAATAGGTTAGAAGAGGTTTTTTTTTTAAACAAACAACACCTTTGAAAGCTAACAGTTTATGTCCAGTGTATGCAGGTACTTCAAGAAGACCTATCGGTGATTGGAAATTTGTTGATAGTGGAGTATCGTGCTTAACTTAATCTTCAAAGTTTTAAATCTTAAAATGATTTTCAAATTCTCAAAGCTGGAAGGTATTCGTGTTGTTTCTTTAAAATGATACCAGGCCCATCCCTACTCACAACCTGCATAATGAGCTAAAATACGTCAACAACCAAAGTTGTTGCTGAGTAGTAGCTAGTGACTCAAAGTATTAGTCTTAAAATACACGTGCGTGTTATAAATCATGGTCCTGCCTAAATTCAAACAACAATGGGCTCGTGTCCCGAACTCCCTTCATGTTACAAACATATATGACATATCATCGCTAATAAGTTGCTATTACAGGTTCTGGTTTATATGACTCTCGTGTCTCCTTCTACAACTACAAAGTTCCAATATATGCATCGGGGCCACACAAGGACCTAAATGACCTAAGCATTCCGCATAAGGGAAATACTCAGCGGATCATGATCATGCAATTGACAAGAAGATATAACACATACATTCCAGCATAGTATTATCTTTAAAAACTTTTGACAGCTCATATGTAGCCTAAAAAACATAAGTTTAAAAAGGGGAAGCTAACAGTACTCACAGAAATGTTGCAACTTGGAGAGTAAGCACGAAAATCTAGACAATGCCTGAATCCGCGTCAAGCCTGAAAACTTCTTATGACCTAAAAAACTATAAGTACATTTTATTCCTGATGCTAACAATAGTAATATTAAGGTTAGACTTAACAATTGGTAACTTTCTGTTACCCAAAGCTTCTTAATTGACTGTTTTGACAAACACGAGACTCTTCGGTTTTCCTAAAGGAGGACTTCTTAATCTGAGCCAATCAGTCCCAACCCGAAGCCCGTGACCCTGAAACTAAACTGATTTTCAAAACCTAAGTCTTTACTTTTGATTACGTCGTATACTACAAGTTCTGTTACGGTCAGATGTACGAATACGGTCGTACGACTGTAACCTGAATACGGACGTATCTTATCTTTCAATCTTGATTAAAAAAAGTTTATGAACGATATGGGCGTATGCCCTCGGGTCCGAATACGGTCGTATGGCATGTTTTAAATAAACTACCAATTCTTCTTTAGTCTTTTTCGGTTTTTACATAAAATGATAACCAATTTAGTTATATATATTTCCTAACGTTTTAAATATTATAACTCTCAGTTTACAATTAATGTGTCTAATTTGTTATGTTATAGATTTCCATGATAATAAACATAACACGGTATACCTTCCGGTCGGTTCGTGAAACCGGACCCTGTTTACCGCAAGAACCACAACTTCTCATATTTAGGTAAATTAGTAGTCCATCTTGCTCAGTTTTTTGCTACGAATACATATCCGGTGTCCTTTTATGATTCTGACCAAGTTTGACCCATCAACCGTTTAACCAGAAACTTTTTACCGGGTTTACCCAGTTTAACCCGACACCTAAAACACACAAATCTGTCAAAATAGTTTCTACAACCACTTTAGGCTCAAAGCTGGTTATCAACTTTTCCATCCATTTCTGTCCCGGCGGCCAGAGGCCATGGCCGCCGCCGCCCAGCCCGTCACCACCATGAAATGCTTCAAACCACCACACATCATCTTCAAAAGTCATCAAACCTCATCATCTAGGCCAGATCTGTACACGGATCGTGCATGCAAGAACAAATCAGAAATTAACAAGAGTTAACTAACCAAAATTCTGACCCCAAATGGAAATCTTACCATGGATAGTCGTAGTTCAAGGCTGAGCTCATTTTGCCCTAGAAACCGCCGCTTAACAGCAATCCCGCAGGTCATAGTCACCGTCGCCGGAGACGCATGGTGTAACCTTAACGTCATCGCGACTGTGTCACTTGGTTCCTTCCGATCACAACCCTAAGTGACATCATGATTCAAAATTTTAGTACGAGGAATGAAAGAGAAGAATAAAGGGAGATTTTTCAGTCGAAACCCCTTGCGCCGCCCTGTAGCCGTCGCTTTGCCACGGTGCACGTCTTGACCTGGCCGGAATTCACTAGCCGAAGATCGAGCTAGGTTCAAACAAGTGTGTGTGTTAATTTTGAACATATGAGAAAAGAATTACTAACTCACCCTTAAATACTTAGAGTTTTAAAGTGTGGTGCACAGTTAAATGAGTAGGTATATAACGCCATGTCTGAACACGTTAAATGCTTAATGCTTCGTAAATGAATCGGGATAAGTCCCTCATGACTGAAATGATATAGAACCCTCATAAAAATTCTTGAAATGTTCGCAACATTAGATATAGCATAATCTGGTGAATATTCTGTTAAAGAAGCGGTAGAAAGTGTGTGTCCCCTCTTCGTAACAATTGCAATAGTTTCTCATCCAAATACCATTTCTTGACTGCAATTCCTAGTAAACACTTGGGATAGTGTTTATAATTCTTCTGAGTCGTTATAACCACATCGAATGGTTAAACGACTCGATATCGGTTAACATCGCGTAATAGCTCCGGTTACCGATATCACCATTTCACGCACCGAATCTCACGGTTGTTCTTTCTAACGACCAGAACATTGTTAACCAAGTATTTAGCAATTCTTGACACTCTAATCTCGCCTCAGTGACCTCTCTGTCACTATCGGTGACGTATGCGCTTAAGCGAGTTTGTAGTTTCTGCACACGCACTTTACATGTAATCATCCGAACTCACTTCTTGGCGGATATTAATGTCCTTATTAATATACCTTTATAACTACTCAACTCAACGTATTTACAAAAAGTCTGGTTATCTGATATGTTAACCGATTAAACAGCATCTCTTGTTGTTTCAATTCAAGCTCTAGCTTTATCGTTCCGTAATGTCTCAAATTGCATAACGATTACTTGGAACATTTCTAATAACTTGTCCACACCTCAGATTTATGAATTGGGCCGCTCCTAGGCCAAAATTTTCTAAATGGCCTAATAGGCCTAACTAGGCCCACCGGGTCCAGTCCACTATATACCTTTTCAATTACTAGATTTTCCCTGGTGTTACACTAAATTCTATGCAATGTCCTTATAGCTAGAACATTTTGAGATTATGCTTACTGATTTCACCAAGGGTCTAAATCAAAAGTTCTTTCTAAGTCATTGGTACACATCAAACTTGGTTTTAAGTTTGTAGAAATTTATCTTTTTTTTTAATTTAATGATCATGTGCTTTTAAATTACCAATACTATTATGGACACTACGGAACTCTTTCTCAATCTGCTTAAACAATTTAGATTTCTGCTGCAAACTATGAGTTTGGTGCCAAGTTTAAAGACCCGAAGGTTTGTCATTTAAATAATTTCCACCATTGATATAATTGTTTATGTTCAAAAATATGTAGCAAAATCATTTTTAAAGGGTGCATACATGGAGAGAAATTAAGATAAAAGGGTTGTGTAGATTTTGGGATCTGCTTCATTAAGTTGATCTTCTAATCTTTATTACTATTTTTTTCATGGCAATCTGGCTCAGTGGTGTATTAGGACTGATTACTGTGGACATGTCCACTGTCCCGAGTTCGTACCTCATAGCGAGAGAACCGAGGAGCACGCCCCCTCCCCCCCCCCCCCCCCCATATGCACCATCGGGTGGGAAAATGACAAGCCCATAAACCCTCCCATGTGACTCGGGATCAAGAACAAGCCTCAATCCTTCATTGTCCACTTAGTATCTCACAAAGTAATATGAGTGAAACTCAGACCTGGATCTTTTTAGCCACAAGAAAGTACTACACCAACTTTGCTTGATACTAATCTTTATTAGTTGACTGCATTTCTATTCACTTCATCAATTCAATACTCATATACATGGTATTATACTATTATTTATAACTTTTTTTGGTATGCTATAAATCGTGCTAAATTATTCGTAGAGTTTTATAATCTTTTGCTTTTACTTGCTCTTAAATTAGACTCATGATGAGATTTGATTGGACTATGGTGTGAGTTATTTTCTTTGAGATTTTATAAATTGTCAATCCTAAAAATTGCAAATCTTGAACTCAATTTAGTTTATATCAGTTTGATTAAGTTATCATATTATACTTTTAGGCACTATATTACTAGTTGTGAACATATTTGTGCAACTGGTGGTGCATTGTTAATAAATGTGAATTTATGTTTACAATAGATTATAGGTATTATTATTTATTTATTTATTTATTTATTTATTTATTTTAACAGCAGATTATAGGTGCTATATTGATATAATCTTGATTCTGGCTTTTGAATTTTAGATGTTATATTGACTTTATAAACAATATAGACTTTATTAAAAAGTTTTTTTTAGGCATAATACCAGTAAGAAAGTGAATGGGATGAGCAAATACGATCTTGCTGGGAGTGGGAGAAGTGAATGAACTCGAACACAAGCTTTACTCGGCTAGCAAACCTGTGTAAATAACTACAATATTTTATTTATATATAAAAAGTACATAACCACATGATACATATTTTTTAGATATATAATTATGGGAAAAATAACTAAATGATATTATATGTAATATTCCAATTAGAGATATAAATATATATAAAAAAAAAGGCCACAAATGTATTACGTATATAGTAAAACAAATAAATTATAAAAATAATTATAATAACAATAAAGCCATGATATCGAGGTTGAAAAGTTACTCGCGAGCTTAAACCTCTTACATAGAGCTTAAAAGAAGCCCAACTCGTACTCGATCTCTTAATTAGTAAGTTATACGAGCTCAAGTTTAGGCAGCATCACCTTTCACATATATGGTATCAACCAACTTTATTTATTGTACTAACCTTTCATAGGCAGTATCTTACAAAAATAGGATGTAGATGTTGCATAAAGGAATTTGAAAACATGAAATATCTTACTTACCAAAAAAGAAAATTATGTAATATCAAGGACCACATGCTCTGTCCCAATAATTAAATTCCATAGGAGGGAGGAACAAAAGTATCTTGCTTTGGGGTGTTGGTGTTTATGTATAAATTAAGAGCCCCTGCCTTTAGGTCATGGAAAATGTGGAAGGGTGTTGAGGGAGGGAGGGAGGGCATGGAAGATAAGTTTATAAATGAGATGATGGAAGAATGGATGGAGGAGGATGATGGGAAGAAGGGTGTAATGGGAAAGAAGGGTTCAGGTAGTGGCGGGTTTTGTCAGGTGGAAGACTGCACGGGTGATATGAGTCGGGCCAAAACATACCATCGGAGACACAAAGTATGTGAGGTTCATGCCAAGGCTCCATTTGTTGTTATTAGCGGACGACAACAGCGTTTCTGTCAGCAATGCAGCAGGTAAACTGAATTCTAGC
Source organism: Deinandra increscens subsp. villosa (assembly GCA_039602395.1). Classification (NCBI taxonomy): domain Eukaryota; kingdom Viridiplantae; phylum Streptophyta; class Magnoliopsida; order Asterales; family Asteraceae; genus Deinandra; species Deinandra increscens. The sequence continues at coordinate 26,662,043 of JBCNJP010000023.1, forward strand.
TATCCAACCTCACATATCTCAATCTACTCTACTGAAGTCTGCACCTAATAAACAAACTTATGTGATGTAGTCAGTCAATCAGCACAAAGATTTGCACCTTATAAAAAGACCGTAATGACCAAATAGGAGAATTTAAAAACAAAAACAAGAACCAGCTGCTGGTTAGTCTGTAATATTATTCCGGTGTCCTTGCAGGTTTCACGACTTGACAGAATTTGATGATGCTAAAAGGAGCTGCCGTAGGCGCTTAGCTGGACACAATGAACGGAGGCGTAAAACCACCTCATATGGAGAAACTTCTGGATGATGGATGGATTCAGAACACCTCCCTTCCCTTCAAATCATAAAATATATGAGGAAATAAGACTTCTGGATGCATGGTTATTATTATTATTATTTTGCATCCATTAGCCGCGCTCCCTCTCTTCTGTCATACTAAACTACATATATTTCCATAGCTGTACTTGATAATAATAATAATAATAAGTTACCACTCGTCTGTTGTTACTAAAGTAAACACATCTTCATGCTATTTATCTATTTTTTTTTTGTGAAATTACAATTGCATTCGTATTTAAAATTTATAATCGAAGGATCAGATTACATACGGGTTGAATATATAAAGGTTTAATAAAGGAAAAAGAGGAAAGCTCAAATATAGACAAATTCACTTATGCATATTATTTAACAACTAGATTTTACTCTCCCGTTTTGTCGTGGGGATATCGTGTGTATAAAAAACAGTTGTATCACCATTAACTTTTTTCCTAAACTCGTTGACCTCAGGTAAAAAACAAAAAACATATAAAGAAAGTAAAAAACTAAAAACAAAAACAAAAATAAAAGAAAAAGTATAATAATAAAGACTAAAAAAACCACTAATTGAGAGGCTTAAGAAGTTTGTACATTGTGCAACAAGACATACACCTACCTTATAAGCATAAAGAACTTGTATATAATGCAATAGAAAAGGTAAATATGTTATGTTTTGTATATTGTATATATAGTATATTTAGGAAAAGAGAAGTTGTGAAGACATATTAGGATCATCAACACCTAATCCAACCAACATGCTTTGAGGGTTGTTCATAGACAAAGATAGTTGCCCGTAACAAATCGGCTGGTTCGGATGGTTTTAGATTTATACGGTTCGGTTGGTCGTGTAAGCTTAACAGACTCTCAGCTTTATCATTTAATTCTTTTTATTTTCTGAATGTGCATCAATGCATATATATAATATTCATGAATCATCTTTATCATGGTTACAAAATTTAATACAAACTAATGATTCTGAATTCAAAAAAAATAAGTTTCAAACAGCCCAAACCGCCAAACCAAATCATTGCCAACCAACCAGGACAGGCAAGTAGGTTCGCCGTTTCTCCAAACCAAAAAAAGCGGTTAGGCCAGGGGCGAATTATATGATGTACCCGCAGTGACCTCGGTCACTGCGGATTTTTTGTCTAGAGGTACCGAGTAAACATGTTTTACGAGGAATTTTTTTACATATATCGTGTCGGTCACCACTAAAAAAAATTATATATATTGCGTCGGTCACCACTAATTGTTTTTAATGTATAATGTATTTAGTCGGTCCCCATTCAAAATTTATATATAAACATTATGTAATTTACTAAAAAGAAAATTAAGAAATTAATCTTAAAGGACTTGATTTAAATAAAACAAAGTGTAGGGTAGTTTTGATAAATATCCTTTTAAAACATAAAATTAATAAATAAAAAAAACTAGGTTATCTCTCTAGTCCCGCCCATCTTACGGGAGATCAAGTTGAAAAGCAAAAACTCAAAAGGCAAAAAAAAGGGTGTCGTTTGTGCAGTTGTACTCGACCACTCCAGGCGACCATCACCGTGGCGGCGACCGCTGACCGGCAAGGCGGCGACGAGAGTCCGGCAGATTCCGGCGACCGGCAGGTAGCATCCACAACTTGAAGGTTATTTCTAATTTCTTTCTAGTTTCTTCTTCTTGGACAGTGAAGTGCATCTTTGTTTATGACTTATGAGATGAACTGATGAGTGACGAAGGTTATTAGATGAAGTATTTTGCTTGAATTATTTTGTTTATTAGATAAAGTTTATTAGATAGAGTTTATTAGATGAAGACATGAAGTATTTTTGTTTCTTGGAATGTGGACAGTGAACGAATTTTGCTTGAATGAATGTTTAGAATTTTTCATGAATGAATGAATTTTTGCTTAAATGAATGTTTATTAGACGAGGTATAACTTTCCAATCATTTTGTTTATTAGATATGGGTAAAAGTAAAACAAGAACTTTGGATCATTTTTTCAAAAAAAAAAAGAGGATGAGCAAAAAGTAGTAAACGTCACAAGGCTTCAACAATTGAGGCACAAGAGCATATAAATCCATCACAAGTTTGATTCAGAAGACAAAATTGATGAATTTAAATCTCTTAAAGGGCGTCGAGCTGAGCTATAAGGTACTTATTAATTAATTTACAGTTTTTATTGTTTGAACCGACTCGACCCAGATTCGATATTTTTTGTTTTTATTATTGACCCGACCCGAAGTTGTTATTTTTATATAATTTGTTGTGTTTGACCCGACCCGAACCGGATCGCCGATCCAAACATAGACTTCAAAATATACTAATAGAAAAAAAATGGTCGCGTAACTTTCGGTCACCCAGGAAAAAAAAGTCAAACTCCGCCACTGGGTTAGGCCTTCTTCAACAAAAGATTAGCAACATAAAGGAGTTGAGTTGGTTATCAGAAGAGGAAACATACCAGAGTCTCTTACATGTACCTAACGCCCATTGAAGGGTTGAGTAGAATCACTCATTTGCCCTTGTCTCGTCAATTATTATCTTAAACTATCAGAATCTTCTTTAATTATTTTCTGAAATAAGATCAAACTATGAAAGGAAATCAAATACGTAATTAACTCTTGTCTACTTCAACAAATGAGACCTACTACCCTAATAAACTACTGCTATAAAAATGCCTCACCCCACTACAGAAACCTCCTCACTACTTAAAATTGTTTAGACTTGGTCCTAGTCGATCTGCTGATCCGTAGATTATTTGACCCATCAGCTGACCAAATTCCCTGTGACTCGTCTAGGTCCGTATCATTTTATTTGACACCTTGAAGTGCATCACTCTGATTACACATAACATTTTTAGTCCCAGCCTCCCAGGCACCCCTGTCATTTTCATATTAACTTTTTTGCGACAAAAAGAGATGCACTACATTAACATAGACGGACAACATAAAATAGAACAAATATACAAAAGCTTTAATTCCTAATGCCAACTTATCATGGAAAATGGCCTTTGGCCTAATGATATCTTGGAGACGGATAAGACTTTTTCTTTACAGGTGGTGAGGGTTCAAACTCTATGGTGTATAAAAATTTGCCGTTCAAAAAAAAAGGAAGTTCATGGGAAAGATAAAATTTATTAATGCTTTACATATATGTGACTTGTTTTGAAGACGTTAAAAACGAAATTGTGTAAAACCACAAAGGGATCTTACTACTGCTAGATTCAGTAAATCGAGAACGAACATGATGTAAATAAAGCTTTGCTTTATTTATTCACTAAGAGTTACCATATAGAGAGAGAAACACACTCAGAACACACGGTTAAGAAGATGAAGAATGACAGAACCTTTTTCAACTCTCTCTAACACGATCTATTTATACCCTTCACTAAGACTGGCGTACCAAGTGACATACCAATTGGTACGCACGTAGACTCACAAATGGTACGCACGTACCAATTGGTACGGCATATCAAATGGTACGGCCACTAAGGTATTTAGCCACTAAGACTCACACAAATGCTCTAGTCTAGATACAATACACGAGACACATCGTAGCATAGGAATATGCTCTAACAAACTCCCCCTTAACGTGTAATGTATCTATGTATCTATCTATCTAATTAAACTTCAGTATTCAATCTTCAGCACCATTGCATCCGATCTTCAACTTGAAATCTTGTCAGAAATAGAGCTTGCATGGCTGGATCATTCTTGAACAAACTTTGAACTTCAAGATCCACTTGTGAAAGATATTTCATACTCCCCCTTGCACCATGCTTGAGTCTTATCACACAGATAACCTGCAATTTCAGAAGACAGAAACGCGGCTTTTCTTTTTCTTTTTATAAAAAAATAATTTAATCTTGGCGCAAAACTTCTCTTCAAGAATCTAAGATATAGTTTTGAAATCATAATTTTGTATCTTGTATCGATCGGTCGAAAACAAATAAGAAACAAAATCTTTTTTACTTTTTGAAACTTTACATCAAAACACACCGAAAATCTTTTTGATTTTTTCTAAGTTTATGCTAAAACACACCTAAAATCTTTTTTGTATTTAGCAGATATGAAACATTAATGAAATACAGAAATTAAATACTGAATCACACATTATTTTTGTCTTTTGCGAGAAAGATCACGACTTGGGATCATATTGAACATGACATGCTGAACTTCACTTCAATTTCAATTAATTCAGCACAATTATACTCATACCATTTGGATATGTTATTGTATTGATTGGATTGCTTTGACCAGTGTAACCCGCACTATCAGACATTCTCAGATATGTATTTGCTTATCACACTTTGTGATTTCACTTGTGATTTAACACATAGTGCTTGTATTCATGATTCAGTCAACTGTGTTCCATGCAAAAATAAATAAGAACATTAAATTGTCTACCTTAAGGTCGATCTTTCGATACGCAGATAAGGCCTCAACAAAAAAAGAAAATAAAACAAGTTGAATTGTATAACCCAACAACAATCAGGTCGGTACTTCCGTACACGCAGAGAAAGTCCGATGAGTTATACGAAACACCAAAGAAAATAAAGCAGAAGTCAAATGAACAACAATCAGGTCGGTCTTGTGGACACGCAGAGAAAGTTCGATCATTTGACAAAATAAAGAAAATCAAACAAGTTTAAATCTTTGCAAAATGAACACATGTATACGCAGTGACTTCACATTTTCTTTTTCACATATCTTTTTCTTGATATCTTGAAATATGCATCAAGATGTTGTCCACATGGTCAATCATTGGAATTTAATGAATATCACATTTGAATACTTTCTGATTTAGTGCCGAGTCTACCAAGCACATCAAGCAATTATCTTATGGTTTTTTCATCTATTTTATCCATCAGCCAGACACGTAAGCCAATGTACCATCATTTCCCAAATATGTCGAATACAATTTCTCATTTTTCAATGTTTTTGTATTTGAATACTTTCTAATTTAGTGTCGAGTCTACCAAGCACATCAAGCAATGATCTTATGGCTTTTTCATCTATTTTATCCATGAGCCAGACACATAATCCAATGTACCATCATTTCCCAAATATGTCGGATACAATTTCTCATTTTTTTCAATGTTTTTGTATTTTTCCTTTTTCTCCCCCTTAAAATGAAAACTCTATTTTTTGGATTTTTATTTTAACAAAAACACAAAGACACTATTTTTGGTTTTTCAATTTTCTCTTCCTAAGCTACATACAGAATGTAAAGAAAGAAAATTGACCAATCGATAGGGATACCTTTCAATTTAAGCTTTCAGTTTAGAAATATGGATCATTCAATTTAAGTTACACAGGAGACTCCACTATCAGTAACTGCTTTAAGCATGAATGTCGTAATCACCGACAGGTCTTCTTGAAAAAACCTGCACACTAGTTTTAAAGATTAGTATTCAAAGGACCCGAAGCACACAGCTTCAGGTCGACCAGTGTCTTCCACAAAATCAGTTGCAGCGTGGCTGACCACCTTAGGTCGCCACTGCATTTTTGATTTATCAGAATGAACTGAGTCATCATCTCGTGATGAACTACCAAAACTTGAAACATTTTTAAAAAATTGTTTAGTTTTAGGTTGAAAATGTGAAGGTGGTGACTTAGTAAAAATTCTGCATGATTCATCAATCAATGTGGCAGATTTGTTAGAAAATGATTTCTTAGCCATTTCAAGATAATTTTGTGCCATGTGGCCCTTTCAGCGATATTGGTTGATATGCCCTGAAACGCCTGATACCTTTCAGAATACTCAAATTCATCATAAAAGTCATAAAAAACCTGGAAATTAGAATGAACTCATTGTGAAGTAGGACTTCGAGGAGTAGTATTGGAACCAGATGACGAAGATTCTATGATCTGTTGACCAGCTCTGGAAGTATCTTCAGAAACATCCTTCTTTTGATTTTTACCTCGGAATCCTTTTTCCATTGTGGAAATAAACACCTGGGCCAGATGATAAATTTGATCTAAACTTGTATCTTTCTTGTCTTTCTGAACCTTCTTTGTCACGGGCTTATTCTCTTTCTTCTCAACTTGCTTACCATGGCTACCCAAACCTGAACCTTTGTACCCTGGTAGCTTTTTCAGATCAATTTGAGAACTTGATGGACCAGCTTTAGCAACTTGATTAAAAGAAGCTTTGATATCCTTTAATTTGTTATTTTCAACCAACCTTGTAGGAACAACTTCTTCATTCAACTGCTTTTCATCTTTTTCAATCTTCTTGTCAGTAGCAATAACTCCTTCTTCTGACATAAACCCATGAGAAACAAACGGTGATGGTGATTTATCAACCAAATTTTCCTCTTTTTCTATTACCTTCGTTGATTTCTTTGATGTCTTCAAGTCGAATTTTTCAGCAGCAAATTCAGAATAATCTTGCTTTGTATACGAAGTACTTAACTCAACAATAGATTCCGTTTGAATTACCGGATGCGGAATTTGATTAAAATCATCTCCTCCAAACATCTTCTTGAAATTATCATCTTGACACAAATAACTTGCAAAAGAATGTGAATTCTTCAAGTTATGCAATTGACGATTAATATCCAAAATGTCAACCTTCAAATCTGCTATGGTCTTTTGAGCTTCAGCAACAACCTTTTCTGATTGAATTAATTTCTCAGATGTGATTTAACTAATGATTTTTTTCTTCTCATACCATCATGAGCAGCATGCACTTCTTTTGTAAGTTTATCCACTCTTTCCTTATAGATCTCAACATTTTTGGTTAACAAAATCTTGTCCTTCTTTAGAGTAGTGATCATATCTTGCAATTCAGACTGAACAATTTGATATTGAGTTCTTTCAGCAGTAACCACATCTAAAGCTTTTTGAAGTTCATCGTTAGATGCTTTAAGTGCTTCTACTCTTGCTGTGGATTTTTTAAAATATATTCTCAAAATCTTCACACACATCTTTAGCTTGAGACTTATATTCTTCAACCTCCTTGACCAACTTTTCATTAGCAGAAGTTAACTTGACAATTTTTGTCATGAACTCATCATTCTCATGTTGAAGTTGTGACTTTTGGTGATCATTCTGAATACAACCTTCTGACTATTATTGCTGAATATCTGCTAATTCTTCCAACAACACATTCTTTTTTTTGAATAGCTTCTCATTTACTTTGCAAATTTCATCAAATTCTTGACATTTCTTGACATAATTTTCCAACTCTTCATCCTTTCTTTTGAGTTCAATAACTTGACCTTCACTTTCCTTTATCAAATGTGAATTTGAATATCCTTTTGTGAACAAAATTCACACACGGATTCATAACCACTCACTTTTGTCTCTGAATCACTTGAGTCCACTTGCACGGTAGCTATAAAAGCATATTCATTTGGACGAAAGCTGGATTCATCAGGAAAATCCTTATCCCAATCATACCCCTCATCATTTTGAGATATCATAGCTTTAACTTCATGATTTTTTGAAGTACTCGGTTTAGATGAAGATTGATTGCATTCTTGAGCAAAATGTCCTAATTTGGAACATTTGTAACATTTCAGCTTAGACTTATCTAACCCCAGTTTGTCTCCCTGAATAATAGACTGAATTCCATGTTTATTCATAAATCTTCTTCCTCTTTCAACAAGCATAGCAAACTGCCAATCCAAATCTATCTTTTGCAACTGATCATCATCCAGCTGTTTTAAATCTTCAGGAAACAAATTAAAAATTACCAATTTGACTAAAAATCGACCCAGAAACAGATGATATGAAAGCCGAAAACAATGTTGCTAAATCTTCTGCTGTTTGAACAGAGATAGAATTGGTTGTTGCTTTTTCAGGAATCGTGAAACTGCAACCTGGAGAATAACTAGATCGTTTAGACTTTTCAGCAAGAAAAGCTGTTAATGGTGGATTAACACTTGAATCAGAGTGTAATTTTGATTTAGCATTCACAGTGGCTGAATTATATTCATAATACAATTCTGGATTTTGACTGAAAGCAGGTGTAGATCTTTTAACCCTCATTTCTAACTCACGAGCTTGCAACTTTCCAGTTAATTTGTGACCATTTACAATAGTCATTATCTTGTGTCAGTAACAGAACATAATTCTCCTAACTATTCGGCAATGCCTCCAAAAACTTTTCTTTCAAATCATCATCATCTTTGGTAAATTTGAGTTCTCGAAGTTCACTAACAAGATGTGAAAATCTAGAAACCAGGTCTGAAATACTTTCTTTTTCACAATGCTGAAAGTTGTCGAATTCTTTTAACAAAACCTTCTTTCGACTTTTCTTATACCGATCGTTTCCTGCACACCTATCTTTTAATGCATCCCACAAAGTTTTAGAAGTTGTGCAAGTTTTAAACTAATGCAAAAGTTCTCTTGGTAATGCCATAGTGAGATTTCCATACGTTTTCTTTCTCGTGCATAAGCTTTTCGCTCATCTTCATCAAGATCACTTCGCATGACCGGTTCTCCATTTTTCTTAGGATACTTGTATTCTTGTTCAGTTGGTATCCAAAGATCAACATCAAGTGCATTGATATATGCTTCAAACCGTTGCTTCCAGTTGTGATAATCTTCCAATCTTAACAATTTAGGAACTTTCTGATATGTTCCAATTTCATTATCATAATTCATTAGACTCTGTAATGAAGATTGAACAGCTGCCAATGCGTGAAAATCAGACATCTTTTGAATAACTCTGAGTACAAAATCGAAGATCTTAGAATCTGATTTTGAAGATCAACTTTGAACGGACAATATAGATCTCGTAGAGACGACCGATTTGAGTACTTATGACTCTCGTAGCGATTACGATGCAAAAGTTATGAAACTTTTAATATATAGCCAGTGTATCAATCTTGTTCTCAGCGTATCAGAAACAACAAACGTACTACCAACGTACCAGATGAAATCAACGGACCAGTCTAAAACCGCGGACCACTGACGTACCAGAATAAGCAGCGTATCAGATCAATCTCAATGTACCAAATAACGACCACAGACCAAACTGTCTCAGGCGTACCACCAACGGACCAAAATAACTTGCGTACCATAATTTGAAGCGGACCATACTAGTACGGCGTAACTGCCAACGTACCAGTGAGTAACCGTCACGTACCACCTAAGAAAATTGCCTTACGGACCAGACCTAGCATACTAGAACCATGACGAAGATTGTCGTGCGTACCAGCCACGTACCAACGTGTTATTCGGCCGTACCTACGACGTACCACGCTAATTCGAATGAATTTTTATAAATTTGACAATTGAGACCGGAATTTGGATCAGTGTGATGCGAGAACACTCTAGGAGCACTCAGGAATCATTTTTAACCTTTGAATCACTCATAATTGAGAAAAATCAATGAAAATGACCAAACCCCAACTTTCTCTCTCTAGGAATCTCGAAAATTGACTAAATCGCAGCAGTAGAGCAACCTGATGCTCTGATACCACTTGTAAAACCACAGAGGGATCTTACTACTGCTAGATTCAGTAAATCGAGAACGAACACGATGTAAATAAAGCTTTGCTTTATTGATTCACTAAGAGTTACAATGTAGATAGAGAAACACACTCAGAACACACAGTTAAGAAGATGAAGAATGATAGAACCTTTTTCAACTCTCTCTAACACGATCTATTTATACCCTTCACTAAGACTGGCGTACCAAGTGACATACCAATTGGTACGGTGTATCACATGGTACAGCCACTAAGGTATTTAGCCACTAAAACTCACACAAATGCTCTAGTCTAGATACAATACACGAGACACATCGTAGCATAGGAATATGCTCTAACAAATTGGGTTGCAGCTTTTTAATGCGGGTCAAAACACGCCTGGGTCACTATGACAGGACTCTAAAATTCTATCAAAAACTTAGTTGTCAGTTGAATAAGGTTAGAAAATAATACTCCTTTTTTTTAATTTTAATAAAGCAAGAAAAAAGGTTTCAACAACTAGAGAACACTCGATGAGAGTTTGACCAGGATTCGTTTTAGCCGGTCTTAAAGGTAACTCATTTAACCCATATGAAATCAAAAAACAAGCCAAATACACCTGGAAATATGTTAAATTACCACCTCTAGAGCAAGTGATTAGAAGCGGAACAAAAAAAAAACTTTTTAAGTGGATGCACAATTTTTTCAGAGTCACTGTTTTTAAATTCTTCAATTTTATATAAATATACATAGAAAAAGTTGGTCCAAATCAGATTGTTTATATAAGATATATACGATATAATAATAAAAGAAATATCTTTATCATAATTTAATTAGTATAAAAAAATGAGTATGATTCAAAATTCCAATAAAAAAAATATCATAGAAGAATCAAGGATGATCAACATTTTTTTTTCCAGATAATAAATAAATATTAATGTATTTATAATTAATTTATAGATAACGTTTGGATTTACTATATTTACTATTAGATACTTAGGTTTGGGAATGTTTTTGTTTATTTAGTTTATTGAGCTTAAATGCTGTCAGAACTATTAGTCAATCCAGATTTGAACTAAAAAAATGTAAAATGTAACAAGCAAGGCTTGAAAGCGAGTCACTCAAGAGAAGACACTAAACAAGATTTTGAGTAACCACTGAAACAGGCATGTTAATTAGTCTTATTTTTTTATCCAGAATTTATTTAATGACTCTCCGTCACATAAAAAAATACTTTAAAACTCGTACATATAATTTTCACTTCGCGTACGAGGTTAAGAGGATGCATGGGGACCCCTGGTCCTGACCCATTTTCGCCCATGCAAATGATCTCGTATGAGAATTATATTCACAAATATTCTCTGGCGGGTAACAATCATATATATGGGAAACTAGTCGATGCAAAAAAAAAATTACAAATCTAATTAGGCCTATTAACCAACACTAAGCAATGAGTTGACATGCATTTAAGTAGAAATTCTACATCCAAATTCCTTCACTGAAAACACTAAAATTATAAAACAAGAGAAATACATAGAAGATAGGACTACAAGTTAAAATCCTTGGTAAAAAATGTTTGGTAAAAATGTCAAGAAAGATGCACCGGTTTGGTTTTAGTCACGTGCAATTCCAAGGAGTTTTGCAGCTGCTTCATATGTAACAATTGCAGCAGCATTTGCAGGGAATGCCCGTGAAACGGTAGGACCTAAACCTGTGTAGCATCCTCTAATCCCGGACCTCCTGTAAATCTATCATAATAATTATGTAAACCATCTAGCTTTTTTATAATTTGTCAATCCAAACATAAACGTGCTTAATGATTTTTTGCTTGTTACAAAAAGAACAACGAAACTGATCTTCCTCAACTTTACAAACATGAATATCCATGGCATACAGATTTTCGTCCATTCATAAATAATGCGAATAACATGTCGAGATGTCAGTTACTTATGAACAGTTATGTTCGGATCATGTTCTATTTTTAGCCGAGTTAAAAACATAAGAAAATTAGCTTAAAAGAAAACACGAGATATGGGTCAATCGGGTAAAATGTGACCCAAAGTATATTTTTATCGCATAATTAATTAGAACAACTAATTCAATATATCCAAATATTTACATATCTTCCTACTCTAATAAACAATTACAATTGTTGACACATGTCAACACTAAATTCATTCTCACAAAATTTTTCCCTCCCAAATTTACTCTCTAATAAGTTCTTTTTTATTGAAAATTATATCATATTATATAATCATGATATATTTTTATCTACTTATATTTATGGAATTATGACAATCATATATTGATTTACATTTTATTTTTATTTAAAAATAATTTTTAAACAATTATTATTTTCATTTTAAAAAATATTAGAAACTTATAAAATACCAATAAACACTTATTTAGTGTGTTTTCAAATATAATTGAGCAAATCATATTTAATATTTTAATTAATGAATGGCTAATACTATTTTACAAATTCAATCAGCGTTGCGTTGTGGGTGATATTATTTATAGAGAAATTTATAAGCGATAAAAATCATGTTCAAAATATCCAATATTAAATGGTTTTTCTTACCATATCAAATGAGCCATGTTCGTCCAATTTAGAAATTTTAGACATCGCGATTAATACAATTGTAATTTTTCTAATGTATATCAACATAACATTTTTTATTGATAACATTATAATCTTTTGATTATAATGTATATTTTATATTCAACAATTAGAATATGCTCATTATAATTTTGATAAAACTTTATACGCATCTAACCCTATATATATATATATATTTTTGATGATTAAACCCGTATAACATACGGGTTCTATCCTAGTTACTAATGATATAATATGACTTTTGTTAGCAGTTTGACATACTAGCAATCCAAATAAATAGGACGAAAGGTGTTTAACATGTTTCCTATTTGGCTAATTTGACTTTTACTGTTTGATCAATTAGCGATAATATATAGCCCCAAATGTAATGACCGATTGTCAAGTTGCCTTCTATACTTCAACAATCTAAGCAAAGGGCACACTTTTCTCAAGAGGGGATAGGTAAAAAAGATATCAAAATGAGAATATCTTACCAATTTCAGCATCTTGAATGGATTTTTACTTAGATTCTTGTCTGGAGTAGTTTGGATTATAGTTTTTGCAACATCCAGGGGGAGAACAGCAGACCAAAACTGAAATCAAACATTCGAGAGAATGACAAATTAAGGACCAAAAAAAAGCAATTAATGATTTTTTTGATTATGACGCGTACCGCGATACCACCAAGACCACCACTCATAATTCCAATTCCAACATCGACCAGATTTGTGTGATCGAATGAAGAATCTTTGAGTTGCAAATGCAAATAATGCCTCAAATACTCGTATGTACTAAAAAATACAGCATTTCCAATAGATTCCCTTAATAAAGTCGCTACCCCTCCTCTAAACAGGCCCTTAACCTGGTACAAGCAGGCCATAAGTTCACAAGTTCATTTGTGTAATGAAGGACAGTAAGAGGCTAAAACCCATATATTAATGTACATAAAACATAAAGTGCTGCAAGGTAATATACATGAGAATACATATCTATGTCGTAAATTAAACCCCAATGCCTATTAAAAAAGTGGGCTTAATTATACATTTAATATCTAACACCCCCTTTTAAGCTACAACATAGATATTTATCATGCTGCAAATATAGTTAACTCAGACTACAAGGCTTTAGTGAAAACATCGACTACAACTACCCCGTCCACAAGCCTTTCCTAAGTAAAATAACAATCAACATATTTAAGTTTCGTTCTTTCACGGAATATCGGCTTGTTTGCGTGCAAAAAGTTGTCTAGTTTACCATAAGTTTGTTGGTTTAGACTAAGGTAATCGACAAATGATTTCACAAGTGGTTTCTGCCATAGCCCTTGTATTCGGATTTTGCATTTGGCTTTTGGCAAAGGCAATAACCGCAAGTAGACTGCATGCTTATAGGGTCTTCATTGTAGTCAACATATGCAACCCCTCCTACTTTGTTTGTACTTTGTAGTGCCATGCCTGTAGGGTATTTAGGATGTAAGCTAATCCAAATGGATCTCTTGCTTGGTTAAAAGCTCTGATACATGTAATCAGAGACAAAGTGGAAACATAAAACAAACCTTGTATACTCACAAACCCTAACCCTAAACAACTTTGAGATAAAAATAAACCTCTCATAAGATGTAACCAGAGACAATCATATACTGATTATATAAGTATAAAATTATATGAGGCATATATAGATTAGACTTTTAGAGTTCATATCCTAACTAAGCTTTATAAGGGACTTACTTACATATTAACAATCAAACAAATTGTAATGAAAACAAAATTAGCATGTTAAGCACCTTGGATAAAATCAGAATAGGTAATCTTTTTAATATATTAGGTTGACTCCAAAATGGTTTTGCATAGCTCTTTTAACCTTTTTATATTAAACTAGGATAGAATCCGTATGTTATACGGGTTGAATCATTAAAAAAATATATATATAATTGATAATTCATGCATACTCATCTTATGACCAGAATAACGTATTACATTACATTAGATAAAAAACTAAAGTTATAATTCATAATATGGTATTGGTGACTTTACTCTCTTTATCAAAAAAAAAAAAAATTAGGACATGTCTCTACTTGTATATTTGAAAAATGCAAGATGTGATCATGTTTAAAAAACAATCAAACCCTCAATAGTGACTAACATGAATGATGAATTGACAAACTTGAGACTTTAAGTCTCTATAGAAAGTTAGATGAGTATAAAGTTTATCAAAATTATAATGATACAATTGTATTAGTCGCGATGTCTTAAATTTCCAAATTCGATAAACATGGCTCATTTAATATGGTAGGAAAAACTATTTAATATTGAATATTATGAACATTATTTTTATCGCTTATGAATTTCTCTATAAATAGTATCACCCACAACGTAACGCTGATAGAATTTGTAAAATAGTATTAGGTATTCATTAATTAAAATATTTAATATGATTTGCTCAATTATATTTGAAAACACCCTAATAAGTGTTTATTAGTATTTTACAAGTTTCTAAATATTTTTTAAAATGAAAATAATAGTAGTTTAAAAATTATTTTTAAATAAAAATAAGATGTAAATTAATATATGATTGTCATAATTCCATAAATATAAATAGATAAAAATATATCATGATTATAAAATAGGATATAATTTCCAATAAAAAAGAATTTATTAGGTAGTAGATTTGAGAGGGAAAACTTTTGTGAGAATGAATCTAGTGTTGACATGTGTCAACAATTGTAATTATTTATTAGAGTAGGATTGTGGTCTCATTTATGATTACGTATTATTATATTATTTTATAAATGATCTAAATTTTATATTAAAAATATAGGAGGTTATGCCTCCAATCCATTAATACATTTGACTCATTTCCTTTCAATCAAAGTTTTTTTACTGACTCGAGATTAAATAACCTGAACCGACACATTCATGACTCATGAGTAATGGTCCAAAATTGTTACATGCATTCAATCAACATGAAAATTAGCATGGATTTCTTACCCCTTCAGTTTTTACGGTCTCAACTGCACAGTTAAGAGGACCACTATATTTACGATAGGCTGGAACCACAGAATCAGTACCTTGAATTTGCATCCTACACTGGAAAGAAGTGTGTCACAACAACAGTGTAAGAATTACAGAGAATGAAATGAACGTTCTCGAAATTTGACCTTAACCAACTCTGATGGACACAATACGAAGCTGATAATGGACCCAGCAAATGCTGCTGAAGGAACTATTATATGGGGCTCAGCTTTCCTAGTATCATCTCCTCCCTTGATTAAGAAAACTTCAGGTTAAATAAAAGCAGATAACTTTAGACAACTTAATAGAAAATAACAAATAACAAACTATCTATAATTTCCAGACCTGCAGTGCTTGCTTTGTTTGGGAATAAATACCAAAAACAAGTGAACTTTCAATGGCCATCCCCACAAAGGATGGTGTAGCACCTCGGTAAAGTCCTCTTACCTGTAAAAACAATTCGACGTTTGATGAGAGAGAGAAAGTATATATAGTCAGTTAAATTTACAGAGCTCTTAACCTACAAGATCTTAGTGAACATAGAGCTGAGAATTATACATTAACAAATAATGTCGTGTGCTACAGGGGACATATTCAAATCTTTTATGTGAAAGTGGGTCAATCTCAGTTTCAATTTATTGATAGCAGGTCAAAAGGGTAAAACTGTCAAAAATGGCTAAAAAGGGAACGGTTTGAATGTCGTCCCACATATACCCATTTGGTTACAGCCTCCTCAATTGCACTACTCAAACATTTTAACTCCTTAGTTCAAGTGAAAGAACTATTGTGATCGTGTATAGTATATCGCCCATTTTAAAACTAGGATCGTAACTACAATCTATTATGCAAAGAGATTGTAAATCCCAACAACATCATGCAACAAAAAAATGCTTGTATATGAACTAAACGTCTTTAGAATAGTCATGTAAGTATTAAGAAACATACTCCTTCAGTCTTCAGTATCCTAGTTGTACAGTGAAATCCACCTCTGTACTTGAGTCCATTAGCTTCAGTATTATGTTTCTGCAGCTTCACCTGACATATACATATATATCATATATGAAAACTAAAAGATACAGGTCACTAGATAATGTGGAACAAATCAAACAACTTAGGTAAGATTGAAAACATAGGGTATCACTATATATATAGGTAACCAACTTTGGTCAAATTTCTATTTCAGGTAACCACCTTTTATGCATAAAAACCAAAAACATTCTCTTGAAGCTGAAGATTACCATTAATCAAAGGCTTCTGAGCTTAAAAAAAGTTGTTTACTAAAGACACAAAGTGAATCAAAGTTACATACCTGTTCATGCAGTTAACTGATTAACTCTTTAACAATTAGGCTCATTTGGGTATACAGAGACACTAGAATAATTCTAAGCCTAACAAGATTAGTGCGTTGTATAGGATTAAGAATCAAACATAGATTGAAGGTAGCAAATAGATATATGAATACGGAACACAAAGTTGTGCATGTATTGATGCCAACTGAAAGTGATCCACATCTGATAAGAAAAAATTACAATATCTTTTAACTTGTTAGTTTTTATTCTCTAGTTCCCTTTTTAGGAAAAATAAGCATGTGTTGACACTTTTCCTGCTCCCATGTTTAATTGTTTTCACAAGGAAAAAAGAAGGCAGGTTCTTGCTTTGTTGCTTAAACCAAGATAAGTTTTCAAGAAAACTAGAAAGGCTACCTTGGCAATATATGCATCATGAATGAATAAAATATTCAAAATTGTACAAGAAAACCAGGGGTAAACCGTAAGAATCAAAACTATGGGAACAAATGTGTATCATACTATAATAACTGATACCAAGTTATTGGAATTCAAGTTGCTTAATGTTGAAAAGATCATTAAACTATCTTATTTTCTTGACTACACAACAAATGACTTGATAAAAACTTAAAAGAACTTGCATAAGGTGCTTAGTGATCTAAAATTGTGATATGACAATATCGTGAGACAAGTATGTGGTTGGCTCATGATAAAAATAACTTTTTAACTATGTATGTGGAAATCATCAAACATACACAAACACATAGCAAGCAAGATGTTAATGCATAGTTACATTTAAGTATGGACACTTTGAAATCGAAAGGTTCTGAATAAGCTGAAAAACTTTATTATATGCAAGAAGCACTTGTGCTTCTACCTAATTAGAATAACAATCTTCACATTTATGTCACATTCTCAAAGTTTACTTTAAAAAAATAATCATATGATAGGCTAAAACTATCTATACAATCTGCATATCAAAGTAATCAGCTGCTCTGTAAAACAATAAATCTTGAATAATCTATTTAACTTAAGGATTAAACTTAAGGATAGCCTAAACTACTTGCATACCCCTAGTTCATGTGGTACTTGCTGTAAATAATGAGAATATGCATACCCTGACCATCATAATGATTGTAGTAATTTCTTTTACAAGAAACCCCATTAGCAGAATGGAATTAGACGGAAAACAAGTATGGTAATTTCATGCGGATTAAATGATAATCAAGTTCAACTAACTTATTATTATTACTTACAGTTTACAAAGGGGTTTTGTTTCTGAGAATACGAAATAGCAGAGCAGATAAACAATGAAATGAAAAGGAGTTGTTGGAACTAACTAACTAACTGAACTAACCTTGACAGTGTCAAAAGGGTGACCAACAATCACCATTGAGACACCTGAGACCAATCCTGCTACATAATGCTTGTAACCTGAATTCTCCCCCATCCCTATCCCTATACCTATCCCTATCCCCAACTATTTCTATCTCACACACTATACGTATACGTATAGTGAATCAAAAACCCTAGTTACCATTACGAATCAGGGATTTCTAATGGATTGGTTTTCAATCTCTTCTTCTGAATTCGAAAGGCGCATAACTCACACTCTTCCTTGAAATTCCTTTTCTTTACAGATCAATTCACAAAATGGAATGGAAGCATACAATACATACTCAAGTCAATATTATTAAACGTATACACGCCATACCCAATTACCCACAAACCGCATACGGATTCGCGTGCTAGGGTATGTCCGAACATATGGATCGTATTGTATACATAGCCCGTAAGTAAAAACGAGTCGTATTGTATATATATACAATAAAGAAAGTGGCTTATGGAATCGTGCCAAAAAAAAAAACACTTTTACATTATATATTAAAGCTACGATTTCCTCATATAAATGCCCAGTAGCACAGCTGGTCTGCTCATACGCTTTTGTTATCCCAGGTCTCCGGTTCGATTCATGGGTTTGGCAAATATTTTTTTTTTAAGTGCAACCCTTCCACAATCACAATCCTTAGCCGCCTCAAACAACCATCACACCCTTCCTACCCCAATAACTTCCGTTTCTTAACCACTCTCTCTTCTTCCATTAGTGTTATCGCCAGGGGCGGAACTACAGGGGGGTCAGGAGGGTCCGTTGACCCTCCGGCCGGCCGAAACTTCTTTACTGAGTTTATGTAACTTCGACGTCTTTTTCGTAAATTGACCCTCTCAAACTGTTGTGGTAAGTAAGAAAAGTAATTTAAATAAATAAAAAATATGAAAATAATTTGGCATGAAAAATGTCTGGTCGCCGGAATGACGGAATCTAACCTGCAACAAACGATAATAGAGAAAATACAAGAAAGAAGACGAACATTTAATACAAGTACATATTTTATATATTATTTTAATATATTGGAAAAAGAAAAGTTGACTATGACCGGTGGGCCATTACCTGGTGATACCTATATTTCTTTTTTTTTCTTTTTCTAAACGGTGATTTCACCTATATTTCCTTTTTAAACTTGGGTTCAATTTTCTTTTGTTTAATTTATATGAAAAAAACGTTTTGGATAAAAAAATTCTTCTGTTTGATTTTTATATGTTTATCATCTTTTTGAGATATTTAAAGATTAAATTTATAAAAACAAAAAAGTTATAATATCAAAAAAATACATAAATACTTCATGAGATGTTTGTTAAAATAATAATAATAAAAGAAACCTACACATTATTCTTATGTTTGTAATACATCGCTTAGAAATATCTGTTATACACTTTTTAATCTATTATATTATGACCCTCCGGTTATGAATTTCTGGTTCAGCCACTGGTTATCGCACGATCTACAGTCATCCCTTTTAAATGTCAATCCCTAAATATTGAGGTAGTCTTCAAATCCATATGTTAGATCATGTTTATCGTTCGATTTTAACATCTTCATTCTGCTACTATAATGCACGTAGGGCAAAAATTCTTAAAGTATTATTAGGTTTTACAGTTTCTAGCCCTCACTACCATAGTCACTGTAATTCCAATGTTATGCTATTGATTTACATATTATATTCTTTTATTTTTTTCTTTTAATTTTTCTATGAAAGGACAAGGAGAATCCCGTGTTGTTTTTACTCAATCAAACAATCAAAACAATTTTCCATATTTGGGTATTCGTAAAAAACATTTTTGTGATTAAGAACCCTATTTTTTTCCATCTTCCATTTATGTTTGATGTTTGTCTCATCTTAGATTATTTGGTTCATAAAATAAAATGAACAATTTTTATCGAAAACAATTGATGATGTCGGATGATGGATCAACAGAGAAGAACTTTTGTTGAAATTGATCTAGGCCTATACTACACCCTGATGTAGTTTCATCGATGAATCATGGCCAAGAAGTAACGCAGAAAAAGTTATCTTCTTCTGGAACAATGACTTTTGAAAGGGTTCTTCAGTATTGGAGGAATGGTGTTTGGTCTCCTCCAAAGGTAAGGTATTTTCTTTTATTACATTTAATGTAAATTCAAGATTAGAGTGGTGTTTGGACTAGATGTTGCTCTTCTAATTATAATTTTATTTATAGTCTTTTGGTATGATTTTTTTCTCATATAGGTTTATGTAGGCATTCTGATAATGCTAACCACACAAGGAATGCTATTAGATGATTCCCTTGGATTAAATATAAACAAAAATTTGCACCAAACAAAATACAAGACTCAAAATTTCTTACCTATGGATTATGATGGTTTTAATTTGTATTGGGCACTTTATTAGGAGCATTGACTCGTGCTTTGATCGGCCAAGAAACAGAGAGTGGGTTTGTTAGGGTTGCTACAGTTAGAGCTATTTATGACGCTGTGTTTTTTTTTTATCAAAGTTGTAGAATCTTCTCTTCTTTTGTGGCAATCTGATGAATCTGGGATCACATGCATCCTCTACTTGGTGAGGAGTTATATCTTCTCCCATTCATATTGTACCTAAAGTGCCTTAATTTATAAAAATTGGAAGAGAAAACAGTGATGGAATAACAGTAAGTTATGCTTTAAAAGCTATATTTTCGAAGCGCACAAACCGTGCCTAAGCATAGCCCGGCGGAAGTTTTATAAGCCCAATTTTAGGCGCCCATGTGCAATTGCATGCCAAAAATGTATAATACAAGTATAAGAGCCCCCAAACAAGCGTGGAATCAACTTAAAATAGTTTAAACTGGCTCAAAACAAACCTAAAATATGTTTAAAACACCTAAAAATGGTGTTTTTTATACCAGGTGCCTCGCTTATAAAGGCCCTCTTCTGGCACCTAGGTCGAGGGCTCACACTCTGTGCCTTAGACAACTATGTCTTAAAGTTATGTTTTTTGACCTTTATAAGTTGCAAAAGATGACCAATTCATGAGATCTCCTTTGAATTAGGACTTAAAGACCTCTGAGTTCTCAACAAAATTTTTCAAGTTTTCAAGAAATATCAAGTCATTTGGAAGAGAAGAGTTGATAACTTCACACAAGTTTATTTTTAGTAAAATAGTAAATGGTGATAAATTCATAATCTTTAGAATTTAGTTATCATGCAGATCCTCTAGCCAGTATCATCATAACTCATTAGCTGAGATCACTTTTACAATAGATTGGAGGAGTAGTGTTCGGGCCTACTCCAATAATAAGGTGTTGTAGGTCCGAGATTTCCCAAACACACGATATCTAATCAAACACGAGTGCGGAATCCTCGTATAAGATCGATTCAAGAAGAATAGTAGAAGAATAGACTAGATCTATGAAAAAGATGAAGTCTTGAATGAAGAACAACTACTATGAAGCAATGAAGGCTGATCGTAAACTCTCACAAGAACAAGAAATCGTGAACAAGTAATCTCCAAAGCTTAGTTAATCATAAACACACATGGGTTTATATAGGTACCCAATGGGTTTACTATTGGGCCCCTTGTGGATCATAAACCCAATATATGATAAACCCAAACCCAATCATAAACTAGCCTAAATACAATAGCAAACTAGCCTATAATTCTAATTAAACCCTCTAAGCCCAGCCCAACATATTTAATATTACAAGCCTCATAATCTAGCCTCTACAATCTTCCCCTAGGCTTGAGATATTAAATGTCTTCGATCTTTGAAAAACTTCTTCTTGACCGGCTGGCATAGATGCTGATGAAGATTCTTTCCGCAGAAATCTTCAATGGGTTTCATGACGGGCACTTGGGACTTCCTCTTGATCAGCATCAGCTTGAACTTCTTGAAATGAACAAGTTAATGAGAGGAGGATTCTCATTGACTTGCTTCTCTTGAAAGAATTGGTTCTTGCTGAATCTTCGGTAACCGTCTTGAATCTTCAAAACAATTAGAGGTTAAATTTTGAAAAACCTCTAACTGTGAAGACCTTGATTGTTGAACTTCAAACTTCATGAACTCTGACTGCTCTCTGTATCATTTTCTTTTTCAAAGATTGACTTGAAATCTTCAGCTTCCCCTAAACATGTGAGCATTTTCTTTGAAAAACTTTTGAAGCTTTTGGATACTTGTAAAGATACCAACAACTTCCCCTGAACAGTTGCTTTTCAGATGGAAGTCTTGTCCGGTTGGTTCTTTAACTTGAGCAACAGCAACATCTTTCTATCATCAACCTGTCTGACACACATTTGAAAAAATATACACTACCAGACATGTGATGACTGGTCTTTGGGTTAGGAGGTAATTATCATCTGTTGAGTTGATTCAAATTAATATAATTTTAACCAAAAACCCTAATATAGATTACGGGTTTTCTATAAAACTTCCCCTGAACCCAAAGACCTCTAAAGACTTCCCCTTAGCTGATTACTTCCCCTCAGCTAAGGACTTCCCCTGAAATAATACATATTATCTTCGAGTTCCCTTCAGATACTATGTATTATGGAAGTCTTTTCATTAGATAATAAGTATCATCCTCGAGTTCCCTTCGGATAATACTTATTATCCTCCCTCCTTCCCCTAAAAATTTGTCAAGATCTGACGGAGGAAGTCTTTTCCATTAGATAATAAGTATCATCCTCGAGTTCCGTTCGGATAATACTTATTATCCCATACTCCTTCCCCTAAAAATTTGTCAAGATCTGTCGGGGGCATACTGTCATGCATTAAAACCCTTGAAAAACATATATTGACTTCTCAAATCAACCTGGCCAAGACAAAAACACACCAAAAAGAACTTAATGACTCACACACGAAAGATAAAAACAAGCAAATACTTACCAATATCAAACATGAGAAAGTTTACAAGGGATCAAACCATATGAATCTGACTGAGGAACCCTTTTCAGCTTCAGTTACTTAACTAGTCCAAGTGATTGCCGGTATGTTTGTCCGCTTTAAACTCAAACCCGTTTAATCCCAACCGAATGCGTCATGCTTAATATAGTACATTATTACCGTCATGTTTAATTGTCCCCACACCCAAGCGTACACAACAAAACCTACCCAACCTCAGAGTTTATTGAGGATTCACAAACCCCCAACTTGAGGAACCATGCACCCCGACTATGACTACCACTTATTTTCATTAACCATCAGTTGGTGATCAGGTCGGCCGCTAAGCACGCAAGGAAGACCAAATGAGTGATTATTTTTCATTTTCTTTTCTTTTTCATTATTTTTTTTTCATTTCTTTTTCTTTTCTTTTTATTATGTGGTGTAGTCATGACAGCAGAGACATGGCGTGTGAGAGAGTGAATACTAGGTAATTACCACTCTCAACCCATTTTTGTCGGGACTCAGTCTTTTAAACCATGCAACCTAGGATGGGAAACTAAACATATATATCTTTTAAGTTCACAGCACTTTCATTGGAGGTCATAAGTTTAGGTCGAGCCTACCGAACATATCACCGTGGAGCTTGCCTTTCACTTCCGCCTTACGCGTGTCAGCCATCTCCAACCCGTGCATTCAATTTACTTCCCCTAAACTTCTCAAAAACAAGACACAAACAATTAAACACAAACAATTAAAAATTGAAAAGCACACTGTTTTTGAGGGGTCAACATTTTCATCTTTTCCATTTCTTCCCCTTGCTTTTTAATTTTTAATGTCACAATTTTGTGAACATCATTTTTTCATTTTTTTTTAATTATAAACAATAAAGATAAAACACACAAACACACTTAAAGGAACAAAACACAAAATTTTGAAGATATCTGGCCAAGCTAACTTTCAAAGTAATGATTTGAAAATTTTTGAAAAATGGGTTTCATGACATGCACACTTCATTGCATTTGAAGTCAAACACATAATCAATCACCAAGTGAAAATTTTAGGAAATTTGGTTTGACTCAAAACACCCTTTGTCGCTTCATCCACACAACCAAGTTAAGAACAGTACCTTTCGTGCTGAAATTTTACCTTTTACCTCTCAATGAGACATACCTTCCATTTATAGATTACTTGACATAACATGAAGATACGTCTCCTAAACTGTGCCTGGAACAATCACTTATCAACAAACAAATTAGTAATAAAAACGTTAGTGATAATCCTCCATGATCGTTCCTGCACAGAGTGAGAGATTAGTTAGCCATTGGTACCCAGGCCATTGTTTTTCTGGGTACACCTGAGGAATCAATAAAGGATACTTCTTGTAAGAACATCCCCTTTGAAAAATCAGGAAGTTGGGATGGAGCTGCCTTGATTTTTGGTTTCCAAATTTCAGGTGATTTAACATTTGTTTTAGTCACTTTTGGA
>JBCNJP010000023.1:26686881-26745432 GCA_039602395.1 Deinandra increscens subsp. villosa
AATTGTTCTTGCAAAAGATACTACATGTAACAGTTGATATTGCCTTAACCGTCCATATGGAAACTATGAGTTCCATATTAGAAGGAAGGAAAGTGTTCCTTAGTTTCTGAAAATAAAGGTAAATGTTCTTAGGTTACTGAACTGGGACTAGAAGTAAAGGTAGCTGATCTTGAAACGGTTCAAGAACCGCAAACCATTATTAATAAAATTAATACATTTGATCAACAAAAGGTTGTATCCATAATCGGGGTTTAAACACCAACATTCGTAGATATGAAAGGATATATTGGAAACTTGATAAACACCTTGGTTATCTTGAAGCTTCCTAAAATCCGGTTAATGAATCACCCATTTATTAGTATTGTTTGTATTTTCAACGTTAAATAATATATCTTCCTAATTTCAACATTGCTTGTCTTAGTTCATTAATCTTGTTTAACATGTCCATGTTCATATCAGGTATAATCGTCTCAGTGACTATTTGCTAAAAGAAGGTTATAGAAATGATTATGTTTGTCTATGCATTTTATAAAAAAATCAAAATCTAAGTATGTTATAATTGATGTATATGTTGATGATTTGAATATCTTTCGAACTCTCGGGGAGCTCCAGAAAGCGATTGAATATTTGAAAAGAGAATTTGAATTGAAAGACCTTACAAAGCCAAAGTTATTTCTTGGATTACAAATTGAACATCTTAAGGATGAATTCTTGTCCGCCAAGAAACCTGCATAGACAAACTGCTCAAAACATTCAATGTAGACAAATCACATGTACTGAGTACTCCAATGGTTGGAAGGCCGCTTCATGTTGAAAAACACCCATTTCAATCACTTGAAGATGAAGAATAGATTCTTGGTCCAGAAGTACCATATTATAATGCAATATATGCTTCAATATTTCTTGCTAACCATACCCGGCCTGGTATATCATCCACTTTAAACTTATAGCAATATATACAAAGAGACAATTGAATAGCGTAAAACAAATACTTTGATACCTTCAAGGTACGAGAGATATAGGTTTATAGTTAATAAGCAATCAAGAACAAGTTTGCTTAGTTTTGCAGATGCAAGGTATTTGTCTGATCCTTACACTAGCCGATCTCAAACTGTATTTATTTATAAGTGGATTTACTACAATTTCATGGCGTTCTTTGAAGCCGGCAATCACAGCTACTTCATCTCAGCATGCATAAATATTTGCAATCCATAAAGCTAGTTGAGATTGTGTTTGGTTAAGGACTTTAGTACAATACATTCGTGGATCTTGTGCTATTTCTTCCGAATATGTGGAATCAACAATCTTATATGCAGACAACACATCATGCATTGCTCAGCCTAAAGTAATGATACATTAAAGGCTACATAACCAACCATATTCACACATGATTTGCAAAATAATAGTGATATTACCATGCATTCAACAAATTCTTACTAGCAAAAATTTGGCAAACTTGTCTACTAAATCACTCTAAACTTCAACATTAAGGTGACGTTTGGTTCATGGAATTCAATGGAATTGGAATTGATAATTTTTCCTTTCAAAATTGTTCTTGGTTGGGTAAAGAATGAATTTGAAATGCAATGAATTCATTTAATTAATGGAATTGGAAACTATGTAACTTTCCTTCGTTAAAATGAATGATTTCTAAGGAATGTTGAAATAATACTAAATTTCATTGATTAAAGAAATTTGTTGAATTTCAAATTTCTTCTTTAAACAATCAAGAACAATTTAAAAAAGAAAAATATCAATTCTAATTTAATTGAATTCAATGAACCAAACACCACCCAAGAAATTAGTTCATGGATTGGGATATTTATGATACACTCTTTTTTTCTTAGCTAAAGCTTGTTCCATTGAGTTTTCACAGCAAGATTTTTTAATTAGGCTTATATTACAACATTTCAATATTTGTTTTGCAAATGGCTTATTACACATGTACATAACATAATTAATTTTCATAACATGCGAAGAAAATTTAAAGCATGGTGATGAGTATGTGTGAAGTATAACTTACAAAGTGTGGTGAAAAAATATTCACATTCGTCATGTTGAGCGGTGATGTTCGTTCACATTCGAGTGAAACCGACATTGAGAGACACAAGGAATGTCGGATCTAACAAAGTTTTGTGGCGATTCTTACTTTATAATCAACGGTTTAGCTTGGTTGTTGTATCGTCCAACTTTTTTGTTAACTTGATACCATATTTGTCATGGTAAAAAACACACGTGTCTTAAATTAGTAAACTACTACATACCTTGGAGGTTTTAGGAATTAGATTTTATATTGTTACTCGTCCCTAATAAAATAATGATTGTCGTTGAAAAAAAAAACCTACCTTATAGGTAATTAGCAAGTAAAATATGCTCGATCAGCTGTTCAAAAAAAAAATATATATATATATATAGGGAGATGATCATTTGAGAACTAATTGGGTTTGAGAACTAAAAAGAACTAATCTTAGCCACTAGTTTATATATATGGAAAACCCCCCCATGAATTTGAATGCTCCCCCCTTGAAAATTAGTGGCCCAAATTGGTTCTCAAAAGTTCTCAAAAGAAAAAGTTTCTCATTTGAACCTAACCCTATATATATATATATATATATATATATATATATATATATATATATATATATGCTCGATCAAAATAGTTATTGATGAAAAAAATATAAACAACTTAATTTTTCATACAGCAAAAGAAACCATATAAGGAAGATGTGGCCTGTGGGTTATAGACGACATAAAAAAATAGATAAATAAAAAACAGTCCAAAGAAGTTGATTATGTGTTTTTTTATTCACTTGTTATTTCTATTAACTATCCACATAAAAGAAAGAGTAAACTTCAGTTTTAGTCTTCAATGTTTGCACATTTTAACAATTTTAGTCTCAACTTTGAAAAAATCCCAATTTAGTGTCTCATATTTCATTTTTTTCTTCAATTATGATCTCAACGTTAACAGTTGTTTAAAGAGCCGTTAGACTGCCCTCATGTGGTCCCCATATGAGGTGTACTTTTGTCATTTCTGTTTGTTTTAACTCATACTTTAAAACAAACGGAAATAACAAAAATACTCCTCACATGGGGACCATGTGAGGGCAGTCTAACGGCTCTTTAAACATTTGTTAACGTTGTAACCAAAATTAAAAAGAAAATGAAATGTGACACACTAAATTGGGATTTTCAAAAATTGGAACTAAAATTGTTAAAATGTGCAAACGTTGGGGACTAAAAGCGAAGTTTACTCTAAAAGAAAATTGCTCGATTGTTCGAAGATGTTGTCTTCTTCCAGTAACTTGTTATTTTCAGATGGCCAACAGAACACGAATAAAATACCATCCACCATACATCTTATTTTCTGCCGTTACATCTAAGTCATCGATGAAATAAACGGCCTCAATCGGAGTCACTGTATAGGGAACTTGTATGTCGAGCCATAGACAACTTAGTTAAGAGCACACTTTCTTTCCCATGAGATCTCTTACTTTCCACAATCTCATTTAACTGGTGGCGATACTATTGTTTATGAGCACTTCCATGTGGATTCTCATCCCTATATACCCATCCCCTCAAGGAAGACAAATAAATGAAATTCTTTTATTTCGGGCTCTACATCCAGATATAAAACTATAAACAAATTAAAGTACACAAGTTCGCCATATATATAAAAGTATATCATCTCTCTCCAATGAACCTTCCTTTCATCTCCCCTCAAACCTTCATCTCATATCTATTAGGTGATGTTGATCTTGATGAGCTTCCCATATCAGCAAATATTATGAACCCACTAAATCAAAGGAAGTGAAAAATGAAAGATGAATTTAGAACCAGATATTAGTTTGTACATGATAATAAGAAAGATGACCATATTAATTAAGAAGACTGATGTTTCTAAAACGATACATGTTTTTTTTTACTAATAATATTTTTTTTCATTTTGTTGATGATTATATAAGTTACTAGATGGTGACCCGCCCGCACGTTGCGGCGGGCCACCATTTTGATTACGGACTACTTTGACAGTTTGTAGTTTGTTTATGGACTGGTTTTTGTGACATGTTTGTAACGTTTATCACTAGAACTGTAACAAAAGCATTTAAAGAGGGTTTGAAGTGATAGTAATAAAGAGACTTGATATTGCTGCATGATCAAGAGACAAAATGATCATGATCAATTAGTATTTGAACAAAGAAAGTGTTTATATTTCTTGTAACCTGATATTAACATGAAGAGACAAGTTAGCTTCTTCTGACATTGTTGCATGTGCCTTTGATGTCCATGGCTGTTTGTAATATTTGTGGACTAATAACCAAAAGCAATTGTTCTTCTTTTTATTGCCAAGCCTTATGTAAGTAATGGACAATTGTTTACAAAATGGTGTTGTCCGATGCAGTAATTAATATTGTCACGTGGTTGTGACTATTCTTCCTTTTCTTTTAGTCTCTTTGTAGAGATCTAACTTTCATCTGAAATATTTTGCATAGCAATATGTGATGTTAGTTCTAGATATCTAAGGTTTTGGTATTGACAGTACCTGGTGAGGTTGCATTGTGTTTGTGGGTGGCGTTTCCAGCAGGTGTTTTGGGTTCTGATGGCGGTGGTAGTAACAACATCTGATTCGCTTCATTTTAACCCAACTACATCTAATATTTCATAAAGAAAACAGTAACAGAGAAGAATTGTAAGTCCAGAATCCTTGAAACTTACACGATATCTTCACACTAATCCGTGCGAAATCCGATTTAGTATGTGTCACGTAGGAGGATACGATAATTATGAACAATAGTAATCAAAACAAACAATAAACGATGAACTTACGATGTATTTCAGATGATTGAATGATTACAAGTTGCTAAGCCCCAAAAATCGTAAACCCCCTCTAGCTTCTTACGAAAATGTCCCTAATCACAACACATGATTAGGTTTATATACTAAACACCAAACACTTGATTTCTCCTTAGCCCAAACCGTAAACCCCATTAACCCACTAATAAGCCCAAAAACTACTTACACAATATCCTAAGTCTAATGTACAAGCCTCACAAATTATTTCCCTACGATCTTCCCCTAGGCTTGTACCATTAAGACTTCAAGGCAGGCTCAAATGAAATGAAACTTTTCCTGGCTTCTTGTAGATTTCATCTTCAACAATTTTCTCTGCAGTAGCTGCAAATGCATCCACTCGAAGATCATATTCTTTGTACTAAGTGACTCTCTGAATAGTCTTCTAGGCAAGAGTCTTTATATCCTTCTCTTCGAATCTCAAAAGATCTTGAGTGTCATACAAACAAAATTCCCTGTTTGAGCATACAATAACTACTTCTGCAGTAGATGGGTCATAGTGCCACCCTATGAATGAAGAAAGTGAGCCGTCCGGATATCGGTCACCCAACAGAACAACTTTCACTTTCTGTGTAGGAGGCCAAACAACTACCTTTCGAATTTCACCAGTTATTGGATTCTTCTCTTTAACTAGACGAGATTTAGCTGTTGCAAAATTCTCAAACCCATTCCTTGATTCCCTCAGCAATCTGTTTCGAACAAAGGAAACATCTCCACTTTGTCTAGGATTGATGAAAGGTGCGTTAAGCAAGGCGTTTAGATCCACCTTTGTCCAAGAATGGAAATCATTAATGTTATTATAATACTCCACCGGTGCATGACCTTTTCTAATCACAACATGTAATTCCTTATCTGAATCATAAATCCAAGCACACACACCATCTCGATTTCCATATTTATCAAACTCACTTACTCCGAGTCTGAGGGAATATCTTTGAGGAAGAGCTGTTAGTTCCCTAAACCAGTTTGCAGTATCACCTGGTCTATGAGAGATCACAGTCTTTGGTACACTGCTTCCTTCAGTTGGTATGGAGTCCAGATCATCACACACATCATCAAATATAGTATCCAGATCAGTGTCTTCCAGATTTCCAGATCCACTTGCTGCAAGCTCCTTGGCTAAATCTTCAAAACCTTCATCATTTCCAGGACCAAACAAGCCATCAAATTCTCTTGAGCCACTTGCCTGGTCATCTTTATCATCATTTTTCTTTTCCACAACCTTAGTCCTTTCTTCTTTGAACTTCAAAAACAATGTAGACAGATAACCTAGATTAGCGTTGCATGCATCAAGCTTCTCTGTTAACAAGGCATTTTGAGCTTTCACTGCTTCAACTTCTGTGACACCCGGTGAAAATTCATGTAATTCGGTACAAACAAGAACAGGACGATTATTTATTTTGAACGTACATGCATTCATACTTAAAAGGGTTGTTAGATGTGCATCGAGTTCACGAACATTCACACACGAGTCGAGTCGAGTCGGTCCTGAACATTGGTTGACTAATTAACAAAACGCTAAAACAAATAAACAAACGGATATTGTATAATTTATGTTACATGACCATTATGTGACTTTGCAATAAATTTATTTTCATGGCGGAAATTTTATGTGATTTTTATGTATCAATAGAACCGTATGAGATAGGAATTTTTGTTGTAAATCTATGATAAAATACGTGCGATACATGGAAACTATTAGTGAACCCGAACATTTATGTAAACATTTAATCTAGAACAATTGTTCATGAATGCAAAAACACGCGGTTTAGGATTTGTAAACTAGGAGGTAATGGCTGAAACTTTTTAGAAGTTGGAGGGGCTTATTGTGACTTTGTTAATTAAAAACTTAATCCCTACAAACTCTCCCCTAATCCTCTGAAATTGTTGTTCGATCTCTTCCCCCTCCTAACTTACGTAGCCTGATCCCTCCCCCTCCATCATAATCGCATCTTCCTCCCCTTTCTTATCCTTTGAAAATCAGCCTCCTCCTAGCCATTCCACACAAGTTTGAAGGTCATAGAGGCTGCTACACAACCTTGATGAGTTGAAGCAACCCCAAGGAACAACCATTCGCAAGTTAATTGAAGGTGATTCTTAGGAAGTCATCTTTATACATTTTGATTTCAAACTTTTGCCGAGCTCCCTAAGGTGATTTCTCAAACATTTTTCTCTGAGTATCTCATTTAGAGAAAAGGGCATGCTACAGACAGTTCTGGTAATATAATTGTATGGCTGATCACGTATGTGCACACATAACACGAATTACAAGTCCTTACATTTCGAACCGTTAGTTTATGAGAAAGCGAGGTAATCTTTGGTAGTACTACTGGGTTTGACAAACTCCACCCGCGTTAGTCGCTCTAACTCTACTGGATGTCGAACGGGTGTAACATCAGCCTAGACAGTATCGTCATCGTCCGTGTTAGGCGTTGGTGGAAGGCATTACAAACACAAACAATCACGCTTCGGTTGCGAACCACATAGTGATAGCAAAAAAAGCCTAGCTTGCTACAAGAACAATTATGATTACCCTGGTTCAAACATTGATTTATACATTATGTCTTTATGAACTCACCAGCCTTTGCGCTGACCCACATAGCATGTCTTTCACAGGTATCTACGACTGGAACACGACTAGGACGCATGCTTTGCATTGGGTCTACCACACATTTTCAAAACCTCATTGGTTCATATTCATTTATTTTGGGCGCGTGTTTTGCATAACATTTTTATTATTTTTACTTACGCTTCCGCTTTCCCTTAAAACTGTTTTTGCATGGTTTGGTATGACTAATGACTCGGATCCTAGTTTGTCACACCCTCGCGGTATAAACCTCGCATGTGGAAATTTGAGGGTGTGACAGATTGGTATCAGAGCCATTGGTTATAGTGAACTAGGTCTTGCATTGTAGGCCGACTATAGACGTAGACATGCTTTAGTCATACACATACGCACGCACAAGATTTTGTTATCCTAGCATTCCATTTGCATATACATATACTAGTGGGGTACCCGCGCGTTGCAGCGGGCGACGGTTTATAGCGTATTATTTGTTGTCTTATGTTCCCCCGTTCGGCGGCAGGTACAATTTACAACGTGATATTCATTTCTGTTAGCGAGATGTGGTGCAGTAACAATTTACAATGCAGTGCATGCGCGTTCGGGGGTGGCGACAATTTACAAGACTCATGACAGAGAGTGCAACCCGCGCGATGAGAGGCGGCAACAATCAACCAACATGATACTTGTTTTTTGTTTGTTTATCAATCGTCTAGTGATATATTGCATTATACATTTGTTAGTTTTCTCATTCATCACGATCTGTCCAATATTTCATCGAAACTCATGACCATATCCTAATGCAAAACATGAAACAGAACTACTGATATGAAGATCTAGTTTTCGAACTCAGCTAGTGGAAATGGGTCAAACCGGTTATATTGGATCATTTAACTTGTTTCCTCATGAATTTTGACCATTTAAGTTATTACAAGAAGATAAGATTGATAAACATGAACTTTGGTGGAGGTTGGTTTAGTTTAGCCGTAGAACGCTTAAAATTCTTAAACTCATTATTCAGAGTATTTTTCACGTTTTAGTACTTAGATCACTTCTGATGGTCATTTTTTTGTGCTTATGTTCAATGAACAATGTAATATAGAATACTATTTGGGATTTTCTGATTTAATAATATTACCTTGACATATCAATATGTGATTTTTTATAATATACAAACATTCACAAGTCAAAGGTTATCATTTGGTCACAAATTAGTGACCATATGCGTACACTTTTGCATTCAACAAAAATATAGATATATGCACATATTTAGTAACAATTCCGAATTTAAACACAAGAAAAAATCAAATAATCTGGGTTGGCACTCATTTTAGTAAACTACCTCAGCTTCAGTCTCATCAATGCTTAGCCAAATATACACCAAGCAAATTGACTTTTATTCATGATTTGATATCTTTAGATTTGATGAAAATAAGGAACACAATGTTCACTTCCGATTTGAAATTAATGGTGCGCTAATAGGACATCGCGACAGAGGGAGGTAGAATAAATCTAACTTCAAACATTTAATCAGGAACGCTATCCTTATTTTACTCTTACAATAAAATCAGGAACGTACCGCCATCCAGTTAATCATTTGATCGGAGAGATACCTTCAACTGACTCATACAACCTAAAAAACAAAACTAACAAATAGATGCATACATTCCTGTTAAATTAAAAGGTGTCATTAAGGCTCACTGGTACAAAATCAGGAATGAACTTAGCTCAAAAACAGATGCAAACCAAACTGCTTTAAAAAAAAAAACCAGGAACAGATTAGTAGTTTACATAGATGATATTGAAATACAACTTCAATAATCCATGATTAGTAGGTCAACGTATTTAACATCATAACACTGATAAATACCTACCAGCTGCAGTAAAAATTTGAGCCAACATGGAACAAGTTTTCCTCTCAGAAGATGCACCTAAATCATGACAACTATATTCAACCGCAGGCAGCCTAAGTTGGCAAGCAACATGCTTTACCACCCCTAAAACAAAGAATACATACAACTTCTTGGGGGTGTTTGAAAGTAACTTATGATTGACTTGTGTGAAGAATCAAATTAACAAATAAACGTCATTAAAATAGGTTGACTCAAGTGGTTACCAGCGGGCATATAACCCAACCGTGCAGAACAGTCTTGAATCCTGAAAACAACACATAAGAAGTAACATCAACAAACTATATGATTAGGACAGACTCGATTCAAATTAAAGGGAATACCTTCCATGCTTCAGAAGCGAAGATATGGGAACGACTTTTGTTGGATGAGCAGTCAATATATACAAGATAAAATGTTTCAGAACTGTTCTCATTCATTATTTCTTGGAATAAAATGTGATCAATTGTTCCTGAAGCAGATTTGTATTTGGAGATACCAGCATAATAAAGTAATAATCATAAATATGCTTATGGAGTGTAATATTAATTTTAAAGACTCATTCTATCATACAATTCACATCATGAAAGGGTAAAAATAACCCTAAACTGATCATATTCACAAAAAATAACTTAAGATTGCCTAATGTTGAACAAACAATAAGATAACTATACCTGGGTAGAAGACAACGAAGATTTAGAGAGGGACATGGGGAGCCTGTGATCATTCAACATCAAGCTTTGAGAGGTCATTAGAACTGATTTTGGAACTTTGAGCATCAATCCGCCCTTCTGAAGATCAAGCACTGCACATAATCTGAGAATTTTATACCCAAAACAAACACATGTTATACATAGAAAGAGAAGGGATGTAGGGCTTTTATGTTACCCGGGCATCAGAGAAATAAGAAACAGAAGGCAATGTTTTGACCTGGCAATCACACACTTAATATGTAGAACATGGCAGCCACTATTGGATGTGTATAGTCACCTGAAGTGAACACACAAAGGAAGAACAAATAGTTTGTAATCTCAATTTATAACCAAGAAAAATATATATATATAATAATAAAACTTATAAAATCTTGAATATGAAAAAGAAGGCGGTGGAATCATACCTGTGCCCACATACGGTTAACTGTTAACCTAACCTCCTCCACCTGCAACCATTCAAGATCTATGAGAAACGAAAATTGCATACCTTCAGTTGGTGGAACAGCATCACTGCTACTGGGCGTCCAGTTACAAAACCTGAGAACACAAAGAGCAACAAACTGAGAATTGATTCACTTGCAGTGATGACAAAGACCAGAAAGAACAAAAAAACTTACCGTCAAGAACAATAATCAAAGAAGAAGGAGTCGAATCTGGAAACCCTGAGTAGAAAGTCGGGTCTGGATCACTGCTTGGCCTGAGTCACCCTTCTCCTTCGCCTGAGGCTAACGTCTCCTTCGCCTTCGATCACTGCTTCACCAGAACGAAGCTTGAGTTGTTTGAATCTGAGAGAGAATGAAAGAAATTTTCAAAATTTGAGTATTTGAGTGAGATTAGGTTTTCAAAAATTGAAATAGCAAATGCTCGTGAATCAGGTACGAATTGCAAGCCTTTACTCGGATTAAGGGACTGTGAAAAAGAGAAAGGGAGAAAGATAAAGAAAGGCTTACCGGATTTGTGTTCGGATGAGCGGGATTGGGAAATTTCTTCTGCGGAGAGGGTGTGGTTCAAGTCTGACCGGCCTCTTATGAGATTAATTTCCCACTTGTACATGTAGCTTTAAAGATTGTACCTCTTAATTTCCCACTTGTACATGTAGCTTTAAAGATTGTACATCTTAATTTTTCAACCACTTGATACAATATGCATTATAAGGTAGTAGAGATGTATGCATATTACATTTCAAACATGTCGACATCCCCTACATCATCCCGAGCAGGTTGGAGACCTGCTAATCCGTCAAACGTCTGAACTGAATGAACGCCGATTGAAGCTGAATATCTATACTGACGCTCATGAGGAACAGACTCACGTAACAGTTCTCATAGTAGGGTCGGGTGGGTCGCTGGCTCCGGGACGTGTGCAACACAAGAAAGATCACTAGCTTACTAGAGTTCGAGAAGAAATCTTCGAGCCCATCCGAGCAGACTCAGCCGCGACATCGACGCGGTTGACATGAACCACATTGAATCCTCACATATAGCCGATGAAGTGGTCGCGGTGGCACTAACACAACTTTAACCCAATAAAGAACGTTGAGCAATCAAGACCTAATGTTAGCATTAGTAGTTCATGCCCAATAGTTGGGGCAAGGAGGGTCAAGGAACCTACAGTTTTAGGAACTTTCCGATCTGTAAGCCTCATGTATTTAACGGAACCGAGGGGGCAGCTAGTTTCCTAGATATATTGAGAATATCGAAAATGACATATGGGATGTGTGATTTCCCCTTAGCCAACAGAGTCAAACAAATGACAGGAACATTCAAGGGACCCGCACTCACCTGGTAGAATACCCAAATATCAATGTTGGGTCCGAGCACATTAAACACACTACCATGGAAGGAATTAACTACCTCACTCAGAGAGGTGTACAGTTCCGGAAATTTGTTCAGAAACTAGAAGGCAAGATACGAATCTCGGGACGGAGAATTCTACACACGAAGCTTATACAACTATATCCAATGAGTGTATCCTTTTGTGTCCTCGCACAATGGAATTGGTTTACAAGAAAATAGAACTTCACGTCCCTATGTTGGCCATCAGACTCGGAATGGTAACTTTTTCAAACCCCACTACCATTCAACAAGCAGCTCAGTTAACCTGTGGGCTTATCGACTGGGGTGTAGCTCAAAGTACCCCTTCTTGAGAAAGTTTGTTATGGGTACTTCAGGACCTAAAAGAAAGTAGGACGATACAACTGGCGATAATTCTAGAATCGAATTTCACATACCAACCAACTCAAGTCTACTGAATATGTCACTGAATGTTTAAGAAAAAGTAGAAGCACCTTAAGAGAAAGTGCCCATGGAGCAAACGAATGTGCATTTATGTGTGGTTCGGGCAACGCCAAGAAGGAGTTAAGCGTCGCTAGCATTTTAGAGTTTGAGAGACATCCAAACCTCAGCAGGGGCTAGGCATACACTAGAGTTAGCAAATGGAAGGATTGAGTGGAAATAAGAAATGTTTTCAGGAGATGTAATTGGAACCAGCTGGCCCATGTGGTAATTAATCACTCTAAGTAGATCTGACGAGATTTATCAGAATGGATTGGTTGCCCAAGCGTCAAGTCGAGACTCGTTATCAAGTGAATAGTCGTATGGACTCTCCTCCCTAATGGGAAAGTCCTGTCTTCAAGGACAGAGAAATGGGTCTATCGTAGGCAACATATCACATCTAAGGACACGAAGGTGTCTGCGAAAGGATCACATCGTTATTCTAGCTCATATTGATGAGAAGCTTAAATAAGGTAGGAAGACCAAGACTTTTCCGTCATTCACAATCTTCAAGAAATATTCACCAAAGACCTACCAGGTCTTCCATCTCATTGTCGAGTCGAACCTCAGATTAACCTTGCACCCAGGGCAACTTCTATTGCCCGGTCACCATTCCAACTCGCACTATAATAACTATAGTAGTCGTACACCCAACTTTATGAGTAGCTAGATAAAGGGTATATCAAGACAAGCTTATCGTTGTGGGAAGCCCCAATTCGTTGTCCATGAAAAAGGACGAGAATTCGTGTACATGTGTCGATTTTCGTGAGAGGAACAAGGTTATCTTCCAACACCATTAACACTACCGCAAGTTTACGATTTATTCAGTCAACTATAGGGAACAGACTACGGTTCTAAGAGTTAATGGAGAATCTGTATACCATCAGCTAAGAATTCAGGAGGAAGAGGTCATGAAAAACTACGTTTAGAAAATCCAGTATGGCCATTGCGGGTTTTAGCCATAGCTAGTGGGTTGGCTAACGCGCCCAAAGTGCTTAGAAATATCGGGACTCGTGCGTGTGAACCCTACCTCGATCAATTCGACATTGAGTTATTAAAGATATTCGGATCACCCCAAGACCCATGAAGAACATGAAGAAACACCTCCGTCTGAACCTATCGTGCTTAGAAAGGGATACAATTTGATCCCTCTACCGGGGAGGCCACCGAGGATAGGCCAGCTTCAATAACACCAACATAAATGATGTCAATTTCATATCTTGATGGATCTGAGAGGAATATCTATGACTGCCTAACTCCTTACCCCTTGGACCACAAAAGATACTACATGCACACTGAGGTGATGTCCACGAAGCGACTTTTCAAATGCTGAAGCAAGTGCTTTGCTATGCACTGATTTTATCCTATCCAAGGAGACTAAATACATCATGGCATATTCAAATGACTCCAAGCAAGGTCTCGGTTGTGCGTTGATACACGCGAGAAGGACATCACCTATTCCACATGTCAAGGTCATCACCAATTCCACACGTTAGTTGAACATTCATGAGCAGGACTACACCACCCATGACTTGGGATTGGGGGTGAAATGACGTTCATATCAGAGGTCTAGAGACACTATCTAGTATAGTACCAAACACACCGCCCGCAAAGTTTACAACATAACGTGAGCGTGGATGCTCAGGTACAATGGCATGGGATAGAACCCTATTGTGTAACTACTATCATGAGGCTTGTCTACTTACTAACAAGACGGACGACGTTTCTCATAGGTGACTAGTATGCTTTTGGAATACCAAAGGTGTGGTGGGTTAGCTGTGGTACACCCTATATATAAACACTAATGGTTCTTCGAAAGTGAAACTAGGAGTCAAGCGAAGAACTATTCCTAACCATCATGCAAGCAAGGCTAGCATCGTAACTGAAGCTTATAGCAACAAGGAAATCCCTAAACTTAGCTGAGCTCAAGCATTTTAACTTACAATACCCACGAGACCACCAGAGAAAACCCAGGAAGCTCAGTTCGATACACTCAATTTATACCTCATTTTTTGGTAACTTACCAAAGGCATTGAGAACACGCTAGAACACGATAACCGGATTTCACTCTCAAACCGATGGACAGAGCCAACAAACTACTTACGCCATTAGGAAACATGCTTAGGGCACGTGTCATAGATTCCAACAACGGCTGAGAAACATTTCTAACACTAGGTAGAGTGTTCTACAACAAACAGTTAATACACTAACATTAAGAGAGCAGAGTTTGATACATTTTCAAGGACAAAAATATAAGTCACCCATCTGCTAGGAAGTGGTTGGTGATGCTCAACTTACAGGTTCCGAACCGTACACTAGACACCAAAATGGATTATACAAAACCTAAAACTGTATGGCAGACTCTTGCAATCATCAGAAGAGCTACGCCGACGAACACCCTACCGAAGATCTCACCCTGGAAAGGGTCATTCGTTTTGGGCAAACGGGACAAACCAAATGCACAATGTGTAGGACCATTAGAGATCGTAGATATATTTGTTCTCTAGCATATGAGTTGAATGTATCATAAAGTTTTAATGGTATACGCAACGCATG
This sequence comes from Deinandra increscens subsp. villosa, assembly GCA_039602395.1. NCBI lineage: Eukaryota > Viridiplantae > Streptophyta > Magnoliopsida > Asterales > Asteraceae > Deinandra > Deinandra increscens. Next base: position 26,701,727 of record JBCNJP010000023.1, read on the forward strand.
CCATGCACCAAACCTGAGAACTGGTTATCGGATAAAACACTAATCGTGTCAAGCAAAGAGTTAGAAATTAGAAACAATTGAACTCCATTGAAGGACCAATGGGGATATTGGACTGCGACGAGGAAACAACCCAAGCATAGCGAGATTTCGATCTTCAAGTTTCGTTGGAAAATTGAAGAGTGGAACGTAGTTCGCATGGAAACGCAATGATCAATCGATGCGAAAGCATCCTCTGTTATTCAATCGGTCAAACGTCGACCAGTGAAAGTACAAGCTAAATTTTGGGGGCGAAATTTATTTCAGCAAGGGGATGATGTGACAAAAAAAAAATCATTTTCTTTGTGTCAAGGGGAACGAACAACAATCTTAATTTTCGGGATGAAAATTCCTTCAACAAAGGGATGGTGTGACACCCGGTGAAAATTCATGTAATTCGGTACAAAAAAGAACACGGACGATTATTTATTTTGAACATACATGCATTCATACATCTAAAAGGGTTGTTAGATGTGTCATCGAGTTCACGAACATTCACACACGAGTAGAGTCGAGTCCGTCCTAAACACTGGTTGACTAATTAACAAAACGCTAAAGCAAACAAACAAACGGATATCGTACAATTTATGTTACATGACCTTATGTGACTTTGCAATAAATTTATTTTCATGGCGGAAATTTTATGTGATTTTTATGTATCAATAGAACCGTATGAGATAGGAATTATTGTTGTAAATCTATGATAAAATACGTGCGATACATGGAAACTATTAGTGAACCCGAACATTTAGGTAAACATTAAATCTAGAACAATTGTTGATGAATGAAAAAACACCCGGTTTAGGATTTGTAAACTAGGAGGTAATGGCTGAAACTTTTTAGAAGTTGGAGGGGTTTATTGTGACTTTGTTAATTAAAAACTTAATCCCTACAAACTCTCCCCTAATCCTCTCAGACTGTTGTTCGATCTCTTCCCCCTCCTAACTTACGTAGCCTGCTCCCTCCCCCTCCATCATAATCGCATCTTCCTCCGCTTTCTTATCCTTTGAAAATCAGCCTCCTCCTAGCCATTCCACACAAGTTTGAAGGTCATAGAGGCTGCTACACATCCTTGATGAGTTGAAGCAACCCCAAGGAACAACCATTCGCAAGTTAATTGAAGGTGATTCTTAGGAAGTCATCTTTATACATTTTGATTTCAAACTTTTGCCGAGCTCCCTAAGGTGAGTTCTCGAACATTTTTATCTGAGTATCTCACTTAGAGAAAAGGGCATGCTACAGACAGTTCTGGTAATATAATTGTATGGCTGATCACGTATGTGCACACATAACACGAATTACAAGTCCTTACATTTCGAACCGTTAGTTTATGAGAAAGCGAGGTAATCTTTGGTAGTACAACTGGGTTTGACAAACCCCACCCGCGTTAGTCGCTCTAACTTGACTGGATGTCGAACAGGTGTAACATTAGCCTAGACAGTATCATCATCGTCCGTGTTAGGCGTTGGTGGAAGGCATTACAAACACAAACAGTCACGCTTCGGTTGCGAACCACATAGTGATAGCAAAAATGGCCTAGCTAGCTACAAGAACAATTATGATTACCCTGGTTCAAACATTGGTTCAAACATTGATTTATACATTATGTCTTTATGAACTCACCATCCTTTGCGCTGACCCACATAGCATGTCTTTCACAGGTATCTACGACTGGAACAAGACTAGGACGCATGCTTTGCATTGGGTCTATAACACATTTTCAAAACCTCATTGGTTCATATTCATTTATTTTGGGCGCGTGTTTTGCACAACATTTTTATTATTTTTACTTACGCTTCCGCTTTCCTTTAAAACTGTTTTTGCATGGTTTGGTATGACTAATGACTCGAATCCTAGTTTGTCACACGCCTCGCGGTATAAACCTCTCATGTGGAAATTTGAGGGTGTGACAACTTCACTAGTTAGATTACAAATTTTCAGAGACTGGCTAACTTTAGATGCCATCATATCAGTAATCATTTCTACCCTTGATCTCGTTCTCTTCTAACAAAAACTTTATTTTCTTGTCGTTGGAAGCATCATCTGGCAACAAAGGTCTCTTTCCTTTGTCTAGAATATCACTAACTTCACTTTCATTGCATACATTCAGAGGAACTTCTGATTGAGCACTTTCATGACCTTCAGTCACATAAACTGTTTCTGAAGGTGATGTACCTGGTTTACGAAGTACAACACTTGAAAGGGATGCTTTAAATCGAAACGTCAGCTGCTTTTTAGGTGGGCTTTGGCTTAAACTATCAATATTCTCAGAACTTGAGGCTAATGGTGGATCTTCCGAGGGAGGATTCAGACTATCTCTCCTTCTCTTGGTCACAAGAGGAACATAATCATCTATTTCATCAGCTTCATCAGACAACACAATTTCTGGCACAACATTGATATCTTCATACATATCAAACTCTGACTCAGATGATTGTGAGTTCACAGGTACTTGTACATCAGGTGGACCCTCCTGATCATCCGCAATACTTGCATTTATTGCCGATTCAATACCTTCTGTCTCTGGAAATGCTCCCAGCTTTACAAATTCTTTCCTTCCTTTAAAGACAAGCTTCCCAGTTCTAGATGTCTTTAAGAGATTGAATACATTGCATGTCATAGGTTTCAACTCAAACCCGTCAACTCTTCTTTCAAGACTTGAGTATTTCACATTTAAAATCATTTGCACAAATCTTGGAGTCATTATGAAACGTTTCGAACGGTCTCCAGTTACATTCCTGACCCAATCCATTAACAGCATCTTTGAAAAGTTAAATTCCCAGTCAAGAGCCAATGCAACAAAACCAGTACCATGTTGCTCAATTAACCGGTCAGTTGATGTCCGTTTTCCCAGAAAGCACATTTGGAAATAATGTGCCAATGCTCTCCAATACCCTGGCAATAGTTTCTTCATTATTGGAGGAAACTTGGCACCCTCATATGCCATTACATCCAATCCATCCTTAATAACTTCTACAGAGTATTTAATTGGATCTTCTGGTTTATCAGCAATATGAAGTACATCTCTAATCACTGTCTCATTCACACTGATGTTGGAATTCGGAACACGAGCTCGAATCTCTGTCTGATTGCTGTTAGCACTAGCAGTATTCCAGAATTCTCTGATCATCTGCTCATCAAGCTCTATCTGCTCTCTTAAAGCATACGAAATTTTGCAAACGTTCAGCCCAACAATCAGTGACTTGAAAACATCTTTCACATTCTCTGGTGGTTCTCCCAAGTATGCAACCTGGTTGTGATCAGAAGAAGATAAAAGATCCATGTCTGCAAAACAATCATAAAAAATAATCAACAAATTGTAACACCTTTTTCAAAATTAGAGATATCATTATATCAACGTTTGAAACTAATACTCGTTGTGCATTTCGATCGAAAACCAGGCATATGATACACACAATTTATTTTCGATTAGAGAAAATAATTCTAATGAATGGAATTCGAACCAAGTCTAGCTTTTCGATCCAACTCAGAGTATTTCGATTAGCACATCAGTTTTCGATTCGTCTGGTTTTCGATCCGAATGTCGAATTTCGATCGAAATCCTGGATTTCGATTTTAGCTTTTCGATCCAGCTAATAGTTTTGATCGAAAAATGGAGTAAAATCGAGATCACTAGGTTTTCGATTCACATAAGAGGATTTCGAACAATGCATCAGTTTTCGATTAGTCTGGTTTTCGATCCGAATATCGGATTTCGATCAAAAACCCGGATTTTGATCCGGCTTATGATGATTTTCGATCCGGTTCTCCAACTAAGTTGGTTTTCGATCCGGTGGTCGGTTTGCGATCCGGTTCAATCGAGAATCGGTCGTCTTCTCCAAGTAAACCTGCAACATCAACAAAAACTCAAGTATTTCACGATTTGACTGCAACCAACCTTAAAATCAAGGAAATACACAACAGAACTTGAAGGTTTAATCGAAAAACCAAGAAAAACTCCGACCGATTGAGGCAAAAAGAAGGGTTGTGGCGGCGATGATGATGCAATCAGTTGATGGCGCTAATCGAAGGAGAAGGCGAGAGGATGGATGTTGAGATGGTGAGCGGTGGTGAGCGGTGGTGATGGTGGTGTGAGGGTGAATGCCGGTGAAGATTGGTGGCGGTGTGCGGCTGTGTAGATGGTGGCAGTCGGTGGTGGTTGGTGGTGTTTGGACGGAGAGGGGAGCGAGAGAGATGAGGGAGGCGGTGGAGAATTAGGGCAGGAGAGACAACCGCCACTCTCCTCCCTTTTTTCTTTTAAACAATTTAACAACTTACCCTTTAGCCCCTTAACAATTTCCAAGTTTCAAAAGCAACCTCAAACCTTTCAAAACTAATGCAAACTGCATTTCCAGCCCCTTGACTTTTAAAAAACGATTATAAGACCACTTTCAAATATTTTTCTTTCATTACTTCCCCTAAGACCGAGCATGGAAAAATTTTGACTGAGCAAAACCAAGCAAACGAACATAAAATGAAATTTAAATACAATTAACTAAAGCAAAATAATAAAATAAAAATAATTTAGAGACACACAGAACACCAAACCTGTTCTGAGATGGTTCATAGGGATCAAACTGGCCTCCTTTGAACTGAAACACGTTGTTTTAGTTTTTCATTACTCGAGCATGTCCGGGTGATTGCCAGTATATTGGTTCCTCTAAAACTCATGTCCCTTATTTTCCCGGCTGTTTGTCACTTATCTTATCTTTTGGGTTCATTGATTATGCACATTTGACAGTCACACACAAATCCTAGGTAATTTAATATGTAGTGTATCAAGCACACACATTCCCTACCACATATTTTCACAATCCATATCCAAGGTCTTGAATCATTTCTCCAGATTGGTTGAGAAAAGAAAAGAACAGATCAAAAGAGATGGGTATAATATACACAGACTCATTTGATTTCAACTTAGAGGCATTTTTCAGCCAGGCGTTAACCTTTCCTCAAACACATAAGTATCATCACAAGTCAGGGCTGAAGGGTTTTGGACACTAGAGGGTCTCTTTTAGTGTGCACTTTGGCATCTTTCGGGTTTAATATAATATACAACGATCTACAAGCACGTTAGTAATCCTAACCAGGTCATTGCTCACGCAAAGCAGAGGTTAGGTTTACTAACACGTCGGTACAGTCTACACCAGGTCATTACTCACGCAAAGCAGAGGCGAGACCGACTAACGGCTTAAGCATCCCCAGGTCTTTGCTTACGCAAAATAGAGGAGACACCGATTTTTGAGAAAATTAATTGAATACCTTGGAGTCCGGCGTGTGTATCGGGAACACATGTGAAGTCAAATAGAACTTATACCTAACCTAAGTGTGCGCTTCCAGTCAAATGACATACGTTATCTTTAAGTGTGTAACACATACCTTGTTTTGGAACAGAGCCTACTGAGCATATCACTAAGGATCACGTCTTTCACTTTAGCCGTACACGTGTCAGTCATCAAAAGCCAGAAATTCATTTCATTTCCCACCAATACACAGAAACAGACAAAAAAAAAACCAATTAAAATTAAAAAGCTTTATTTAGGAGAGACATACATACTAATCTTCCCCTGCTTTTTTATTTTAAGTACACACAAATTATATTTTTTTTAAACGATAAACTTTAACAAATAAAATAAGAAAATATTGGTCTGCCAAATTGGTCAGTAAAAGAAATCATTTTCAGACCTTCCACTCACATTTCAAACTTAGCTCGGTCAAGGGCCTTTGTGAACATGTCAGAGACATTTTGGTAAGAGCTCACCCTCTCCATACGAATTAAGTTTCTCTCAAAACAGTCACGGATAAAATGGATTTAATGTCAATGTGCTTGGTTTTGGAGAACATTACCGGATTCTTCACAATTTGCACAGTAGCAGTGTTATCACAATAAATTGGAGTGCGATCAAAGTTCATACCGTAGTCAGAGAGTTGATTTTGAATCCATACCACCTGTGAGCAGCATGCGGAGGCTGCTACATACTCAGCTTCTACAGTGGAGGTTGACACCGTTTGCAGTTTTTTACACTGCCAAGAAATTAGTCTATCACCCAGGAATTGACATCCAGCCGAAGTTGATTTCCTGTCAAGAGACATACCCCCATAATTGCTGTCACAAAAAGCATATAAATCAAATTCGGAATTTTTAGGATATGAAAGTCCAAGCCGAGGCCTGCCCTTTAAATATCTAAAAATTCTTTTAACAGCAAAAAGATGAGAGAATTTAGGTTTGGACTGATATCGTGCGCATTGACAAACTACGAACATGATATCAGGCCGACTTGCCGTTAAATACATGAGCGATCAAATCATTGATCGATTACAGGTTCTCGCTCACATCCTCCCCATCTTCATCCGGAAGTAAGGCAGGCCTGGATGCCATAGGAGTTGACATGGGCTTGCTATCCTTCATATTATATATCTCCAAGATTTCATCCACATACTTCCCTTGATGAATAAGAATCCCGGTTTCATCCTGTTTCACTTGCAGAGCCAAAATGAAATTCATTTCTCCTTGCACACTCATTTCAAACTTCTTCTTCATGACTTCCTCAAATTCTGTGCACAAAGCTTCATTTGTTGCACCAAATATGATATCATTAATGTAAACCTGTGCCATGATAAAATCATCTTTGACCCTTTTTCTAAACAACATCTGATCTATTACCCCCCTTGTATATCCATTCTCCACCAAGTGCTTCGTCAGCATATCATACCACGACCGTGGTGCTTGATGCAACCCATAGAGAGCTGTATCCAGTCTATACACATGATCTGGATGTTCAGCATCCACAAAACCTGGAGGTTGCGCCACATATACCTCGTCTGCCATCTCAGCGTATAAAAATGCCGTCTTCACGTCCATCTGACGCACCGTAAAATTTATATATGATGCCACGACAAGAAATATTCGAATTGCCTCCAAACGGGCGACCGGGGCATAGACCTCGTCATAATAAATGCCTTCAACTTGCTTATATCCCTGCACAATGAGTCTTGCTTTGTTGCGAACAATTACCCTAGAATCATCTTTCTTGTTTTTATATAACCACCTGGTAGGAATGACCCTTATCTGATGGCATCGGCACCAATTCCCACACTCCCAACTTAGCAAATTGATTCCGTTCTTCATGCATTGCCTCCACCCAATTTGGATCTTTCAGCGCCATAACAATGTTGGGAGGCTCAATCTGAGAAATGAAACAAGAGAACAAACATCTGTTGATGTCCCCTGCACAACTTCTAGTAACTACACCTGAACCGACTGGGCCTATTACATTGCTTATGGGATGATCCTTATGAATTCTGAGTTCCCCAATAGCAGGCACAGAGCACACAACTGGCAAGTTGACTTCCACATTTTGTTGATCAATTAAACTACTGCCAGCAACCACGTCAACAATCACATCTTCAATAACAGATTCTTCACAATCATCTTTGACAGTGCTCGATTCACATACTCTTTCTTCAACCTTCTCTGATCCTGAAGCACATTGAATATTAGAGGGATTGACTAGATCAGGATGTCCTGCAGGATGAGTGTCATCAACTATGTCTTCTTCTTCTGGAAATATTTCTGACAACCGAAATGGTTCAAAAACTGATCCATAATTGAAAATCCAGTCAGGCCCAAATCCTGCATCGGTAGGATTTTCTTCCATCCATTCCACATTCGTCGACTCGATGATTACTAAAGTTGTCATTGTTGTAAACTCGATAAGCACTGCTTGCAGAGTAACCTACAAAATAGCAATCATCAGCTTTTGCATCAAATTTACCAACATCAGAAGAAATAAGTACAGTGCAAGGACATCCGAAGGCCCTGAAATGGCCCACTTTGGGCTTTTCATGAAAGAATACTTCATAAGGAGTTTTCTGTAAACGTTTATTGATCAACACATGATTTTGAACATGAAAGGCAGTATTGATTGCCTCTGCCTAGAAGAATATAGGAAGCTTTGAGTCGACCAACATTGTTCGAGCAGCTTTAATCAATGTACAGTTCCTTCTTTTAGCAACTCCGTTCTGTTGTGGAGTGTATGGTGCACTATACTGATGTGCAATCCCTTTAGCAGCACAGAACTGGTTCATATCTGCATTTTTGAACTCAGTGCCATTATCACTCCGAATAGCTTTCACCTTCATGTTCGTTTGATTCTCGATTAAGGTAATAAATTGCTTGATTAGATCTGGTGCCTCATACTTATTGCCCATGAAAAACACCCACGTGTATCGTGAGTAGTCATCTGTGATGACAAGGCAATATGAATATTTGCTAACACTCTTTACCGACATTGGTCCAAACAAATCCATATGCAGTAGCTGAAGAATTGCAGAAATTGAATTAAACATCTTTGGTTTGTGGGGACGTTTGTGTTGCTTCCCCTTGGCACACGCTCTACATTTTTCCACCGATACGAACTCAGAGATTGAGAGATTTCGAACATGATCTCCTTTAGCTAATTTGTTCAGGTTCTTTAAATTTGCATGGCCCAACCGCCTGTGCCACAACAATGCCAATTGTTCATTTGCCTTTGAAAGTAGACAAGCCACATCTGATGCAGGAGGATCATTCATGTTAAGGACATAGGAGTTTCCTTTCCTAGGGGTTCGCAGCAATACCCATTCATCAGGGACCTTGAATCCAGGTCTCAAAATAATACACTCCCTTTCATCAAACAGTACAGGAAACCTTCTGTCGCAGATTTGAGACACACTGAGCAGACTATGGTTAAGTTCTTGTACATAGTAGACATCTGAGAAACTAAGACAACCATTCTTCACTGTTCCTTTCTTCGTGATCCGACCTCCATTTACACCCGCAAACGACACATATCCTCCATTGAATTCATAAACATCTTGCAACAAGGATATGTCTCCGGTCATGTGCCTGGTACAACCACTATCAACATACCAGAGTATTGTTGACAGTCCTCCCAGATTGTACCTGCACGACATGCGATATCAGTTAGAAACACGTACCCAGGTCTTAGCATTTCTGGGTACTTCTTTGCTTTCGATTTTCTTTCCTGAAACATTTTCAACCTTTGGACCAATTTTTGGTCTCCATACAAGAACTTGTTTTTGATTAAGTGGAATGTTATTTTGAAATGGGGATACTTTAATTCTTTTTGGCATCGTATTATTTTTAAAGTTTCCTTCGGCCTGATTTTGATCAAAAGGTTCTTTTGCAAATTTCTGTTTCTTGTTGTAGATGCCCCTTTGAACAAACTTGTGTTTTTTAGGTTTGTCAACATTTCACTATTTTTCAGACAGTTTTGTCTTAGGTGAACCATTCAGCTTGGCCTTAGAGTTTTGCATCTTCATTGGCTTTGAGTCATGCTTCCCCTTAGACAAAACTTTCTGAAGGTTCTCTGTGTATCTGTGTACCTGACATTCCCAACAGTCGTGTTTTGACCTCCTCGATGAGATTGAGGAAAATATGGTTCATAAGGTCTGTTTAAACATGTAGCAGCAAAGTGTCCTGGTTTACCACAATTATAACAGTTCAATTTTTTAGGACCATGTATGCTACTACATTCATATGATCGTCTTGGGTAAGACGATTTCCATGAGGGCTTGTCATCCCATTTGTGAATTTTGACCTTATTTTCCTCAGGTTGAGTTAACAAACAGTATTGATCACTTTTACCCCCTTTAGGTCTGTTAAACGTAGTTACAACCTGGGATAGGTCACAAAGTCATTTGGTCGAGATTCACGCATATTTTTAACATTCATCAAACGCAACCTAGAACCATTAATCTCACCACCAAACAAACCATTCAAAGACTTAGCATTCGACTTGTTAGTTTCATTTTTATCTGACTTATTAGACACCGACACTGAAGGTTTTGAAACAGAAACAGACTCAAAAACATTGTTCTTAGTTAAACAAGCTTCAAAAGGAACAGACTTATGACACGCTTCAACCCATTTGCACTCATCATCCTTTTCTGAAATATCCTTAATTTTTACATCATCTGCACAAGAAACAGAAATGTAAGAACAAGGAATTTCAACTTTGGGTTTAGTAGGTTTTGATTCAACTTCTAGATTAGATGTTTCAGCAATCGATCCTATACTAGAATAATTCATTCTATCGATTTCTTCCAGAGTTCTTAGGGACACACCTACCAACACACTATCAAGAGGAGGACCAACTTCCTTATAATCTAGGTCTGATCTTTCAACACAATCTTCCTCAAACAAATTCCTCACAATGTCTCTAGGCATAGGGGGAGGCACACCTGTTCTCACAAGTTGCGAATTATCTGTTCCAAGTCCTGACTTATCCCGTTCAAACCTACCTTTAACAATTGCCACGGACAAACCTTTACTCTGTTCTAACATCCGTTTGCTTCTTCCTTTGTTAGTTTCATATTTAACCATTAATTCATCATACTTATGCTGCAGATCATCTAATTCACTTTTTAACTTTCCTATTTCAATTTTAGCTCGATCATACAAAATGGATTTTTCTATAGCTAAGCTATGATATTTCTTAATGTCCTCAGATTGTGCTTTCACCTTCTCTTCACTCTTAGCTGTAAGGATCGAAATCTCTCCTCACGCGATATCAAGTCCACTAATCACCGTGCGGAATCCGGTGATAAGCAATGATTCAAGAATAATCAATATAATCGATGTAAAACAAATAGAAAAGCAATAAATAACACACAAACCGATTTGAATCACTTCAAGACTTCGATTGCTAAACACCTTGAAAGCCGAAATTCTCTTAAGAATATCGGAACACCTTCGATCGCAAAACACACACAAGAACACCAAAAGAGAAGCATGTTGGGACTAAAATCTATGTGACTGACGCCATCAAATCTGTTTACCGAAGCATTCGACTGAATAATCCATGTGAAATGATTTAGAGATTGGGTTGTGATGATCGAGGCTTATGAGATCGGATCGAAGACCGTTTTCTGGAAAAGTCAACCGTTCGGGTCAACGGTCAACGTAAAAGTCAACTGAAGATCGGTTCGAGCGAGTCAAGCTTCGGATTAATTAAATCAATTTTGATTTAATTAGTATTTTATGTTATTTGCTTTTTTTGTGATTTTGTTCATTTATGTTTTCTGTTGTTAGTCACCCTCACTATATATATAGTGAGGGTGCCCATTACAAAAAAAAAGGTCTCCAAATGTGGAGATGATGATTCCTTGTAGAGTGTGAGATTTCCATTCTAGAGAGAGTGAGTCATGGATTCTAGAGAGAGAGATTGTTCTTCATAATTTCTTGTTGTAATCATTCGACTAATTGAAATCATTCGACTAATTGAAATCATTCGACTTAGTTCATAATCTTTCTTGTGTATGATTTCCTAGATTCATCTCCATCATCATCTTCTTCTCGGGGTTTTCATATCCGACCCTAGTTCTTGCTCACGATCGAGATTCTTCATGTGAAAATCGGTCCTGACAAAGCAACCCTAAACCTCTAGACTAGCTCTCCTTATATAGGAAAGCCTATGCTTGTTTAACAAGCTACAAAAATTCGACCAATAGGGCCTATTTACGACCAACCACAAGCCCACACAACCCATTTACATGTTTTAACCCAATTACAATTCAACTAGCCCAAAAGTATTTCTAATGCAAAAGCCTCACAAATTCTAGACTCTACAATCTTCCCCTAGGCTTTAGCATTAGACAGCATTCACATTCGAAACTTCTTCGACAGATGCATAGTAGCCGGATCATACCATAGTTCTTTAGCAACAATTTCTGCCACAACTCGAGTATATCACTTGGCATATTCTTTAGTATCTTTGTTACACTCAATTTGATGCTTGGCCAGTACCAATATATATCTTTCTTATGAAACCTCATCAAGTCATGAACTTCCATGACACTCATCGTCTTCGATTTGCAAAGAATTTTTGCTTCTCCAGAATAATCACTATATGCCCAAGTTTGGAAGTCATGTAAACAATCTTCATGATGTCTCATTGGCAAGGGTATAGTTTTAGTCTTCTCAGTCGGCGGATACAAAACATTAGTGAACTTCTTTCCAGTGACATTCTCCTTTCCATGAACACTCTTCTTTCCATCCCACTTGAATACACCCCTGTATTTCTTAACATATGACTTATTGTGAGGAAAATCTTCAAATCTCTTGAACTTGCTACGCACTACATTTTCCAACTTTTTGTAAAAATATTTAGCCTGTTCATTCTATGATGGGTGAGAATGGTGCCTTGTAAATCATAGTCAGATCCACATTAGTCCAGGAGTAAAACTGGGTTTAGCATTTGTACTATTCCAATGGACATTGACCCTTTCTCTGCATAACAAACATATTCTTTTCTGTGACAATCCGTCTTTTCCGACCTTTTTCTAATTTAACATAAACCTAAACTGTAATAAATGTTGTGTGAACATTTATGTGTTGACCTTATCAACTAGGGTTTGTGTAACCATCACTATACGAGCATGCAATTAAGTCTAGACGTTTGATATTCTATGATTTTATTTAAAATTGTATGTTGTGATTTCATGTGAACGTCCTCTCATTTCATGTGATGAGTTAACTTATTATTTTATGTGATATATATATATATTTATATATATATATATATATAGAGAGAGAGAGAGAGAGAGAGAGACACACACACACACACACACTATATTCTATGATTTTATGTGACAACGTGTCAGGTAACTATAATAGAGTTTTATGATTTTACGAGAGTATATATATTCGTATTGTCATGCATGATTTTGGGTTCATCAATTTATGTGAACTCAAAAATATATTTATGGAGTATAAATATGTGAACTTATGAGAGCAAATCAAGATTTATAATTTTTTTTTCTATTTAGACGTTATACGTTAAATATGTTTTGACATGCACGCATATATCCATCGTCAAGTTATTCTCGTTAACCCCGTTAGAGCTGTTAACGGTTTGTAACCTAGAGGGACCACTTTTGCCAAATTCAAAACCTTCTTTTTATTAAGCAAACTTTGAGGGGCAACTCAAACACCCCTGGTGTAAATCTGTGAAGGACTCCTTTTGACATTTCCGTAAACTCGATTTGAATGCACAGCTTAAATAACGATTTTTCTAATTTCAGTAACCATCGCTACATTAATTCCGATTGTTGATCTCCACCGGTTATGAATCCTATCGGCCACCCTTAAACTTGAACCAACAAATCAGTAAATCTAAATCATTTGTACACCAAAAAGAACATCAAGCTCCCAAAGCACCCTCATGAATCACCGATGGGAAAAAAAAGAATGAAAAAAAAGAGACCGACGAACCACCGCCGCAAAGAAAACCTGCAACCGCACACCTCCTTTTTTAGTGACGTTCACCACTGTTGTGCCCCGTCGGAGTTGCACCACTATCCTACATGAAACCAACAGCGTCAAGGAGTATCACAAGTCCACTTCCGGTGTCGGGTTTCGGTCGTCATTCAAGATTATATTGTGTTACGTTACGAATTCGTATCGGCATTTGAGGTATTCTTTTAAACCCACTGTGTGTTCAGTTTTTAGCATTCGTCGTTCATAAAATTGTCCTTGCGAAAGCTTCTGTAATTTTTGTGTTCATCAATGGAGGATCGGGCATGGTAGGGTTATGGGTGAGGAAGAAGACAACCGATCCATATGGATTATATATTTCGTGTGTTGGATTAAAACAAGTTAGTTGGGTTGTCCGGGTGGTTGGGGTGCAGAGTCTCAATTGGAAGGTCCGCGGGTTGAAGACCCGGGTACCACCTTTTTTCCTTTTTTTTTCTTCCTGAAAAACCCGATTCAAGTCACAATGTAAACTCAAATATATTTCTGATCGAATTGCTAACCAAACACGAGTCCAGCCCAATGGCTAGGCTGTAGTCACGTAATCTGGAGGTCACGGGTTCGAACCCGGTGACCCCTATTCTTTTCTATTTCATCATTTTTGGCATATACTTGGATTTATTTGACTCAAAACCACCCACCAATCGTTCCCTATGTCTTTTTGGATTTACTAATTAATCGATTTAATATTAGTTATAGCTACTTTTTAGCTGAGCCAGTCAGATTTGCTTTCCGTTTCAAGCAGTGATAGTACGGGTGATGGGGGAGGCAGAGCGACGACGAGCGGAGGTGGCGATGGTCGCCTGAGTTATTGGTGAGGTGAACGAAGACAACCCTACGCCATCACTGTTGTTTTTCATTCCGAGGGGAAAATCGCGACCAAATGCGAATATGGGAGAGATAGGGGAACAATCGGAGGTTGTCGAGGTTCGCCAAGGGTCGTCGCTGTGACTGGCCGGACCAGGTTTCTATGGTGGGGATGGCGGAGGGAGAAATAGGACGTCTGGATGGGAAAGAGGATGTGGGTGGCTGGGGGATGAGGTGGTGGCGTAGCGGTGGTGATAAGGTGATGGTGAGCCGGCAGTGATGGGGTGGTAGTGTAGCAGCAGTTATGGTGAGAGAGGGGATGGTGAAGATATTTTATTAGGTTTGATAAATTACATATTTGGTCCCTGTAATAAAATAAATTCATTAATTTACATAAATAGTCCTTTATGTGGAAAATGGCTAAAACACCTCATAGTTAATAGAAAAATCAAACATCGTTAGTCCTAAGGACTCAAATGGTCAAAACATGCAACCATGAGGCGATATTTGTTAATAATCTGAAAAATAGACTTAAAGGGTTAAAATCGACAAACCATAGGGATGCAAATCGTATTTAATTCTTTGTCTATTGTTATATATAGCTATTTAAATTTAAATTGCTAAAAATAACTATTTCGTTGTCTTTGAAATTTTTATTAATGCACATTTTTTTACTAAACAAACTTCAAATGCATAAGCAACCTATAAAAAGTTAATATTATTTTATATATGATGACGTATGTCCGGTTGGGATGACGTCACAGTCATCACTAACAAACAATGCAACACTCAATTCATAGAATCGACCGACCTGCAAGTCGAGCGGTCGGTACACCTATTGTCCAATAAGGACCAATAAACCAATGCTTAACACAAACACCGGCCGGACACTAGCCGCTCGATGGGGCTCACTGATCAAGAGGATTATCTGAAATAGTTACTGTAGCACTTTGACCCGACCATCAGGCCAGATGCGCAGTATACCTGTTCGGGTAACACCACATTTATTACACACCAAGACAGAGGTTGAGTGTTATAAATACCCCCAACCACCAGGTAAGTTACACATTCATTAATCCTCATTCATCCTTCATCTTGATCAAAACCTCATATTCTTATTCTCACGCCCAAGCTTGGTCGAAGGACACCATATCCTGTCCTCCAAAAACAACGACATTTTTGTTTTACAGGTAAGCAAAGAAGACCCCAAGTGCTCCACTCGGGTCCTGATTCATTGCATCAGTCATTCGGTAGTTTCGCTAGACAAGCGGTCCGTCCTAGATCTTCCTATCCGACCGTCTAGGGTAGCCCGATTCTACATTGGCGCCATCCGCACGGTATTTCATCAATACAACATGTTAGAGAACTCAAATATGGAAATCGATACTGGTGTAGCCTTCAACACCCCATGGGGAAATCGACCGACCGATGGCATATTGGAAGCAACAGACTCCACGGTCCTGACTATGACACCAGAGCTAGTCAGGAGAAACTTTCTCCACATCAGACAAGTCATGAATGACTACGTTACAACATAAAGACTGAAGGAAATATGTATACAGTTATCGTACGATGATGAGGGTCAACACGTCAGCAATACAATACTAGCTCTAACAAGCATAACAAATGTCCTAGGACCAATGACAATAGTAACAGACAACACACGGGTGTTAGTTATGGCAAACAGCTCCACGCCACTGTCAACCGGCACAACCACAATCGGGTCGGGTGACACAACCACAAACTCAGGAATGTTAACATTGATCACTTCATTCGGTGCAACGAGCTTTGTCGACCCGTCTCACCTGTACGGATACCAGCCATATTAGCCGATCTTCCAAGGGCAACAGTATTACCCACATTCAGCCTTTACACCCCATACGGGCCGCATGCATTCCAGATGCCTTTCACTTCACCCTTTTCCTGACCTAAAAGCGGACACACCCGTCCACCTATCTACGGATCAAACTTCCGGTCGGGCATCACCACAGCAGCTACAACCCAAACAACCCCAGTAAACGGGGTACATGGCACAACCGCTGACGACTTGTCATTGCCATACATACTGGAAGAGGAAACCAAATTCACAGACCCTTTTTATTAAAAGTTTATTATTAACTTTTTGAGCCAAACGTGCTCTACGTATCACAGATGATTTAAGGAGTCAAAATCTCATCAACCGGACTTGTGACACCCGGTTGGGGGACGATGCATGATCCTTCGGTGACTTGCAACCCATGCTACATGATACGTTCGGGGTCCTTATGTCTATGTAAGCAAACCCGGCTGACCACGTAGGTGCAGGCTGAAAGTAATTGGTTGGGAATAAGTGTTGGTAATATTTTGTCACTTCACAGAAGCCGAATAGGTACGTATTTGTGAACTTGGCTATGGTTACGTCGGACATACACCTATGGAGAGCTAGGTATGAAAGAAATGGACCATAATCTTCTAAAAAGATTATTTTTATAATAAAATAATTCGGCACGCAGAGTTGTTCCTCTGCTGGTTCATGACGGCGTGTCGAGTGTAATAGTTACCTGACCAAGGGACCCTACAACTAAGTGGCATTACACCATATAGTTTGTCCGCTAGCATCACCTTTCCTCGGGGTTCGTACTCCTCGCAGACGATCGCCCGTGTGGATGGTGAATCAGCCTAAGATTCTGAAAGGTGGTTGGTCGTCTGCTAGTGAACAATCTTAAGCGGGATTATAAATGACCATTCAACCTTTCTCAACCACTGGTAAGTTCTCCTAAGTAATATTAACTTTGATTCACATTACTTTAAAAACACCATCTTATTAGATTTTTATTTTATTTTATTTTTATCAAAATCTTTCTAACTTATTAAAAGTTTAAATCTGGTTGGATGTTGACAGCGGGCTAAGCATCCACAAGTTTCCATTTTCCATTGTGTCCTTGAACGATCCCGATTCAACTTACCACTACTATACTGCTCCATGATGGGTGCACTTGCCCGTGTACTGTGGTGAAATAGTAGTTGTCAACTCAGTCGTGTTTTATAAATTTAAAAGCTTAAACCCTTCTAAAAATGTACGAAAAATATTGCCATATTTTATATATACCTCAGCACACACCAAGCTTTTGGCGCCATTGACGGGGACACAAACGAGAAATTAGAGAAAAGTCTAAGTCGGCAGCCCAGCTATTAGTTTAATTTAATTTTTTTAGAAATTTTCTTTTCTTTTCTTTTTATTTTTTTACTGTTTTCTTCTACTCATCTATTTTTCTCTGAGAAGTGTTTTAAGGATGGATAATAATCCGGAGGAATACTTCAATTATAACGATGGACGGCCTTAGTCTGTATCGAGCATAATCTGTGGTGGTCCCCATTACTCTCGGGACTGCTACATTTTAGTGAGAACGGCTGCGTTCTTGCGAGTGGATGAACCACCAGGCGAAAGTCCAAGCCATCGTTACGATTCTTTTTCACAGTCTTCGCAAAATAATACTTTTTGTCATAATACTAACCAATCTGAGCTACACCACGACTATTGGCAAGAAGATATCAGGTTGCAAGATTCGGAAAATGAATCAACTTCAACACCTTCTCACTCTACATCTTGTTCTCATGATTTTTTCTTCATCTGCCTGGATGTAATGAGCAAAGCTCAAAACATTCAAACTTTTCCCATGCACCCCAGACAAACAATCCGCCTTATATTCGACATAAAACAGACCTCGAAGAAACCACGAAAAGAATGCTAGAACATATAAAGGTTCTAGAGGACTATTTTAGTCGAATAAAGGAGGAAGAAAAAGAAGAAATCATAGTCAGAGAAGTTGTCTCAGATCCTACCATCTCAAAAGCCCATCTCATTTCAGCAAGTCTTAAAGAAAAGGAGTGGGATGAAACCCCTTCTATTAAGTATCCTGATCCCCAAGAACCGGTAAAAAAGACGGAAGAAATGACAATTCCATCATCGTCAAACAGTAAGAGTAAGTCTTTTCCAACTCAGGTACACATTTCTTCACCTTCCTTTAAAATTTTGTCTAGTATACCAACTAATGCAAGATTTTTCAAGAAATGTTCACCAAAACTTGAAGAATTACAGCATGTTATACTTACTAAAGAACAGTCATTACATTTTAGAAACCTTTTTGATAAAAACTCAATCCCATCTTTTATCAAAAAGAGAATACACATTGCTATAATTGATGATAGTTTTCTAATAAATATAATATCACCTCCATGCTTGATAAACTTGAGTTAGGTGAAATAACCCCTTTTTGTATGCCGTTCATTCTTTCTGATCGATCTGTCTGACTATCGAAAGGAATCATCAAAGATGGCGTAATCCAAGTCGACAACGTTAAAATCCCATCTGATTTTGTCATCCTTGATGACACTCCCTTAGTTTTCGGAAGACTCCTTTTAGAAACTTGGCGAACCGTGACCAGCCCGGACAACAGTGAAATGACACTCCGACTCGGAGATCACACGCTTTCTGTTAAGATTGAGAGATCCCTAAAATATCTTGCATCTGATGACCCTCCTTGGCTGCAAGAAGTAGAAGAAGATGAACTCACCCAGAACGCCCTGGAAGAGGAGAAGAACCCATCTCCTGATTTTGATCACTCGACGCCTAAGTCACTCCAAGCTATTCAAGCCAACCCAGAAACGAAAAATTCTAACAGCACGTCAGCAGCTGCAGATCAACCTACTCTGGAACAGAAGGACCCCCCAAAACATATGGAGTACACGTTTTTGGACGACGATCGCAACTTTCCTGTAATCATTTTCGCACGCCTAATCTAACAAGAAAAGGAAACACCACTTCTTGTTTTGTATAAGCACATAAATGTTATTGCATGGAGGCTCTCTGATATCAAAGGAATTAGCCCATCGTTTTGTACTCATAAATTCTTATGGAGGACGTATATAGACCTGTTTTCCAGCCACAAAGAAGGGTAAATCCCAATGTTCAAGAGGTGGTAAAGAAATAAGTCGTCAAACTTCTAGACACCAGACTTATATACCCTATATCTGATAGCCCTTGGGTTAGCCCTGTTCAGGTGGTGCCCAAGAAAGGTGGAATGATTGTCATAACCAATGACAAAGATGAAATCATTCCTACTCGCACAATCACTGGCTGGAGAGTTTGTATAGACTACAGAAGGGTAAATGATGCCACCAGAAAGGGCCATTTTCCTCAGCCATTCATAGACCAAATGCTCGAACGTTTGTCTGGATATATGTACTATTGCTTTCTTGACGGTTTGTCAGGGTACTTTCAAGTCCCTATAGACCTAGAGGACCAAGAGAAAACAACATTTACATGTCCATATGGCACTTTCGCCTACAGACGTATGCCCTTCGGCTTATGTAATGCTCCTTCTACTTTTCAGCGTTGTATGGTTCCCATTTTCCACGATATGATTGAAAAATCCATGGAAGTTTTCATGGATAACTTTTCGGTTTTTGACAACTTGTTTGATCATTGTCTACAAAATCTAGAGGCAATGCTCGCCTGATGTGAAGAAACTCACCTAGCCCTAAATTGGGAAAAATGTCATTTTATGGTTCAAGAAGGCATATTTCTTGGTCATAAAGTTTTCCAAGCTAGATTAGAGGTAGAGAAAGCCAAAATATATACTATCTCTCGTCTGCCACCACTATCTTCCATCCGTGATATTCGTAGTTTCCTTGGACATGCAGGATTCTACCACCATTTTTATCAAAGACTTCTCCAAGATCTCAAGGCCTTTGACAAAAACTGCTGGAAAAAGAAGCTGTTTTCAGTTTCGACCAAGGTTGTCTGGAAGCCTTCACCCTCCTTAAAGATAAACTGGTACGTGCACTAATCATGACTACTCTAGACTAGTGTGTTTCGTTTGAGATCATTTGTGATGCAAGTGACTACGATGTGTGGGAAGTGTTAGGTCAACGAAAAGATAAGCATTTCCATCCTATTTACTATGCCAGTAAAACGCTTAACGATTCCCAGGGAATTACACAATTACTGAAAAGGAATTGTTGGCGGTAGTATTTGCTTTCGATAAATTTCGTTCATATCTGGTGTTATCCAAAACCATTGTTTTCATCGATAATGCATCCATCAAATATCTCTTTAAGAAGCAAGACACTAAACCACAACTAATTCGTTGGATCCATCTGCTTCAGGAACTTGACATTGAGATTCGAGACAAGAGAGGCGCTAAAAACACTGCCACTGATCACCTATCCAGAATCAAAAGTGATGCTCAGTCTTCAGGAGAAATAAATGAAAGATTTCTGACAGAATACCTTAAAAGAGTGGACTCTTCTGCAGAACCCTGGTTTGCAGACATGACAAACTACTTATCAAGTGGCTTTGTATGTAGAGGGTTAACACATCAACAACGGAGAAAATTGTTCGCTGATGCTAAACATTTCATGTGGGAAGACCCGTATCTATTTAAGATATGCGCCAAACAACTAATTAGAAGATGTGTATACGGTGTTGAGACCACTAGCATACTTAAACATTGTCACTCTGGACCTTGTGGAGGACACCACGGAGCTAACTCCACAGCCAGAAAAGTCCTACACTCTGGATTCTATTGGCCAACCATATACCAAGATGCTCACAGAATGGCACAAACTTGTGACGCTTGTCAAAGGTCTGGAAAGATCTCCTTGCATAATGAGATGCCCCAGAATAACATCCAAATCTGTGAAGTCTTCGAGGTATGGAGACTCGACTTTACGGGACCATTCCCAACTTCTAAAGGAAACAACTACATTCTTGTGGTCATAGCTTACGTTTCCAATTGAGTTGAAGCTGAAGCTTTAGCTACAAACGATGGTCGAGTAGTTGTCAAGTTTCTTAAAAAGTTGTTTTCTAGATTCAGAACTCCTAAAGCACTAATCAGCGATAGAGGTACACACTTCTGTAACCATCAAGAGTTCTATTTCGGTATGGAGTAATCCGTAGAGTTTCCACAGCTTACCATCCCCAAACAAGATCAAGCTGAAGTCACTAACCGAGGTATCACACGAATTTTAGAAAGAGCGGTTGGTAATCACTGGAAGGATTGGGCCAAAAACTCGATGATGCTCAATAGGCATTTCGAAGTGCCTATAAAAATACAATGGGAACTACCCCGTATCGGATGGTTTAAGGCAAAGCCTGCCATCTTCCTATTGAATTGGAGCATAAGGCATACTACACCTTTCGCACTATAAACATGGATCTACAAAAAGCAGGTCAACATCGGCTCGGTCAACTCACCAAACTCGAAGAATTACGTGGCCAAGCCTATGCAAACTCCAGCATCTACAAAGACCGAACCAAGAAATACTAAGATTCGCGTCTAAAGAAGCTAAGAAAAATTCAAGAGGGAGATAGGGTTTTGTTATACAACTCCTGTTTAAGGCTTTTCCCCAGAAAGCTAAAGTCTAGATGGACAGGGCCATACACAGTGACACGTGTTTATCCATACGGTGCTGTTGACATACAAGGAAAAGACGGTTTATCATTCAAAGTCAATGGCCACCACCCTTAAACTCTATGAAGGTGTTTTCGATTGTAACAACGAAACCCTTTCGCTAAAGGAGGACCAGCATAGTGTGTCCTCGGGTCCGGCCTAGGGCCCAAAAATAAAATTAGGCCACTTATCCGTAGTTTAAAGTAGTTAGAAATAAAAATCAAAATTTTCTGGCCAATGTTAGTTTGACACGCCCCGTTTTGAGTTTGGCATGCCCCATTTCATAGTCCATGACAGTGTCAGTATGAACTTTGGAATCTTCTGAATGTCTGACAGTTTGGCACGCCCCATGCCCACCGTGCAGAAGCTGTATATTGACAGTTTCCAGCCAAATTTTGGCCATACTTGACTCACATTCTTCCCCCATCACTTTCAAAGCAAGGAGTAGGACCATAATTTACACATACCTAACTAGGTAACCTCCTTTTTTAACATTCCTTTTGATCTTTTTAGCCACTCCAAAAGTGGGCATGAACATGAAGAACATTCATGTTCTATATGTGTTCATCTCATGTTGTTCTTTGTTTTTCATGCAAGATGTTAACCATGCTACATCAAAACACATAAAAACCTCACTTTTAGGTGTTTTGAACTCATCTAAAACACTTCAAAAGCATGGCTAAACACTCCTCTAAACATCTTTGAGTTTAGAAGCTTAAAATCCAGAAAAAAACATGACTTCCTTTAAATTTTTAAAGTGAAAATCATTCACCCGACATCACAACACGCCCCTTGTTGAACTTGACATGGGTCGTGCCATGCTCACCAACTTGCATGTGATATGATGTTTTCTGATTTTTTTTAGTTATAACGGTCTCCGGTGGAACCAACAATAACAATGGAACTCCCCCTGTGATCAACACCCTCATTTAACAATGCATGACCCTTCGTCATGACCTCGATGAAGCTTATGAAAGGGAGTTGGAGATGAATGGGAGAATCAACTTCTTGACAATTTCATTTGAGTTCCTTGCAGGTTGCCTCGCTGATCTCACCGAGAGGCTTGCCCCGGTCCTCGAACCTCAGTTTGTCCCCTCGGACGCCCCATTGCCCGAGGAGGAAGTGGGAGAGAACACCATCCGAGAGCCTTACAATAGTGACTACATGCTTGTCACTGCTCCGATCCTAGATGACTTTGTTGATGACTTTATCATCAACCTAGCTGACGATGATGATGTTCCCCATCTCCCAACGATCTCGGTGGTCGTTAAGGAGGCGAGGCCTTAAAGTAGCTTGTAGGAAGCATGAATAAGTAGCTTAGTAAGATTGAATAATTTGTTTATGATGTTGGTGGTATGTGAACTATGACATTCTGAAGCAGAAATATTTTGATGGATGTTTTTATTACATTTGGGTTTGATCTTGGAACCCAATGTAATTGATAAAACATTTATGTAGGAATTATGTAATAGCTTAATTTAGTACAGTAGTTAATGTTAATCTAGTAGTTTATGTTTAGTATTTAATCTTTGTTTTTAGTTTAATCTTTTTGAGCAAGTTGAGCAGGTACCGGTCCATTTGATATGCTATTTAGACCGGGAGGTCACAAGGCATGGCGTGGTAACCATTCCACGGGTTCGTTTGTCAGAAAACTGAGGAAGTGCTACCCAAAATTTTCTAACCCAAACTTTTTTTCATTTTCTATTGTCTCTCTTTTTACTAGTGTACGAGTACATTCAAGACAATGTACATTTTAAGTGTGGGGACGGGAAAATTCTAGAAAATGTTTTGAGGACTTAAACATTTTCCTTGTCCAGATTCAAGCCTTACACAAAACTCGTTAAAAATGGGCCTTGGTAACACCTAAATTTTTCAAAAAGTTTGATGTCTTAAACGGAACGATGCGCGTAAAAGTCTTCCTCCAAATTATATAAACCTCAAATTCCATTGAATTATAAGAACTTTTCGAAAAAAATTGAAATATCCTTTATAACAAGTGGAACAAATTTATTTTTGAATAAGTTTATATTTCCCCTTCCAGTGAGAATTTGATCCTATTATAGAATGATCACCTATAAGCATGCTCGTTTATTCCTTCATTGAGAGAAACCTGGTGATTCGACAGAGGTAGAACTTGACACGTGGATATGTTCCAAAATAGACAAAATTGGAAACACATACTTTAAATGATTGAGGAACCTAGGATTTTTCCCACCTTTTATCTCTCAAAACCCCCATGTTCCTTCACTCCATAAACAATTTTCCCTAGTTCGCCCCTTTGGGCCTAAACCTTTTCATTTCAAAACTCCCATCTCGCTCTTGCAATCTCCCTTGTTGCAAGAACAACCTATTCCTCTTTAATTTCCAAATTCATTTTCGTAAACAGCAGTTGTTTTATAAATCCAAATTCAGTGACTTTTCTAGTTTCAATAAAGGCTTCGATGTTGATCCAAAGGTCCTGGATCCTCACCCAGTTGCTTCTTTTCTCTTGAAAATAAAATAAATAAAAAGTGAGAGAGTTTGCTTAAATAAAGGGAAGTCCCAACATGTTCCCATGATTAAAAAAAAAGAGCAGTCAGAGAACTCTAAAGATAGTCTATTCTTTTGAAAAGTCATAAAAACCAGGATTAAAAAAAAAACCACTAATTTACATGTTTTGCCCTTACCTTTAAAACACATATCCAAACCCTACCCCAAGTCTCCCCTTTTCAAGCCCTCATGATATATATATGTGTGTCCTAGTGAGACCTGTGGAGGTTCAATCGCATGTCAAGCCTATGCTCTCTGATTATCTTTGCCCATGTATGAGTGTTCACCCAAAATGAACAAGAGAATACCCTGAGTGCTGAGTGATCATTCGTGAGGTTATGAATTTAGTTAAAAATAAATTTTACTAGGCTTTTCATAAAATTTTGTATTTCAAATAAACAAGAAAAAAAGAGAAAATAATTCAATGGAATGAGACGTCAAAAATAAGACGGAGGACTACTTTTATACTGTATAGTTTGTATAAGGCACAAGCTAATGAAACCATTAGGGACTCCAGGCCTATTTCATGTAGAATTTTGCTTGAGGAAAAGCAAACGTTTAAGTGTGGGGATGTTTAATATGCATCAATATATACATGTTTTTATAATAAATATCTCCCACATTTTGGTTTAATTATGAGTTACTAACATCAAAACAAAGCTATTTTATTTTCTTTTTGGTTTTTCTGGATACAAAAAGCTGGAATCACAAAAGGAATGAACTATAGACGAAAGAAGATAAAATATACAAAGTTCCAAGTTTCTGCTAATCCAGCACGCCCCGTGCTAAACCTCGAGATCTCGTTCTGACCGAGCTCTGCATCACACGACCCCTCTAACTCAACACTGCCTACCCCATGCCCCTGGTGCCCGACAGTGCACAGCCCGTGCCAAACTTGGAACTTGCCTATAAAAGGAGTCCTCCTCCTCCATTCCATTTTGCTCAATTCTTTCCTCCTCTCTTTTACTATAGTTCAGCCATTTGGCGTTTTTAATGTTTTGTAATCAGGTTTATAAGAAATATAACTTAAGTAAGAATTTGTAAGCCTTTGTCTATGAAATCTTCTCTTTCTCTAAAGCAAATTTTAAAAGCCATGATTGGCTAAACCCTTATACTTACTTAGGAACTAACAAACCTTTGTTGGGTTGGTTGATGGCTTTATAAACTTGTTTAAGGTGTGTTTAATGACTTTATGCAAACCCCTTTTATTGAAAGTTTATTATTAACTTTTTGAACTAAACGTGCCCTACGTATCACAGACGATTTGAGGAGTCGAAATCTCATCAACCGGAATTGTGACACCCGGTTGGGGGACGATGCATGATCCTTCGGGTGACTTGCGCCCCATGTTACATGATACGTTCAGGGTCCTTATGTCTATGTAAGCAAACCCGGCTGACCACACAAGTGCGGGCTGAAAGTAATTGGTTGGGAATAAGGGTTGGTAATATTTTGTCACTTCACGAAAGATGAATAGGTACGTGTTTGTGAATTTGGCTATGGTTACGCCGGACATACACCTGCGGAGAGCTAGGTATGAAAGAAATATACCATAGTCCCTTAAAATATAATTTTTGCAATAAAATAATCCGGCACGCAGGGTTGTTCCCCTGCTGGTTCATGACGACATGTCGAGTGTAACGGTTGCCTGACCAAGGGTCCCGAAGAGAACATTTTGGATCAAATGGAACGATGGGTTTTGATAAATCCAAGATAAAGTGTTACAAATGTTCAAATCTTGGACACCTTTCTAGAGAATGTCAACAAGCTTATACTCACAAATCTAAGTCAAAAGCTACTAATGGTTCTTAACAATCATCAAGCAATTCATATACAACAGCATTGACTGCTCTGGGATGATAAAAACTATAATTGGGGTAAAGTCTTTCTTGATAAATCAGCTTTGATTGTCACACATGAGCAAGATGAGTATTATTCTGATTCAAGTTCTTATGAGTCTGCTGAAAATGAAACATTTGAGTCTAAGATTGAAAGTTTGTTAAAGGAAAATGAGAGATTATTGAAAGAAAATGATTCATTGGTAAAGGAAGTTACGATGCTTACCGTAGTTCTTCAACTGGTAAAGGAAGATTTGGAAAAATCTAAAAAGGATGGGAAAGATCATGAAGCAAAGAATGCCAAGTTAGTTATAGAAAAGGATGAGTTGGTTAAAGAAGTTCTGAAATGGAAAGATGAAGCAGAAGATGCTGCTAATGATTTTCAAAATCTGTTTGAAAAGTAAAAAATGAAGCTTGATCTGCTTACCAAGACTTCTGATGAGTATGCTGCTAAATATGAAGCTTATCAAATTGACTTGGAGAAGTTAGTGGATGAAAAGAGATAATTAGTAAGTGTGAATAAAGTGCAAGCTGCAAATCTTGAAATTCAGAAACGAAACGAAGACAAATGGAAGAAAGAATTGTATGCTGAGTTAGATAATCTTTGACTGTATAAATTTGAAACTCACAAAGTTGCTAAGAGATTGATAACTACTGAAAAGGAAATGGCTCAAGCACAACAAAAGATCTCTAATTTGAAGATCCAAGTGATTGATGCAAATCATCTTTCGAATAATGTCACCAATTCACAATCTTTCACAAGTTTCTTAGCGAATAATGAAAATTTTGAAAAGATGTTTGACAAAACAGCGTCACCCCCAGCTTGTATCAAAGAAGCGGTTAATAATGTGAAAGAAAAAGTTGAAGAATGTGATTATTCGAAATTTTCATCATCATCAAATTCAGAAGAAGACTAAGTCGTGAAGGAAAAGAATAACAAGAAAGTGGCAAAGAATGCTGAGAATTCTAAAGCTCCATAGTTTGTGTCTAGTTCGACGTCAACAGAAACTGAAAAGTCAGTGACTTCTAGTTAGAAAATTTGTTCTCAACCAGATTTTAATGAGACAATTTTCTATGAACAGAAAAATGTTCAAGAAGTCAAAGCTGAATTTTCTCGTCTCGCGAAGAATGGGCATAAATCATCTGAGAAGAAAAGTTCTAGTAAACATTTGGGTTTGGGATTCAACTCAAAGAAAGTTGAAAATTGTACGATTCAAGATCCAAAACTACAAAATTTGAAGAAAATGAAGTTTAAGAAAGTTAAGAAAGAAGTGTTCAAGGCTGAGAAAGTTCAACCCGAAAGGTTTGACAAACATAAGGGTTCGGAACAAATATTTTCTGACAATGAACTTCCACTTCATTGCGTTGATGCTCAAAAGATTTCAGAAGTGTTTGTGAAAGATGCTGGTCCAAAGAACAAGCAGAAACAAGCTGCTAAATTTTCTTCTGATGGTTCTACTTCAAAAAGCCCAACTTCCAAATGGGTTCATGATCATCGACATCAGGTATATGATATATTTTATGATCATTTTGGAGATAGAAATGTTTGTGAAGTTGTACACGTACATAAACAGTCGGACAAAGCTAGTCGTTTGTGCTACAATTGTCGTCAAAAAGGACATATGGCACGCGATTGTCCTTTTCCTACTGTTTTCCATCAAAAACAAAAAATTCCGGTTGTGGGTAAATCTGCCAAACCAGTGTTTCTTGAAGAACATGGCTGAGTTTTTTTTATGAATTTCAACCTACATTCTTTAAAAAAACAAGAAAGATTTATTCCTAAATTTTCAAAGATTCAAATTGTATGTTGTTCATCACAGTCACCTGTGATAGTTTCAATAAAAACTGAATTACCAAAACAACAACAACAATGGAAACCTAAGGTGGTTTCTAAGCACAACCAGGACATTGGTCGACCAGAAGCACTTCGCTTCGGGTCATTTATAAACTGATGAGTTTGACCAGTGTGCAGGTACTTATAGAAGACCTATCGACGATTAAAAAGTTGTTGATGGAGGAGTATTCTGCTTAACTTAAATTTCATGCTATATCTTTCTAACCTGAAAGTTTTCTGGAACTCTAAAATGCAAGGTATCCGTGTTGGTTGATCAATTTTCTTTTGTTGCATTTCGTTTTGTTGTTTCCGGAAGAAATTTGACAAAGGCAAAAAATAGTGTCTTGTTTTTAATAATTGAAAATTCCAAAAATAGAGTTTTTCATTTTAAGGGGGGGGGGGGGGTAATTGCATGTTATTGGGGAGAATGTGAATACATGCAAAATATATGGAGAAGGTGAATACATGCAAAATATATCAAATTTTGAGAAATTGATCAATGGGAAATGATGGTACATTGGCTTACGTATTTGAATCATGGACAGAGTAGATGAAAAGGCCATAAGATCGTTGTTTGATGTGCTTGGTAGTCTCGACAAATCAGAAAGTATTCAGATGTGATATACACTAAATACTAATGCTTTACCATGTGGATAACATCTTGAAGCTTATTTCATGACAAAAAGAAAAATAAGTGTGAAAACAAAATGAGAAGTCACTATGTATACGTATGTTCATTTTGCAAAGATTTATACTTGTTTGATTTTCTTTATTTTCTCAAATGATCGGACTTTCTTTGCGTGCTCACAAGGCCGACCTGATTGTTGTTCGTTGAGGTTCTGCTTTATTTTCTTTGGAGTTTCGTATAATTCATCGGACTTTCTCTACTTGTCCACAAGACCGACCTGATCGTTATTGAATTATACAATTTCAACTTGTTTTATCTTTTTTTTTTGTTAAATCCGATGCCTTATCTGCGTATCGAAAGACCGACCTTAAGGTAGACGATTTAACATTTTTATTTCTTTTTGCATGGAACACAGTTGACGATATCATGAAAAACAATATGCTATGTGATAATCACAAGTGTAATCACACGAGAAAAAGAAAAATGTCTGAATATGACTGATAGTGTTGGATACACTGGTCAAAGAAAATCTAATCAATATCTTAACATATCCAGATGTTATGAGTATGATTCTGCCTGAGTTTAAGATGGACAACTTATACCAGCAATCAACATGACTATGTGCTTCAATTAGTTGTAATTGAAGTGTAGTTCAGTGCGTTATGATCAATATGATCCCATATAGTGATCTTTCTCATACCAAAAATATTGTTTGATTTTGTATTGCAATTTCATTTCATTTTCAGAAATGTACAAAAAGATTTTTGGTGTGTTTTAGCATATGTTTAAAAAATCAAAAAGATTTTAGGTTTGTTTTAATATAAATTTTTCTAAAAGCCAAATAGAGTTTTTTCTGCTTTATTTTTTTATCTGATCAACACGCGATACAAATAATTTTTCAAAATCATATCTTGGAGTCTCGAAGAGACGTTTTGCGCCGAGATTATTATAATTGAACAAGTTGCTAAGTGAAAGAGATGTCACAACTTCAAGTCTTCTGAAGCTGCTGATAAAGATGGAAACACACTGTGCATCGTCAAAGTATTCAAGATCAAGCTACCATCAAGTTGAGGGAGATTTTGTTCGAAGAATATGTTCTAATTGGTGAACAGATACTGCACACGTCGAGGGGGAGTTTGTTGATGCATAATTTGTGCGTCGTGTGAAGTATCTAATTAAGACGATGTAAAGAACAAGACAAAGCAAGAGGGTTGCCATCCGAACAGGATCCGACAGTTCGAATCAGGCGAACCGCCAGTTCACCTGGGGTTCGTCCAGTCGGGTATATATAGATGTTTTATCTTTGTTTTCAAAAATGGGGAGAGAGAGGACTGAGTCTAAGTGTGTGTTTCAAGGTGTTTACTCTGAGTGTTCTTTGAGTTGTAATTGTTCTTCTTTTGATCAATAAAACAACTCTTAGTTACGTTTTTTTATTTGAAATAGCTAGATCGAGTAGATAACCCGATGCTCACGAACTTTCAAGTCGATTGCCATGCGTTTCCCCTCTCTCTTCCTTTTCTTGGAATCCTTCTCTTTAGCATTGGCCAAAGTAATAGTCGGAACGCCCATCGCTGAATAAGCCACCGTCTGATTGCCATCTTCCACAGTAAAATCCTCATAACGGTGTTAAACAGTGGCCGACACTGGTCCCTGCTCACCAGCCAACAATAGCTTGCTCCCAAGAACTACTTGTTCAAGCTCCTTCATACTGATGAATGATAATAGATCCATATCTACAGAACAACAAAAAGCAATCGGTAAGCTGAACATTGCAATGCAAAAGTATAACAAACAAAAGGGGTATACCCTCTCCATCATTAATAAAATCCGGCTTTCGGTCAGCTAACAACCAGTTGCGGCTCAGTCCGGTCAACACCAACACCCTTTCGGGAAAAGGCTTCATTTTTATTTGAAGCCGAACCAATCTCTCAACCACCTCCATATCAAACTCCTCTTTATCAGCATCACCTACGTTCAGTATACAGCTAGACTTCTTCTAGGGAATAGATACATCAAAAGTTTTATCAGAAATCCATAAAAATTTGTTTTTAAAATCCTTCAGGTTACTAGGAACCCTGATAAGTAATTAGGGCTGCAAGTCACATCTTCATACTTGTTTCACATACACTCCATAATTTACCAGTCCCCTCGCCAACCCAATCGATAGAACTGGCAGAATAATCCTAGAGTCAATTCTTTACCAACAGCCTGGCAAGCACAATTCGAAATGGGTGACACGAAGAATAGCATAAGGATGGAGTTAGGAGATGTGCACTCGATAGTGGTTCAGAATAGAAAGAAAACACCCAGACAAAGGGATCCTAAGTTGACCATGGCTAAACTCCTTGGTATATAAACTAACCTTGCCCTCTGGTGCCTGTTTGATCCAAGCCGACGGCTTAGGCACCTCGGGGCCAAGACGCTCACGTACGCCATACTTATCACAGTGAAGATGAAGAGAATTGACAGTCAGAACAGAATGATGCTTCTGCATCTCGTCCTTGGAAACCATGACGAACACGAAATCAAAAACAAAGAAAAATGTGTCACTTACCGATCGGAGATAAAACACTGGAGAAGGCGCAATCGGAATTAGCACAGGTAATTTAGGTGAGAAACTGTGAACAAAACAAGAGGGGTAAAACCCTATTTATAGGCGAAGCACAAGGGGCGATTACATGTGCGAAGCAGTGGATCAAAACCGCCCACAACCGTCGGATGCGTGATACGTCAGCAACAACTGTCTGCCATGCATTTACCACCCATCGATCAACTGTCAAATCAAACGTCACATGTCCCAGCACAAGCCCGGTTGGTACCATAAGTAACTGATTGGAAAAACCAAACAAACCTGACTCGCTGCCTTCTAGACAAAGTCCGAATGATGATGTCTAGACCATCACACATTGGACTGGGGTGCTGATAACATATGTCCGGTTGGGATGATGTCGCAGTCATCATTAATGAACAAGGCAACACTCAATTCATAGAACCGACCGACTAACCTGCAGGCCGAACGGTCGGTACACCTCTTGTCCAACAAGGACCAACAGACCAATGCTCAGCACAAACACCGGCCGGACGCCAACCACCCGGCCAGGCACACTGATCAAGAGAATTACCCGAAAAAGTTACTGTAGCATTCTGACCCCACCATCAGGCCAGATGCGCAGTATACTTGTTCGAGTAACACCGCATTTATTACACACCAGGACAAAGGTTGAGAGATTATGTGTACCCCCCAATCCATCAGGTAAGTTACGCATTCATTACTCCTCATTCGTCCTTCATCTTGATTCAAACCACATATACTTATTCTCACGCCCGAGATTGGTCACAGGACACCATGTCCTACCCTCCAAGAACAATGATGTTTCTGTTTTATAGGTAAGCGAAGTAGACCCTAAGTGCTCCACTCGGGTCCCGATTCATTGCAGCAGTCATTCGGTAGTTTCGTTACCCAGATGGTTCGTCCTAGGTCTTCCTGTCCGACCGTCCGGGGTAGCCTGATTCTACAATATACAACAAATGAATAATGGATAAAGAAAAATAGAATGGCACTTTTTAATTGTAAAAATGTCTGCATATAATTAATGAATTAATCTTATTCTATATAACTTTTAGATTGTATTTTTAAATTAATTTACACAAATTGTTCGGTTAAAACTATACAATATTTATATACTAAAAGGTTAAAGTGTGAAACGCTACAAATACCTCTAACTTTTACGGGTACCACATTACTATTTTAGACCGTGGATGAGAAAAATATAGATGGTGAAACACTATATCTATAACTTTTAGACTATAGGAGCTTTTTCTTTAACAGAAAAATATATTTGGCCATCATAGGTTTGAACACTCAACTGAACACTCATTCATATAGAAAGACAATAATTCATAATTTTTTCCAAGCCATTAGAACCATCCGTATAATTTAGTTTTTGAATTTAGAAATAAATATACGTTTTATTAAATTATAATGACGATGGTATTACTGTAATTAGGAAGTACAACTTTTAATGTCCTATATATTCCTCAAAATATTCCCACCATTTATTTTGATTCTTATGCTTTAAGCCTTTAAGAAAGAATGAGAATTTCTACTACCATCAAAACAGTGCAATGAAAATTCACGTACAGTTTTATCTATTTCCCCCTCCAGGAATAAATTAATAAAAGTTCTGATTTACGCTTATTATCATGTGGATAACATAGATATACAAAACAGGTGTATTGTTATCACACTATGTAAAAAAAATGAAACTACAAAAAACTGAGTGACCATATTAGAAATAGAAGAAAAAATAAAGCTTAAGGTATTGAGTCAACTACTTAAAAGTTATGTTATATGAGTATACGAGTAACTATACACATTACACCACAAACTTATATGTTAAGTTCGTTTCGCTTGGGAAAGAATACAAAAAAGAAACAATAATAAAAAAACCGTTGAGACAATACGGGCACAAAAAAACAATTGCATTGCTATAATGCTAAATAAAGAAACTGAAAATATGAAGACTACATAACGATGTTAAAATTAGAATCCAAATGCTAATACTATTAAGAGTAAATTACACAAAAGGTCCTTTATGTTTTACCATAATTTCCGTTTAGGTCCTTTAAGTACAGTTGTCACACTCGACAGCCTTTATCTTTTAAACTTGTTTCATAGAAGGTCCTTTATCACTAACGAGGTTAATAAACATGGTTAAGTCCAGGGTAGTTTGGTCATTTTAATAAGTCTTAAAAAAATAATTAAGATCTACCGGAAATTTCATCTCCCCCGTCCCTCAAAACCAACGTCCATGTATATCTATATTAATTACTCAACCATCTACTTGTGTAATTGAAATAAATTCAGCTCCTTTTCAATCGCTATTATTTGAAGTCGTCGGTCGGACGGTTAATCCGGTGAACGGTGCAGTCGAACTTTTATGGACAGGGAACTGGCACGTGCTTCAGGCACCGGTGGATATAGTCCTCCGAGGAGGCACGTCACGCCCGATCCCTGAGCAAATCGACGGATCCCCGATTTTACCGAAACTCAGTGAGACATCCGAAATCATCAATGTAACCTTTGGTAATGTCGTCGACCTTCAGAATCCAGTGACACATATGCGATCTAAGGTAGTGAAGCATTGACGAACTTGTGAGCCACCGACAAGCGCGGTACAATCACAGGATCTCGGCTTAAATAGGAGCATGTCGTTGTTAAAATACCTGCTGGAGAAACGCCGGCAGGGAAGTCCGTCGATTAATTCTGAATACTCCTCCATGACGACGATGGGTTTGAGAGACAGTGGTTGTTATACTCAACAAGGAAGAGAGGTGCATCTGTTAGAATCTGTTCAAATGATGAGGTGTACCGTCAATTTTGACTTTATTTAGATGGAGAAAATATATATGATAAGCCGGATTCTAGATTCCGGCGGGTTTTTGTAGATCGCTACCTCATGATTTCCTTCATCTCATATTTATTTTGGTTTTTGTAAAAACGGGGAAAACGAGTGTTCCCGATTGCAGATCCGGTCGAGATCATTCATTCTGTTGCGGTTATCATCAGACCACAGCTATCTTATAATTTTTTTTAATTAAGTGGGAATTTTGAATTTTATCTTTTTATTAAAAGATTTTGTAAAATTACTAAATTGTCCCTGAACTTAACGATGTTTTTAACCCCGTTAGTCATAAAGGACCTTCTATGAAACATGTTTAAACATAAAGGATGTCGGGTGTAACAACTTTACATTAAAGGACCTAATCCGAAATCTGTATAATTAAAACATAAAGGACCTTCTGTGTAATTTACTCTACTATTAAATCTAAGACGTAAAAGTTATGATACACGATGATATATGTTACAACACCAACTCTTGTGTTAAATTCGTGACATTTGGATAAAAATCAAAAACTAAAATAAAATAAAAAATTACCTTTAGAAAAAAATTACCCTTGGTTGATTAATAAAATATTCTACTGTTATGCTAAAAGACAAAAACATATGCCCCAAGATACACTGCAGAAAACCTCAATCGTCCAAACAAATCACTACAGGAAATAGGGTTTTTGGCGACCAGATAAGGCATACCGATGGTGGCGACATGTCCTTGGGAAAACCTATGACGATGACAGGTCATCGCAATAGATTTTCCATAAAGCATTTGTCAGCATGGTTGTCGTCATAGGGTTGGTCGTCGTATATGTATCTATGCTGGCGACTTGTCGTTGGTTTAAACTAGTTGGCATAATGTTTTCTGGAAATAAATATTTTAAAATATTTCCGCTGACCCTATGACAACAATATGTCGCCACCATAGATATTTATTATATATATTTTTTATTTTTTTAACGAGGACATGTCGTCGGCAAAGGCTCTGAAATAAAAATATTGTTTTTCAATTAGTAAATAAATTAAATATAAAAAAATATACAATTATCACCTATGACAATGACAAGTCAACACCATAGACCTACTGTTTTTAAAAAATATTTTTTCAATATCCCTGGTTTTAAAACCAAAATTACCAATAGATTCAAATCAACATCAATTCATATAACAAAACCAAATAGCCATTCAAATAAACATTCCAAAACAAATATATATACAAGACTTCATAATCTTAAACAAATAAAGGTTTCGAACATACTATCTAATCATTATCGTCATATTCATTTGATTGTTGGTCGAACATAGCAAGTAATTGAGAAACTTGTTGTTGTTGGGTTTGTAGTTGTACGTTGAGATTAGGTTTGTTGTTGTTGAGAATTTGGTGTTTTAAACATGTCAAAATGACTTAAATCAACTTTAGAACATTTAATATATCCAACTAAGAAACTAAACGGGTCAAAATTACTCGAACCAACTTTAAAACATTTAATATCTCCAACTAAAAAACTAAATACGTCAGAATTACTTTAACCATGCAAATAAAACTATTTTACTTACATAGTCGGATTTCGCTTTATGGTTAACCCATCCACCACCTTTCTTCGTGTGATTATCCACCCAAATCTCAATATGGCTCGATGCCTCATTTTCTTTCACCTTTCAACCTCAAGAATAGCAATACTGAATCTTGAAAAAACTTCACACCTTATTGGACTACTAACAATATTTTATATGACCCTCTTTTGTCTAATATGAACATAGCGTATGCATTCATGAGAACTGGGATAGAGCTGTTGTGCTCTATTTCTTTTGTTAACTTTGTAGTATTTAATGTAGTCGGCATTTAAATACAATCTTTCGATAAGCTCGCCCCATTTTGCTTCATCCAAGTAATCTTTTGGATATGATACCCTTGCACGTGGGAGATCATCATAGCCTCCACACATAATAAAACTGTTCCTTCAAATGGTTCTTCCACTCTTTGTAGGCTTGGCCCATCTCAGCATATATCCCAGTTACTATGCATGCCCAATGCCCACCATTATGATGTCTCTCAAGGTCAGAGATCCCTACAAAAGAAAAGAATTAGATAATATATATTGTTAGGTTCAAATGAAAACTTTTTATTTTAAGAACTTTTGAGAACTAAATCTCAATCACAAATTTCAGGGGGGGGGGGGGGACCACTACAATTCATGGGAGGGGGATACATATAATAAACTTGTGGCTCAAATTAGTTCTTTTTAGTTCTCAAATCAAATTGGTTCTCAAATGATCCTCTCCCTATATATATATATATATATATATATATATATATATATATATATATATATATATATATATACTAGCCGTGTGCCCGCGCGTTGCGGCGACAACAATGTATAGCGTGTTATTCGTCTTCTGTTCGCGCGTTGCAGCGACACAACAAACTATAACGCGGTATTCGTCTTCTTTTCGCTTGTTATGGGGGCACGACAATTTACATCGAGGTATTCGTATTTTTAGAACTCAAACAAATAACAACAAACACTCGAATTGAAAATATATATTGGTCACAAACATAGTAATTTAAAACCAAATGAGTTTTAAGATAGAAGTCATCAGAATAGTTTTAAGATATTAGTAATACCATAGTACTTTTTAAATCAAAATCCGAGGGTTAATGAATTCCATAGTAAGGAAGTCAATCCGTGTCATACGCCATGCAATCAGAGGCAATGACAATCATCAAAGCAATATTCGTTTTTGTTAGTGTGATACGGTGTTGGCGACAATCAACAAACGCGGTGTTTAGTTTCTGTTATTTTATCAATCATCTCATGATAGTTATGCAAGTAGGAAATTCACACGATGCCCCAAGGACGACAATCAACCAACACAATAATTGTATTGTACACTAATCGGTTCTTTCATTCGTAGCTTCGGTGTATAGTCTATCCATATTATGAGTCTTGAAAAAAATAAAAAAACTGAGTCTTGAAGAAACTTAATTAAAAAATTTGAAGAAACTTAATAAAGACAAAAACGTCTATAAACATACTTTTATTCTTTCTGATGTTTTTCCCACAGCTAACTTCTGCTAAAAACTTAATAAATTCAAATTTATTGCTTAAAAAATGATCTGCTAGACTTTCAAACCTTCAAACCAAACCAGTGTAAGCTCCGGTTACCGTTTAAACTGGCTGGTCTAGTCTTCAGAACATGCTCTTCATTTCTACAAGTTCTTGTTGATAGTTCGCCAACTGAGAACCACATATATAATTAAATCTTAATTGTTAAATTAAGTATGTTAGATGTTTAATAACTGTAGAAACATAGTGGTCCATTGCAGCTTAGGAAAATAAATGCATGTGATTAAACATTTTCTTATACTTCCGAAAAATAAAGGCTAACCAAACTGTCACTTCCTGTCATTTTGATCCTGGAACAAAAAATCATGTGTTATTTCTTTTTGGTACTATATTCTGTTTATGGTATAAGTTCAAAATCAGCAGCTTTTTGGGTTGAAAATGAGCCAGATCATTTAAAAAAAAATCATAGGGAGTTTGACTGCACGTCACAACAGATAGCTCCAATGTTGATCTGATGAATCATATGTGGTAAAGCTTCTACTATATTTTAGAGAAGAGGATGCAAAATACTCACAAAGGAAAAGGGTACTCACATCATGAAATCGGTAATGATTGTATATCCAACGTTTATAATCCCGGTTATCTGCTTTCTTTTCATATCTTCGGACGTATCACCTGCAAGGAAAGAAGGGGTACTCATATCATGAAATCGATTATGTAATCTGCTCGGTGAAAATGAAACGGGTCAATTTGCACCCACTGATCAAGCTCATTACCCACTGATCAAGCTCATTACCTGCAAGAAGCATTTGTGTTCAAACTAACAAAAAACATCATATTAATGAGGTTGCTCATATTCACCTGAAATCAAAATATCAAATGAGGCTGAGATCTGAATGCAGCCAAACAACTCAGTTACATGATGGGTTGTATGTGATAAAACAAGACAGTAAGTAGACTTTAAAAAAATTAAAACAGCAAAGGGGAGTTATTTATGTGGTCGCAAACTAAAAATTTAGCAACATGATAACAATAACAGTTTGGTTAGATCATATGTTTTAGCATCATAATTACTTGAAGACGTGACTTGCATATTCTTGCAAGACTCAATAGCTTCCATTTTATCAAGAAAGTCCTACAAAATTGGTATTCCACCTTAATCACCTTCCCTAAAACATATAACCCACCCCCGTGACACACAAGATCAAGCTTATAAACCATAAATAATCGGCTTACATGAATAATGATTATATTAAAATGATTAAGAGCATGTAATCAAAGATATTCGATTTAGCATGTAATCAAAGATATTCGATTTAGCATAACCATTGGTGAAAATAAATTATATTCATTTTAACATAAAAAATAACACAACATATAGAGGAAGCACACAAATACTGTGCTCCTGCAACTTCATCATTCTCAAAGTTAATAGTTAATACCCAATGTTGGCTCTGGTGGTTCCAGTGGGACCTCTTCAGCAGGTAAATTGACATCCCATTGCTCACTTGGAAAACCATACAAGCACAAATTCTCCTTTTCTGTAGAGAAAAAATACACAATTGTTCACATGAAAGAACTAAAACAAAAATACACCAAAGAATTAACAGGGATAACACTCAGAAGACAATGTCAGTGTAGTAGGATTGGATGAGAGAAAAAAGATCAAATGGTAGCCACCTATGAACTACAGTACGATATTATGGTAATAAAAGATTTAGTTGAGGTCAGAGATTAAACTTACAAAGTGTTACTTTCTTTAAACTTTAAATTAATCATATGTCATGACATGAAGACATTATCATTCTCTAGCTTATTCAAACCATTAACTATGTAGCATAGATAGTACCATGATCCATATATAATTCAAAAATACCATTCAGCTAGTATAAATAGTGACATAAAACAGGTGTACTTCTGTAGTAATTAAGCCTCACTATCAAGAACAAATTCATCTAAAAAACTTACAGTTTCTCCATGAAAATACAACATAAAACATAGGATCAGGTTCATGGGTTTGAACAAATCTTATTTTATGTAGCAAGAACAACTACAACTCATGAAATGATTTATGATTAACCAAATAAGAATCACTGTTGTCCTCTTCCTCCTTAGCAGCTAGTTTTGCTGCAGATTTCGTCTAAAATGGCTGAAATATATTAGCAATTCCATTAACAAAATATAAATTAAATACACAAGGTTTCTAGAGAGAATAAGCAAAGCATAATTCAAGTCAATAATAAACCTACCTTTTTCACAGCTTGTAGCTTTGCTGGCTCATCATGAGAGCTCTCTTTAGAATCACTATTATCCTCCTCAAATATATTACCAATTACAAAACTACTGTTTTTAACACTTACAGCAAACCAATTCATGGCCAGTGGCATGGTATACCGAATCAACAAAACGGAACTGGTGTTCTTGATTAGAAACACTGTATTTTAATTGTTGTTCAAACTTGATTAGAAACACTTTCATAATTGATTTAAGAGTGAATCACAAACAAACATTATGGTATATTGATTTCATTTTTACCGGCATGCTTATGAATCACAAATAAATTGGACATAACAAAATTGAGATTGAATGTACCTCAAAAACAGATTGCAATGGAGATAGAGCTTCAAAACCAAAATCATATAAAATAAATA
This sequence comes from Deinandra increscens subsp. villosa, assembly GCA_039602395.1. Lineage (NCBI taxonomy): Eukaryota > Viridiplantae > Streptophyta > Magnoliopsida > Asterales > Asteraceae > Deinandra > Deinandra increscens. The sequence continues at coordinate 26,741,264 of JBCNJP010000023.1, forward strand.
ACATGGAGCTTCAAATAGGACATCAAAAAACAATGAAATTAGAATTTTTACCTCATAACGTTTTTACAGATGGAGATGGTGAAACAAAATGAAGAGGCTGCTGTGAATTTATAACACTTCAAATGCTCCCAGATGGAGTTGGGCGCCTTCCACATTACAATCGTGGCCTTCCGATGAGTTATCATTAAAATCGCACGGCTAAAGAATGAAGATGGGGGAGCAGTGAATCGTCGTTCCCAATTGTTGCCCAATCGAGGGTCCAGTCCAAACTGCCGCTCAATCGGAGGGGAGAGAGGATTGGAGAAACGTTGTTATCGAAGACGGCTGAGAAGGGTGCGTTGTTATCTAAGACGGTTGCGAAGGGTTCGTGATTTGGTTTAATCGATCGAGAGAGACGGCTGGAGATTCGAGGGGATGTTTACAGGCACGCGCTGAAGCAATCAATGCGTGCTTGTTCAAAAGGTTGTACACGGGTCAAAGAGATTAGGGTTTAAGACTATAAGATGCTTTAAGACTTGTACATGATGCTTATTAGTTTGTACGCGTCTTAAGGATTAAGCATTTTTCATGACGAAAATGCCCTTTAGGGCAATATGTATTATATATAGTAATAGATATATATATATAGGGTTAGGTTCAAATGAGAACTTTTTGTTTTGAGAACTTTTGAGAACTAAATCTCAACCACAAATTTCAGGGGGACCACTACAATTCATGGGAGGGGGGATACATGTAAATAAACTTGTGGCTCAAATTAGTTCTTTTTAGTTCTCAAACCAAATTGGTTCTCAAATGATCCTCTCCCTATATATATATATATATATATATATATATATATATAGGGAGAGGATCATTTGAGAACTAAAAAGAACTAATTTGAACCACAAATTTATTTACATGTATCCCTTCTCCCATGAATTGTAGTGGTCCCCCCCTGAAATTTGTGGTTGAGATTTAGTTCTCAAAAGTTCTCATAAGAAAAAAGTTATCATTTGAACCTAACCCTATATATATATATATATATATATATATATATATATATATATATATATATATATATATATATATATATATATATATAGGGAGAGGATCATTTGAGAACTAATTGGGTTTGAGAACTAATTGGGTTTGAGAACTAAAAAGAACTAATCTTAGCCACTAGTTTATATATATGGAAAACCTCCCCATGAATTTGAATGCTCCCCCTTGAAAATTAGTGGCCCAATTGGTTCTCAAAAGTTCTCAAAAGAAAAAGTTCTCATTTGAACCTAACCCTATATATATATATATATATATATATATATATATATATATATATATATATATATATATATATATATATATATATATAGGGTTAAGTTCAAATGAGAACTTTTTATTTTGAGAACTTTTGAGAACTAAATCTCTACCACAAATTTCAGGGGTGACCACTACAATTCATGTGAGGGGGATACATGTAAATAAACTTGTGGCTCAAATTAGTTCTTTTTAGTTCTCAAACCAAATTGGTTCTCAAATGATCCTCTCCCTATATATATATATATATATATATATATATATATAGGGTTAGGTTCAAATGAGAATTTTTTGTTTTGAGAACTTTTGAGAACTAAATCTCAAACACACATTTCAGGGGGACCACTACAATTCATGGGAGGGGGAATACATGTAAATAAACTTGTGGCTCAAATTAGTTCTTTTTAGTTCTCAAATGATCCTCACCATATATATATATATATATATATATATATATATATATATATATATAAAAGTGATGGAAACTATACTACAATAGGACGTTGGGAACAATTGTTGCCTACATGAATAGTGGGAATTATCTCCTCCTTCATCTCGTTGGGAACATCCTCCCATTGCCTATAATAGAACGAGCAATTCTTAAGTACCTATTGCGAGACACTCCGAGTAAATAAAGAGTAATGTTGTCTACTTGCCTTATACAACCAGTTTGACATATCAAAGACAATTGGTAACTGTCAAAGACAATTGGTAACCGTCTGTCATCATTATTTTTCTAGTTCCTTTTCTAGTTTTATAAGGTTTTGAACACCTTTTTTTTCTTTATTGGAGCTATATAAAATTACAAAGTTAGAAAACTGAAAAAGTACTCAACCTAAAGACATATATTCCATAATCAAAAGCCAGTCCCAAAACGGGGATAATCCAAAATTTATTCCATTAAACACACTTCGGACAGGTATAGTCTAAATGGTTATCTTAGATGAAAAATGCACATACTGATACATTAGATTATATACAAATATATACAAAGCAAAAGTATATGCATACAAATGATGTACACCAAATTATACACATTTTAATATCAAATATTCCTCGCATTTTGGGTTAAATCTGATTAATTTTTCATCAACCAGTTTAATGTTGTTTCATTTGTAGTTTTTCAATTTCATCCAGGCCAAAATCATAAAAGAAGTCAAATATACTAAAAATAGAAGAAAAATAAAGACTTTATGATTTTTGACCTTGGGTACGACCCGTGTCATGTTGTAGAAAGGACGTGAAAGTTGACTTTGACTATTTGACAAGAATGAATAATGCGAATGAGGTAAACGGTAAGTTTTCTATCAATGGCTATTTTGCTTTTATGTTGTTCGATTCTGGTGCCGATAGAAGTTATATTTCAAGTAAGTTTAGCAAAAATTTTAATGCCATAGAAAGCCCGTTAGAAGCTAAGATGTAACACCCTAGTTTTTCATAAAGCTAGTTAGCATTAAAGGTAAAGATTGTGTTATGATGGATAATGAGACAGGTAAAGGAATCGGGGTTACGGAATGGATCAAGATTTTGAAAATAAGAAATTTTCTTGGTCCTAAAGGGAATAAGTTTGTATCCAGGGAAAATGATACGCCCGTATCGAGTGAGTCGGATGCGGTTCGAGAAAACTGGGTAGCGCGATACGACCTTATTGGGAAGGAAAAATATGCTCGTATTAATGTGTGAAGTATAAAAACGTTATATTGACCATTTCCAGTCATTTTCTCAAGATTTTCTTGAATACTCTGACTTTCTCACCCTCTGTTGAAGTTAAAGAACGTATATTGGAGGCTGGAACTTCAAGGGGAGGCCAAAATCAAAGAGGTAGTGTTGGTTTTAAGAGTTAATCATGATTTGGTTAAATTTTATGAAGAAATCATGAATGTGTTGATTTTGGTTAGTTCCACAAGGCTTGTAGAGGATCCATTGGAGTTAGGGAGCTTCAGATCCTCAAATAAAGAAGATATTGAAGTTAGAACACACATGCATGCAAGTTTTTATTCTTAGAAAGTTTTGGGTTTTTGCATGTATCAATCCATGAGTATTTGGTTGTTTCCTGTGATTGTTCATAAGGGTTTATTGTTAAAATGTTATGTAAGAACTTCTAGTAAAGAGAATTGAGAATAAAAACCACTAGAAATGACTAAATTAGTGAAATAAGGAGACTGTCATATGAATACAGCCGTATTCCATAAGGAGGAATACACCCGTATTGAAGCTCGGCAGTAGTAGAAAGGGAAAATGGGATGAATACATCTGTATTGGGTTTTGAGTGATACAGTTGCATTCATGGGTCAGGACGTATCAGAAGACGTATTTGGGGTCGTATTGCATGGGGGAAATACATTCATGTTTGTTTGAGAAATCGACCCGCGATACGGCTGTATTGTGAAAATGTGATACGGCCGTATCCAAAGGAAACACAATGATTAATGTTTTTAATGTTAGAGGATTAAGCCTGATTGAATCAGGTTTGGTTGGAGGGGTTAATCTGTAATCTCTTTGTACCTCTCGGGTGTCGAGAGGTGGATATTGGTATTAAAGTGGGTAGATAGTGGATTAGCAAGAGATTAACTAAGGTCGCTCGCTAATTTGGTGAGTTTTAGATGCCCTTTTTAAATGTTTTAATGTTTTTGGGCTGATGTGCATACGTACATGTTTTTATACCTATGACAGTTTTGATACATGATTACCTATTATGAAACTATTTCTGGGTGGGTTATGGTAAATGGGTAATGCGAGATTAGATCTTTTAAATAAAACAGTTTCGGGAAAAAGAGAAAAAGGGTAAAGGTAGAGGTAATGGTCTGGTCTAAGCTCATTTATATTAATAAGTGTTTGGTACATGTAATTTTATCGGTTTCGTCGTGGTTAAG